>OY292490.1:0-600000 GCA_958496325.1 Nomophila noctuella
TATACAAAAAAGTTACAGACAGATTGGATCATGGTTACACATTCAGATATAACTGAACTAAGGTCATAAACTATCTTGTGCAGGTTTCCTCACGGTGTTTTCCCTCACCGCCGACCTAATGGCATATATCCACACATAGATTTCGAAAAATCCGCAGTCTTGGGCCCGGTTTCGAACCACGGACCTCATGTATGTGAGTCGTCCGTACCACTAGGCCACCATCGTAAGCAAAATATATGCCGAATAAAATTTTAATTATGATTTTGCTATAAGATTTTTTTGAAATACTGACATACTACTGATTCGTTTATGTCAAAAATGCTCCTATTCACCACATGTCTTCCGTTAAGATCTAAATAACTGTTATGCCATGGACTAAGTCGAGGATCGAATAATTCCAGACTCTAAGCTTGAACCGCGTTCCTCTTCTAAGTACCTACTGAAAACAATTTCCTATTAGCTTCTTTTTGTCGCGATCGGCGTCGCTGTTGCTTTGTCTCTGTAAATTCCTAATTTATTTCTATCCGGGAGCGATCGATAAGGCGCGGTGGCATTGACCGCGGCGCGAGCTCGCCGCGCGCCCGCCGCGTGCCAGCGCGGAGTGACCGTGTCCGCTCAAACGCCTACCTGTTTATTTTGGCAACGTTGTGCATATCGACGATCGATCGATTGATCTGATTTTATTGCTCACGATGCGTGCGCGTACTTCAAAAGTCAAAACTTTCCATATACGTATACATGGAAAGTAAGTAGTATCAACATCATCGTAAAAAAACTGTGAAGATTGTTTGCGTTTGAAGATGATTATCTGTAATTGCAATAATACTATTAATTGTAGTATAAACGCGATTACGCTCGCGTTAATGCAGCCGGCGGCTCACTCTGCTTCCATAAGTAATGAGGTGTCGTCGTCGGGGTCGGTGGAGCGTTGCTGACGCGGTCCTTTCACTCTTCTTGAATAAATTTCTTTAAGCGCAGTCTTGTAATAAAAAATAAACCAATTTAATTCAAACAGTAACGGGGAATGTAGTATCTCCATTTTTTATCGCTTTATTATTATTAAAATCATTAATTATTTCACCATATTATGAAAGTCGAGGTGGCACTTGATTTTTTTATCAGTATCCAGGTATCGGAATTTACGTTTTCGCAATCTTGGTCGCCATGGAGCGCAACGTAGGTACTTTTAAAACAAATATGTAGTGAAAACCAAACTGCCTTCACTCAATAAAATTTTGGCGTGTCTAAGATGTGTGATTTACATGGATACCATACCTATAGTCCGTATGCGTATTTCGTAGGTAGTCATCATAAGAAATGTTTTTATTACCTATACAGTTGTGAAAACATTCAGAAAGTCTAGTCAAGTCACATACCAAATGACTTTGTCCAGATCTTATTGAGGCATTGTAGTGGATTCAGGAGAGTGAGTGACCCGCTTTGTCATTGCTGCGCCTTAGATCGATATGGCTGTATGTTATTAGATAACATTTATAACACCTATAATAAAATTATTGGTAACGAACGATAAATTTATATTTATTGATGAAGCTCAAAGTTGGAATTTAAAAGTGTTTTATTACTAAATCAAGATAAAGATAACGTAACCGTGATAAACTTAGGTATCAGAAAAGAAACCATTGAATATTTCCGAGTGTCATTGCTGCAAAAGTTTGTTTTCGTGTAAGTAAATGAAAAGGAAAGTCCGCGAGATAGCGAATGCGTCGGAGAGTGTAGGTAGTATGTGTGGCGGCGCGGCGGCGCGGGCGCGGCGTCAGCAGCGGGTCAGATGACGTGTGTGAAAGGTGGGCCGCGTGGCGCGGCGCGGCGCCGCCATGTGCGCCCGCGGCGCTCGCTCACTCCGCGAACATGGCGCGTCCCAAGCAGTCGTCCCGTCACGCCGCTCAGTACGACGACCTCCCGCCCCGTGGACCAGGTATTCCAACACGACCTAACTCGCGAGACCCGCGCCCGCCCCCGCGGGACCCGCGCCCGCCGCCGGCTAACGGGACCGCGCGGCCCGGGACCGACGCGCGGCTGGACGTGGAGCGGAAGGAACCGCATCGCTGCTAACGTGGAACTCAGTGGCTGAGTCGACAGTATTCTGTTTGTGCGACGAAAACCAGGAATATTCTTTTTTATTTTCTGTGTATTTGTGTAGTCAGTGATATTTCATAGAATCGGTCTAGTTTTTTTTAGTTCTTTTGTTAGCACTGCGGCTATATTTTCAGTAAAGGTATTGACACGTTTGATAAGAGTGTAAATAAGTACGTATGGGACATAATGCTTACATATTGTAGAAAATCAGTATTGTAATAACGTAATATATACGTCAGGATAGGACGTCAATGAAAACATTTTAGCGACTTTCAATAGTATTTAGATATGCGTTGCCCAAAATACTTACATCAAAAATGTTTCCATAAGAAAGTTTACCTCAATGGTCGTTTGTATCAAGCTTACTAGCTTATAAACTAGGTTACTTTAAATCGAAGTTAAAATTACAGTTCTCAAGTGAAACAAAGTCGTGGAGTGAACCGTATAACCGCGTAGGCGGAGCTTTTGTCGCACCAAAGAGCTTGTGAAAGTTATGAGTAACAAATCTGCGTTCTAGTTGAACGCACTTCCTTGCGACATTCTATCAGCTGTTCTTATGCAGTTCATATAGTAAATGGAGACAAACGTGAAAATTATTTCAATACTAAAATTTCGGGATTCGGGAAATTCGTATAAAATATGTTTTCGATATTTATTTTCATATATAATAATTTCATGGCAAAGAACAATATAACAATCATAACAAAGGTAACATTATGTAGGTCACTCACTCATTTATTACTTACTCGGATGACAAAAGTAGTTAATTAGGTAGCCAAAGAAGTGGTTTATGTAAGCTAAAAACCGATGCATTGTGCAACGTAATTTCTTAATGATGTGCAAAAATTTTATTTTACTCATTGTATTTCATTTATACATATTCTTTTCATCATTTTATTCATTAAAACCGTCGTAGAAGACATGCATGTCTAGATACAATACCAGTAGTTACTTGTTGATATACCTGTAAGATGATAGACAACATTTTTTAATATTGAAAGACACTCATGAATAAAGCTCTACTACCAAATGTTTTTTTGGATCCGGTATGTTTGGACACGACAGTGCATTTCTAACCGGTTGCATGTTGTTTACTCGGATTAAGAATTGTGCTTTTTATTCTGAACATGTATTGGTTGGACGGCTAAGTCTGAATACTAGACCTGTCTAAGTGTCTGGGTAACTTCATGAGATCTGCCGCTTACCCGACTCGACTGTCTAATTCATCTCCTGCTCGACGTCCACTCAAATCATGTTCAGAACGGCAGCGTGCGGCGCGTGATGCGCGTGTGGTGTGAGACGCGTCAGGTCGGGAGGTGTGACGTGTGCGTGTGTGTGCGCAGTGGAGTCGCTGATCTACTGGCGCGACGCGGCGCGGTCGGGCGCGGCGCTGGGCGCGGGGCTGGCGCTGCTGGTGGCGCTGGCGTGCTGCAGCGTGGTGTCGGTGCTCGCGTACGGCTCGCTGCTGGCGCTCTCCGCCGCCGTCGCCTTCCGCATCTACAAAAACGTGCTGCAGGCGGTTCAGAAGACCAATGATGGACACCCCTTCAAGTGAGTCCCACCGACACCTAACACCTTCCATTCACTATTTAGAGTTCATTGATCCTGCTGTCAAATTTGTCAAACTAAACCCTCCTCTAAACCTGTTACAACTCTAATAACTTTTAGTTCTTTTAATCAATGTACAATAGGACTTTCCTATTGTACCTACTGATGATGGAATGATATTTTGGCAGTTTATTTTAAGTCTATGCTGCCGTGTCAGCGACACACACATAATGGCTGACACTTACCAATGAATACATATAGTACGCCATTTTATGTATTAAATCCGGTCATATTATATTAACAAAACTCACAAAGACAAATTGCAAATAGCGCCAGGCAGCGCACAGAAAATGTTTTATGTTTTACTTTTCTATATTCAAGTGCCGGTTATTACGACTAAAATGTGATGTCTAATTATGAAATCACACTGACTTTTACTCTCTAAATTGCATTTTGATTAAGTATAATTATATTGTTAAGTAGGTACTTGTCCGAACGTGGACTACAATATTGTACAAATCATTAATTAGTGCATTTAAACAACATGATGTGTCCCACAGTTCATTGAATGTCACGCACGCAAGACCTGTTACAGAAAAGGTCGCCATAATAATATCATAATCTTGAAATTTTGATAAAGAAGAAGACATTGTATGTTATATGTTATGTTATCTACTTAGATCTTGGCCTTATTTTAACCTATTACTTAGCGTACATAGGTACATCATATTAATTCGTTAGAGAAAATTATCATTAGACACATAACATATGTCCAACACACTTTTGTGGAAGTTAAGTTTATTAACTTGTCAGGATTCGATGCAACAGTTGTTTGGCTTTACAAAGGCCGAGCTCGTGCGCAGGGCACTGCCGTGACGTCATGCTCAGTCAGGCGCGCGGCGACACCTGGCCATACTTGTGATATCATAGTTTACTTCCGCATTTAACTGCATTATTGATGAACTCATTCATCTCTTGGCTTTACTTAAGCTCTGCTCCACGATCAGCTCTTTAGTAATTTCTAGTGTCCGACCGAAGGTCTTATTTTGGCCGAAGCCGAAGCCGAAGCCGAATAATCGGCTATTGCCACGACCTTCGGCCGAAGCCGAAGCCGAAGCCGAAGGTTTATATTTTCTCAGCAAACCGTAATTATTTTTTTTCAATATGGTCTACAATCCAAATACTAAGTATTTGGCGACACTAAATGTAATCAGTAATAATTTTAGTGAAGGTTTTAAGTGTGTGAGAGAGAGAGAGCTATTTAACGTTATCAAATGATACTGACGTTGCCTTGGTGTGGTGTTTGCAGATGGATGCTGGAGAGGGACATCAGCGTGCCGGCAGAGCGCGCGCAGTCGCTGGCGGCCGCCGCCACGGCGCACCTCAACGCCGCGCTCACTGAGCTGCGCAGGTCGGTGCACTGCACACACACGCGCACCCACACGCACACACGCACACGCACACAGAGGGAGAGACACACACGCACGCACATACTTCAGAACAGAGCTCCTTCATGTCTCCAATAAATAAGCGACTAGACAGTCGCTTTCAACGGCTTATTTATTACTTACTTGATTCCCTGCTATCATTCCTGGAAGATGCTGTTTGTCTATTGACAGACACGTTAAGACTAAATTATTGGCTATTTAGGTGAACTACCTAGTCAGTCAGTAATTATTTAAACTAAGAATATAATTTATCTAGTACACACTTGTATTGGTACGAAATTCTGCTGCTCATCAATAGATGTTTACCTGCTACTGCTAGCACTTTAAATTGAATGATCAGTAGGTAATATTTTTATTCGTAAGTTCTAGCTCATATCAACCCATTTGCCAGCATATAGGCCTATGGCTTATTATGATTAAGCGTCCGCGAGCCACATTATACACGAAGGCATCTTATTTATTTGGATTGCGAAGTTGCGATAGTAGGTACTGCCTGAGATTTTAGACTTTCGCGTTGCATTACTATAATGATATTTATTAACGGGACTAAACGCGATTTGATTTATGTAGTACATATATACTTGAGTCCGCTTGCGACCACGGTTGCTGTAACGCAGCCGAAACGTCAAGCAGTAAGTAGTATATATGTACTACATAAATCAAATCGCGTTTAGTCCCGTTAACCTTTAGAACGCCAGTGGTCAAACGCATCGGCGCCCTTCCCACGCCAAGCCATAAATTCAGAGCAAATACCTACAAATAAAATAGGAATGCCAACGATGTTATCGATAAGTTGTCAATAAGCGATTTAATCTCTGCTATTCGTCACATATTTTGAAATAAAATATATTTTTTTGATTTCGTATTATTTAACAGCAGTTACAAAATTCTATACAAAGTAAAAGTAGACATTAGAACCACAAACGAATAAATCAGGTAATAATAAGATACATCACTAATCTCGTTCGTGTAGGCATTCGCTGTCGGGAAGACCCGACTCTGGCGTGGTTGGCACGACCTTTGACAGCTTTCTTGCGTGCGAGGTAATGATGTGACATTTCAAGTAAACTTATAATTATTATTATAAATTATAAACAACAAGGTAAAGAAAGGGTTGTCTATTAGAGTACGAATTAATTACTTAGCTTTAGTTGATTTTCTCCGTTTTTACTTAAAGAGGCCTGTTACATCTCGATCATGATTTTTGCGTAAAATGCCCTTTTTCACATTTTATAGTAATTTTCCAGTTGTATTTATCGTTTTTATGGAAATAGGATAATAAATTCATGCTTAGTATATAAAATTTTCACTTTGCGAAAAAAAGCTGAGTTCGGACGGCCGGCACATATTCTGTAGTAATTTTGCAGTTGTATTTATAGTTTTTATCGAAATAAGATAATAAATTCATTATAAAATATTATGAAGTAACAATTATTCTGGTATAAATTTTGTTTAATAATATTATCGTATAGGTGAGATTCACAGCGATCTTAAAGCGATTTTCGACGTTTTTTGGTTTAGAATAATTTCTAAGTAAAATCAATGACATCTAAAAAATCAGAGGCCGCTACGAACTATTCGACTATTTAAGAGATAACATTCTATTTTTTTTAATTTCATTTGTTTAGAACAGTAGTTCAATCTAGGAGCTCAAAAGTGCCTTCGCGCACTTAATGAAATTTCTAATATAAGTAGGTATTTTGGTAACCCAATGAAACAAAAGCGTTCAGATCTTGAAAGTTTTATTCATCATCCTCTTCTACACTTCCTAACACACGAAGGAGTTCTTCGGTAGTCATTTGACTGCTATCCATTTTTATCCATATTACACTCCCCGTTATAAATTATAATAGGATAGGACATCACTAGCAGTCTCCCGTAGCGCTAATGACGTCACCGCTTGACGTGTCTTCCCGACTGTGGCGTACAGGTAACTGTCTATGCGCTGTTCCGTAGGGATGCGCGAGAGTGAACAGTTAACTATCGATCGATAAATATAAATAGTAATCATTTTTCAATAATTTCATAAATATTACGCATTAAGTATATTCAGATACAAAAAGTTGCTATTAAAAAAATATTATCGATGTAGTAGTAAGCTGCTTTCAATAAAATATTTCATAAATTCCAAATTTAATTTACCTAACTTACCCATCACTAGCTGTCGTGTCATGCCGACTGTGGCGTGAGGAGAACACCATTTTGGTTAGCAATATTTAGTGATAATTTTTGCTAGTGAAATGTAACTGATGGATATATCTTCGTGCCATTTTACAATACATCATTAAAGTACTTTTAAATAATAGGAAAAAAAAAACACAGAAAAGTTGATTTAGTATGTTTATTTTGTGTTTTATAAATGTCGTTTTCTCGTCGGCCATACACGACGGTGGCGTGTTGGGCACTTTTTCATTTGTCGTCCAGTGCCGACCGTGGCGTTCAAAAGGTTAATAAATATCATTATAGTAGGTACTGCCTTATTCAAATTCAAGGACCAATCTTGTGTTTCAGTATACAAAAAAGTTATCTACAGCATAAATAGTTTTGAAGGTACATGCTATCATTAAAATGTAACACATAGGTAATTTAAGCACCGACTTAATAAAAAAAAATAGTATTGAATACATGCTGTATTTCATAGTTTATGCTTCCAGAAAGTCCAAACATTGTGGTGTAATGATTTCTTTGTCAGACTTATACTCTATCAGAAAAAATATTTTTATAAATAAATATCACTGCTTAATTTGTTGATTGTGTGTATAATCTATTTTCCATGTAAATAACGTTGTCTTATTCCACAAATCCTCTTAGACGATCCCCTGAGCAGGATTAACTAGATTAGCTGATGAGAGGGGAGGTAATATTGCCGTACAGTGTTGAAGACGTGTGCCGCTGCGTTGCAGGTTATTCCTGGTGGAGGACCTCGTGGACTCGCTCAAGTTCGGCGTGCTGCTGTGGTGCCTCACGTACGTGGGCGCCTGCTTCAACGGCATCACGCTCATCATTCTCGGTTAGTGCATGCTCCCAGTTTTGCTATTAAGCTATCATGACTGGCTGACAGTTAAAATGTAAGATCATAGAACAATAGGCTAGTTGCCTCATATCACCATTTATAAAATCACTTTTAATTCAAATATTATTCCGTACAAGGGTCCAAAATATATAAACTTCATTAAATATAATTATGGGACTGCTGCAAAAATTCAACTTAAACCCGATACATTTTTACTTTTTTTTCTCTTGATTAAAAACACCGTCCGCCATGATTCTACGTCACCAATATTGTAAACAACACAAATTCAAACGACAGTTTCGACAGGTTATTCGTGGTCTTTTATTTAAACGCTTTGATTGTTGTTTATTTCACTAATAAAATGTTATACACTTCACATTTATTGAAAACAAACCTGCCGAAAATAGATACTTTGATGGTTGCAAAATGTTTTGCTTCAAATTCTGATTCGCAAATTCTCATCACTGGGTACTTTAATCCACAACTTCTTATTGATGTATTCTTACATTCACGCACGATACAATAGTGGTAATTCATAAATGTATCATGTAATCTCTACGAAGACATGGTTTTAATTCCGATAAACACTTTTTGGTTATGTCACGCGTATTGTTGACAAGAACAGTGACGCCACGGCACAGACCATCATGGCGGACGGCGTTTACGGTAGTATATTGAAATTAATAATTTAAAATTCAAAATACAGTTGGATAGGTGCTTCAAAAAATTTTCATATTTTTTTATGTTGTAATATAATCGTAATGAACCGTTCTATCAAATAATAAAAATAGTGGCAACTAGCCTATTCTAACTTCTTATCCCTTGGCATTGCTATTTGGGCTCTATTTTTGTTGAGCGTCTACAATTATACATATGTAGCAATTAAAAAAGATATTTTTCATAAAGTCCCGTTTACCAACTCACTCACTGACTAGAGTGGAAAAACATGTGATTTCTTTTATTATTATTTTGCCCAAATAGCTATACCTAGTGGAGAAAATACGAAATAATCTTCCCACGTCTTTGAAATGGATTAATTTGTATAACGATCACACGGTGAGTGTGGCATAGTGATACTTTAATGAACATTGTTTTGTGTGGTAATTTTGGAACTGCAATTTCTTTTTTTATATGTAAATCAGTCCTGATTAAGTCAAGATAAAGAGGTATAAAACTGACTGGGGTCAAAAGGTCGTGGCTAGACTCCCGCCTGTGGTCCTTCCTTAGCCTGTCTTAACGGCTGTCGCCGCGTGTCTGTGTCGTGTCGCTGACGGCGCGTGTGTGTTGCAGGGTGGATAGCGCTCTTCACGCTGCCGAAGGCGTACGAAATGAACAAGGCGCAGGTGGACGCCAACCTGGAGCTGGCGCGCGCCAAGATCGACGAGATCTCCGCGAAGTGAGTACACTTGGATTTGTATCAATACTTATACTACCGGATAACGTCGGACAGAAAAGCCGTGTAGTATTGAAACGCTCAACCACCTTCAGTGCCTCCCTAAGAGAGAGCGACCCGTATGTCGGCCTAGTTGGTGGGCTTGGCATCTCAATGAAGCAAAAACCTCCTTGGGTAGTTTTTGTATGATACCTACTGTGCAGGGTAACAAACAAAATAGGCACCGTGCGTAGCCATGACTCTGCCATCTCATGACTCATATTAAAAACTTTTACCCTCAATGTCGGTAGTTCTACTGTCGAACCAC
Source organism: Nomophila noctuella (assembly GCA_958496325.1). Taxonomy (NCBI): domain Eukaryota; kingdom Metazoa; phylum Arthropoda; class Insecta; order Lepidoptera; family Crambidae; genus Nomophila; species Nomophila noctuella. The sequence continues at coordinate 9,807 of OY292490.1, forward strand.
GGAAAAACACGGTGCCTTATTTTGCCATCTAGTGACTCATATTCGAAACTTCTACGCTGCATGTCAAATTTTACTATCAAACCACAGAAAAAAATCGGGATTTTAGCGCCCTCTATAGTTTCTGCACGGTGCCTATAGTAAATTTTCTCTGCCCGGGTTACCATTCACCCGGATTGAATGGGTTAGGCGGTTCGTCAACAGGAAATGCACGTGATGCCAATCAAACTCAAAAGTACTTTAATACTGTACCACAGATAACATAAAAGAAACTGTACCATTCACCAGTGACGATTATGGATAACTTTTGATAGATAACAAATAATAACTAATTATTATCTAGCATTCAAAAAGGAACAAAACAAAACCTTACACCAATTGGCAACTTCGAAAGTTTTAGCTCAGTTTCAAAGTAATTTATTTGCAAAAATTAGATTTACCTAGTACGTATTTTTACTATTTGCATTGTTTTCATGTCTTTATGTAAAATAAAATAATTCAATAAAACTGCTTATTCTGAAGGGCAAATGTTCATACCTTGCACGAATGACTTGAAGGGTGGAAACGTAAAGCTGTTTGATCTAAATTCGTTGATGGAAGAACAGATCATTATTGCCAGAGATTCTAGGGTAAAATCAAGATAAAAATTTATCCTCAAGTAGGTAACCTAACTACAGCCAATTGCGTGCTTACAAATAAACCCCAAAACTTACATACTGATGTTTCAAGAACATGTATAAAATACAAACAGATAAATCAACCGAATCGGATTATTATTTTCGCAATACCAAAAAACATTTTCCCTGCCCAATTGCCCACCCAAAATGGCAACACTGGTGCCAAAGTATTTCACGAGGGCAAAAGCGAGACTGCGACTCGGTGTGTGTAGAGCCAAAGTACGCTGAATTTTGAAAATTTTCGAAATATCCTTTTAATAACTGAATTAAGAAACAATCGAAGTGTAATTTATCCGAAAATTTTAAAATTGATTATGCTGTTTCGTACCTAAAAAGATTGTATCAATTGTTACTTTTTAATCCAAGTGAAACTGACAAATGTTTAAATGGATCTTTCTGTTTTATTCCAGAGTGCGAGCAGTAGTGCCTCTTGGCAGGAAGTCTGAGAGCGAGAAGGACAAGTAGAGCGCAGGACGCGTGCGAGAGAGACGGCGGCGGCCGCGGCGGCCTCACAGTTCTTAGCGCCGGAGTACTTCACTCACTGTTTGTTATATTTATTATTATGTACTATTAAAATAAAGATACTACTTTACGTGTAAAGCTTTATGAGACGAGTCATGCGGAGATTATTGTATTTGCTTTTTGAAATTTTAAATTAAAATAACTGTCGAACCAATCAGTCTTTCTCTTATTTTTTAATGAAATTTGAAGAGAAGTGATTGCTCTTTATTTGGCGATCGAGCTGTGTGTAGTTATAGCCTTGGCAAGACAAAAAATGCTGTAAAATCTGTTAGATACCTATGGATCTCGTGGATACCTTACATAAGGATGGTAGGCTTATTTTCAGACAAGATACGACCGTTCAGCACCGAGCTGATTAACATAGATTTCGAACGAACATCCATGGGACTCCCTTACAAAATTAGAAAGGCAAAATAACAAATAGGCTTCATATGACGAATCCCATATTATATGGGAAGTCTTATTGGACTTAGTATCAAAATATTTAATAAACTTCCTGAAAGTGTTATTGATTTTCTTATACATGTTATTTTTCAAATCAGCCTTGATGAAGAAAGGTTTACAAAGAAATGATTAAACCTACCCAAAACACATTAAGGGAATTTTCAAAGAGTTCAAGACATACAGTGGCGTGGCAGGCAGTTTTCCAGTTTTCGCTTTTATACTCTGTCCATTTTACTAACGAAATTAAATAACAAACTTCATGGATGGTTACCGCCCACTTAGCGATGCTACGAATAACGATTACAACGATTTTCCCACCAAGATTACAAATAATTGATAGAAATAAATGCTTTGAATAAATCTTAATAACTTCATTAATTCTGAACAAAGTCAGATTCGAAAGTACCTGCGTGCAGAGCAAAATTAATTATCAAAAAGATTATATATTTACTTTACTTTACGAAAAAGATTCACTCAGAAGCGAACGAAGAATAAAAAGAAGAAGAAGATTATTATAGACCTGAGGCCTACCTAACCATCAAGTCTTATAGCGATTACATCCTGTAAAGAGGCATCTCTCTTACTCACTCGTTTATAGATCGCTATAAGACTTGCTGGTAAGGCCTCAGAGGGAGCACTGAGTTTTTTTTTTATCCATTGTGATGATAACAAACGCTTTCTAGCCAGAAGCCCAGCCGTAAATAATGGGATCTAGTGGAACATACAGTGATTAAAAAAGGAATTATGCAAGTATTTTTTCCAATCTGCTTTTCATGGCAGTATAGTCTCTGATTCTCTGACCTTAGCCGGTTTCGTGAGGAAAACACAAAAACAAAATTCATTCTGCCAACTGTCAATGTCATCTGTCACCGTCGCCGTCAATGTCAAATTGTCAATTTTTAATCGTTCGTTTCGTGTGTTGGGTTTAAACTGAAAAATGAAAATTGTATAAAGAAATATCAACATTATAACATAGTAGACCTATTTAGTGTAGTGAACTAAAGAACTAATGATGGTCATTTAAAGCCATTGAGCCAGCATTCTATTGTTGTTACGATGAGTACCGACACTTCAATTACTGCGGAGGATTTCCTGAGAGCGGCAAGAGATTTTTGTGATAAATCTGCTAAAATTGGTGATAGTTGGAGACTTTATGAAGATAAAGATGAAATACAGAAGTCCTATATAAAGAAGACTACTTTTATACAAACAGAAGGCGGAATAGAAGTGTTGTTAAAGGCGGAGTATGTTATATTCTACAATTTAAGTTATGAGGTGCCTTGCTTTAGTTTCAACGTCTGGAACTCGGCGGGAATGCTTTTGAGTTTAGAGGCTATACGACAAATGTCTTTGATTCAGTAAGTATACTATATAGTTTGTAATTTCCACTTTGTTATGACCCATCTTTCTAACACTTATGAAATTATGCTTTACTTTAGAATTAGTAGACATTAAATTGAAATTAATTTGTCTTGGTTATCAAAATAATATGGCTATATTATTTCTTGCAGGATAAATGAGAAGGACTTTTATTCAGTTATCACTCAGCAGGAACACCCGCTATTCTTCCGGCCATATTATGTGATGCACCCTTGCCATACAGGGACTCTGTTATCATTGTTAAAAGGCAGCTCCAAGAACATTATCGTCACATTCCTTGGCCTAATCACACCACTGTTGAAGCTAGAGATGTCAATGGAGTATGGAAAATAAATCAAACTATTTGCCGTTATGTACATATGATAGAACAAAAATAACAGGTGAACAAAGGAACTGATATAACATTTAGAATAAGAATATGTTTCACAACTAAACTTCAGTTTTACAAATAAGTGTTTATAAGAAAACTTGTCGGAAAGGTAAAATTAAATTAGATTTGCTATTTAAAAATCTGAATTGGAAAAAACTCCATAATGTACCTTATCATTAATGTTTCTAGTCATTAGATATAATATTTCAAAAATGTAGAGTTATGCACAATTTATTGTATTCAAATACTTTGAACTGTAAGGCCGAGACTCCACCAATGCAAAGATGTGTGCTGTGCGCTGTTTCCATATTAGCCAATAGGGTTTCAAGCTTTGATTTATCACATTACTTTTGCTTTTGGCTACTTACGACACATCTTTGCTCCAAAGCACACATCTTAGCTTTGGTGGAGTCTCACAATAAAACAATTTATATATGTATAGATATATATATAAATTTATTATCATTATCTTTTCCTTCTTATAAGACGTGTTTGAATTGCTTAACTGAATATTAAACAACAGTTCTCTATAATCTGTGGTATTGTATGTATTTTTATAGTAAATTAATTGTAGTTCTTGTATTTACAATTATAGAAACAATTAATATAAGTATAACAAAGTAAATATTCACAAGTATTTTTGTCACACCCAAGCCTTATGATAAGGTCTGACTGACATAATAGAGTCAGGCAGATATAGTCATATACATTATTGGTTGGTTGTCTGATGGGAAGTGAGCACCGCTGCCTATGGACATGAACAACCCAATAATGGTCGCTGATGCCTTGCCTGCCTCTAAAACTCCATATTAGATAGCTTACACACCAGTAGGATAATAGCAACACTGTGGTCTTTTGTAAGGTAGAGTTAGGTACCCAGGTAGACTATTCATTCAAGTGTAAGTTCTACTAAATATCAGTTATAAGGTGATGAAGATGTTTTTTCTTTAATTTTACCTCTTTTATCATCATTTAGTTAGAGTCCATAATAATTGTATAATATAATGAAAATAATGTCTTTCAAGGTGTTTCTGTCAAGGTGTTAACTATGTAGACCAAAGGGGGGGGGGGTGACTATTGATATCTAGTTAGCAGTTGATCTTCTTTTAATTTTGACTAAAAATATGAGTGTGAGGTGTAAATTGGATCATGCTTCAAATTCTGAAAGCACTTCTTATGGATGTATAACTTCCACTCGGCTTACAACTAGCAGGATACAACTGTTGCAGATAAATCACGCAGTCAATAACTTATCAGACCTGAAAACATCAATTTACATAATTATTCTATTTTTTTCAGCTTTTTATTTTAATGTATGAAAATAAGTAAAGTGATGCCTCCCGAGTCATGCAAGACATAGATACCAGGCATGGTAGAACCCCGTCACTCTGTTTGAGACGGCCGTTGACGCTGCGCCGCAGCCGCCGTGGTTTAGGTCAGTATCCATTGTTTTTCCATCTGGCATTAATGCAAACACCACTTTGTTAAAAATGAGTTATAGCCAAATGAATATTCAACACTAGTAACAAAAAACACTGAAACAATACAGAAACGATTTGGATTTAGTTAGGCTTTATTCTTTGAAATCACCTGTCGTTATCTTGCAGATAAAAGCGTAGGGTAGATGGCACGAGGCTCATTCGATTTTATTGATACTATATTGACGTTGATAAGATAGTTTTCGCTATCAACATGGCACAAAAACATGGTCAGTGGCAGAGGCAAGCCCGCGGAGTGCCGCGTCGTGTTCTGTTAAGATGACTGTCGCCGCGCGGCCGCGAGTGTAAAATGCGCCGGTGTAGTGACATCATACTGCTGTGTACGCAGGGCTTGTGCAAGGGGGTCCTGTTCGTGTTTAATGTGTTGTTTTGCTGGTGGCGCCAGGCCGTGAGTACATTCACACCAATTTATTTCTTTCAAATGATTTGTCATTGACATCTTTATTCTTATAAGTTTAATAAAAACAACAGCAATAAAATTGCATCTATTATTTCATATAAGATGCATGTCTTAGACTAAATATCCATTTATGATACAATTGAAACTCAGTTTCAGGTCATATTCGATAAATGCAGTTTACCAATTTACCTTTTATCAGTTTTGCATTAAAACGTATGCGTGGAGACTTCGGCCGGTATATGAATGATTATTTTTATATTAATGTACCGAAATCATACACATACCGAATTATTTATATATCTACGTCCAGAAAGTTTGTACGTAGCAAGAATGGATACAGCTCAGATTGAGTTTGTTCCTTGAACAATTATAGCTGCATGCATATCCTAACGGACGCCGGACGTTTTGTTTACGTTGCCATGAGGTATCCATTATGAAAGCTGTCGAACTATTTTATGACCATATACAAACAAATTTACATGGATAGGCTGACGTTCATCTGAAAGCAATTTAGCATCATCATTCTAGCGCCTCTCCCATTGCATCGGAACCCGTGAAACTATGATCCTGAATGAAAAGCCTGGTTATTATAGGGACATTAGCGCGATTGCCAATGACCTCTGCCACCCTTAAAAGGGAAACTAGAAAATTTTGATCATAGTCGGCAGCAACACCTTAACGTGACCTCCGATCAGTCATTCTTGTCGGACAATCAGATGATTCAAGCTTGTAATGTGTTGAAATATGTAAACTGGGAAACCAACACAATGTGGTGTTCCCCGCGGGATTTGTTCCTAATATCCGAAGATTTTGAGCTCAAACAATTACACCAAGGGGGAAGTGGTTTAAACATTTTTGAAACAGAAGTGGATACGAAAATACCAGCATGAATTGCAAAAAATATTTTAAAGTGTTCATAGGCTAGATTATTTTAAAGTGTTCATAAGATTATAAGATTTTTATTGGAACATTAATATTTCATCATCATCATCATCATCAATATTTCATGAAATAGTATTTTTTTAGGCAGCGCCTCACATACGTGAAGTCCGCCGTTCTAATCCGGGCCCACACCTCTGGATTTTTCGAAATCTATGTGGGGATTTGTGCCATTAGCCAGACTTTAGTTCAGTTAGATTTGATTGTATAACCATGATCCAATCTGTCTGGTTCCCCTCTATGGGTTACGAAGGTCTAATGGCAGTCGCTTCACTGTAATAACCTTTTACTGCTGTTAAGAAAAATGATGAGATGTGATTTGTGATCAAATAAATATTTTTTCGAGACACAACCTACCCTAGAACAAATGGGAAACAGTAATGATCATACAAGACATGGCTTTTTGTCATACCATGAGTTACATACCATACCATACCATGGGTGCAAAAGTTTGGTCTAACCAATCGAATCGTGTTTCACCTATCATCCAGTAGTGGTTGAAAGAATTCAAACAAACCAATGAACACTGATTAGATAATGACTATAGATATTAGTGCGATGGTATTTCCAATATCGTCATTTCATATCAGTCTAGTAATACTTATGCTTTAATGATGGTTGCGCTAATAATAAAATGTATGACTAAATGTATAGTCAATAGTCTGAAACATGGCGAACGACGCTTTTTGCCCTAATATCATTAGAATTTAATGTTAAGATTTGTATTAGATACCTGAATTGTTTATGACCAAATTATATCAATGGATTCAACACATAAATAAACAAATTCCCTGGTGTGTTGACCAAGAAATTGCCTAGACCCGAACTAAGCTCAAAGGTTCACTATTCTAGGGAACGTATAGACATATGTATGTAGTGTACCTACTTAAATCCTGTTAATTTATACAAGTGAGCTTAAATAGGTAGTAACTAATATAACACCCAGCCATGACAAACGGACATGTTCATTGTTCATGCATACAAATGTTTGTCCTGTGCGGGGAACAAACCCGCGACCTCTTGGTCTAATAGTCACTATCTTGACCATAATATCAAAAGGGTCGTCGAATTATTCTACTTCTTTAACTGTTTCGTGTTATAAATAAATATTTTACACTGGAAACACCCAGGCCACAAACATAGTAACAATACACCCAATGTTTGTTTGCACTGTGCGGGGATCCAATCTGCGAAATCTGGTGTAGTAGACTAAGTACTCCTGAACCGCATCAAATCTGTAGTCAAAGCTATTTACTTCTATCTATGTTTATTAACTGTGAAATGTGTACCTAGTTATATTATCACTCATTAAATTATTACGTGAAAGAGCATTATCATGCTGCATACTCCAGTTGTTAAATTAGATAGCAGAAGTAATCACAAAAGTACGATTATTTCCGCTTCTTTACATTTGTGTGTTGGTCTATCTACTATCGTTTCAGTAAAACACACAGTTACCTGATGCTCATAATGCCATGCAAGGTGTAATGTCAAGTTCACCGCTATAACCATGATTTTACATGAGTAAGTACTTACTTTAGCAGGTACTTGACATTGTGGCTTTGTTATTGTTAATTTTTCTTAAACTTCGGTTTTTATTATTTTGTATTTCAGTTTTATCTTCAACTTCAACCTGAGCGTCATTAGCGCCAAGGTCGCGAATGACGCCACTTTCTCAATCATGTCCTTATGATGATGATCACAATAGTCAGATGCTGCTTAGCTAAAAAATAATCTTTATTTTAGTAGGTTTCTTACAAATCTATTACACTCGTACCTACTAACTAACACATAATATTGTTTATTTGTTTGTAAGAGCAAAAATAAACATTTAAGTTATTTTAAATCTTTATAAAGTGGTTAACGCTGCAGTGTGGGTGTTGTCTAATTGCCACATAGAATACATGGATAGTGGAACCTATCATCCTATCAATTAATATTGTGTTGCTGGCTGTTGTTATTAAAAATGTTATTCAAAACAAAACCATTTATTTTACTGTTTATTTGATGTATTGGAAAATACATATTGTGCCCAGTAGAAATTAACATAGGTCAGTTGTTTAGTTTTGTTGCTGCATCCATACGTAAACCGATTTAGAATGTATTGTATGATAGGTAAATCTCAGTTCATTTGCGCGATTGTTATAAAGTAAGAATGCTCTATGAATGAAGAATGAATGTTTTTCTCCATAAGTAAAAGTCTCCATGATTGAAATGTCTGACGAGCCGTGTGGTGTAATGGTCGACAAGTCGGGTATTACACCAAAGGTCGCGGGTTCGATCCCCGCACGGTACAAACATTTGTGTGCATGAACATGTCTGTTTGTATCGGTCTGGGTGTTTCTATGTATAATATGTATATATTTACAAAAAAAAGTATATAAGTAATGTTTATCCGTTGTCTGGCATCCATAGCACAAGCTTCAGCTTAGTTTGGGGCTAGATGGCGCTGTGTGTGAATAATGTCCAGAGATATTTATTTATTTATAAAAAAAAAATGTGTTAGGCAAGGCACAATGTATGTTAGGAGAAACACATTGTAAACCCCACCATACTTCCTTGATTCTCCGATTCGTGATTAAGCTGTGTGGTAGGCTTCTCTGGTCGTTGGTTTTGTCAGCGCAGTATGGTTAACATTCACAACACGGTATTCACGACGACGATAGTGCCATTGGTATCTTCTTCGCTTCCTTCGTCAGCTGAACACTGCGTTTTCCCTTCAGAATTTTACATAAAATTTATAGTACCTATCCCTACTTGAGTTTGATTTGAGGACGGAGTGAGCTGGCCATGGCCAGATATGCATCCGAAGAGGTTCCTTTCATTTGCTTAGATAGGCATTGGGTCCCTTAAGCACTTGGACAAGAAACGCTTAGTTGTAATTGTAAAAGTTGAAAATAAATAAAATTGAAATACATACAGGGGGACAGCAGTATGTTATAATATTAGTTTGATTAGATAATTTGCAAAGGGCATGTGGGGGTGTTCCCACGATTCGCGGCGGCCGCAGCCAGCGAGCCGCGGCGCCGACACGCGCGCGCCGCCTCGCCGCGTGACCTCCGCGGGCTTTCATGGAAATGTGACATCTAACAGGCGGACACATGCGGGTAACACTTTTCACTCAATTTTAAAACATCTGCTCGTTGTTCGCTATTAGGGCACTTTCTTGTATACTCACAAAACTAACTTCACGATTAGTCTAGTTGCAATCACTTTTGTAACTTTACCATGAAGGAAACATAACTTATCGTGGTCTCGAGACCGTCAGAAACTTTTTTGAACATTACTGTTGTAACGTATTTTATAGGTACGAACTGGATGAGGATATCGTTCATAGGTGATACAAGAAAATAGGTCTTTAATGATGAGAAAGTTATGCAGTGAACGGTTTATGATAAGATCACCCCATCCCATTTTTAGCAGCAACACATTCAGTATAACATATTGTGTTTTAGAAATAAAAATAGGCCCTTTATTTAATTCAAAACAGAGGCAAGTTCTTTACCTACTTTCAAAAAATATGTATAAGAAATAACTATCGCTAAATTAAATCAGTTGCATAGGTATAAATCAGTTGGTAGAGAATAAAGTTCGATCCTTGATACTAAAGGAAAAGTTTTTTAACTTGGAGGATGATCAATGAATGACATAGTAACATTGGCATTCAACATAAGTCTAATCTTGTATGAATAGTAGATTGAAATCTTATCTTTTTGTGTGCGGAAAACACGTAAGACTGTAAGACTTTCCGACTCAAATCGGTCGGCTCGGAGTGGTACCCAATCTATCCAATTTATGTTTTAATCTTTATACTGAACAAAAGGATCTGTATGACTTAGAGTACAAATACTATTGCACTTGTTGTACCTACTTATATTGTAAATTGGCTTGCCTCTTCTTCTCGATCTTCATTGCTAAGTTTTTAATGACAATAAAGGAGTAGGCCTAGATCGAATGAAAGACTCAGGTCTTAGGCATCGGCAGGATCGCTTGTTTCTGTTGGTATACCTACCTACATTGTATTGTAAGTGTTGATAAAATAAAATAAAAAGATAAAGTGGATAAATAATTTGATAATTTCATTAACACGATTTCTGAAATATGTATGTACAACAATTGCACCCTTAGATGTAAGTAGGTATATCAGTCAATGCGCCTAGATAATTATGAAAGTTAGAATTGGACGGGTAAAACCAAAATTTTAACTAGAGGTTCCTACTTCTAATGTTATAATCCTGATTTGGAAAAAGGTATTAATAGATTATCAGTCATATCCCTTAATGAATGCCATCAATAAAATAGATTAGTCTTAACTTGATAATCGCACCACAATGAAATTATAAATTCTGCTTGCTTTATGCAAACACGATCCTTTTTGTGTTGTACGTTTTTGTTTTGTGGACTCACTGATTACCAGCCTGTCGATTCCTGTTGTTTTTGTGCAGTACCTTGCTAGGTACTATTAATGCGTATTTTACAGATATTAATATTTTATTATCCATATTGTAACTTACACTGCATTTAGATGTTAACGATCTGTATCATTGTTGCATCATCTTTGCAATACGTATTTTATTATCTGAGTGGATAATATTTTGATTCAAAGTAACTAGGTACCTTTACTAGCAGTTCATTTCGTTTGTGACAACAGTGATGCAACTTAGAAATCCGTGTACACACGTTTGTAAATATTTACTTACTGAACCAGGTGGTGAACCGATTACTACGATTGCTTTTCCACTGTGGGATACTTCAATAAAAATATCGTTGAAACTACATTTGCGTGACTTTCCAAATTTCCACCCTAACTCTACTTTGGGAACCTCTAAGTTTGGGAAAATTGAGCAAGACGACAACGAAATTCTCGCTAAGAAGCGGAAGCGGTAGCTGACATCCAAACTGCTCTTGATGAAATAATAATTCAAAAATAAATGGAGTCAAAACTTGTCAATGTGCTAAGAAACAGCAATGTTTTAACTAAAAATAATAATTGATAAAATGTATATGTTACAACCCCTAATGCCTAAGTATTATAACTGCGAGAGTAACTCTGTCTGTTTGTTACGCTTTCCCGCTTAAACCTCTCAAACTATGTATTTTGATATGAAGTTGGTTAAAAATTTGGCACAGTCAATCTTTAGACTCTGTGAAAGGACCTTTTATTGCGAAATAAAGGTATCTGAAATCCACGCAGCAGAGTCGCGGGCAGCCATTAGTGTTGTTTACTTGTCAGTGCGATGCCCTATTTTTATCTTTGAAAAGGATGAGTACGCATCGCTTCCATCTAACTTCCATCCAACTTAAAGGCATTAGGTATGAGTTCGTGACCTTCGATACTTGCTTCTATTGATTAGTAAAGAAAAAAAGCCTTGCGAGTTCACACCACGTATGTTGGACGTACGGTCCCACGGTCACATTTTTGCATTCCGCTAGACTTAGAAATGAAGCAACTGTTTTTGTAACAATGTTAAACAAGTTGCTTTTTAGCACTATTTTTAGTACCGGGCGGCATACCACTGGTCATGCGGCCCCCATTTGAAAATTTGGGATACAACGGGCGGTAAAGGGAGAGTGGCTAGATGTGTGTGAGGTAGTGAGGTTAACAATTCTATGCGTTTAATGCAAACACTAGCGGCCGCCTGCGGCTCCGTCCGCGTGGATTTCGATTGCCGCAAACATACCTAGGTACTGAAATACTGTAGCTTGAACTACTTCCTCGACCGACACTAACCAAAAATTTTTTTTCTCTCCTTGCCAGTAGATCCTGAGATAAGCACCTTCAAACAAACATACCTTTCAGCTTTATTATATTAAGTACCTATAGGTACATATGCATAATGCCAACATACATACACGAAGATGTACCTACTCGTACTACCTATAAGTAATACTTAACTGTATTTGCTAAATTATGCCAATAAGTTCATGTTGACAAACGATACAGATGGATGTAAAATCAATATACTATAGAACATTCAGTTACATAATCATGTACCATTGTACATAATTGTTTTTTGAAGAATTTCTTTATCAAAATATCGTCTGATTTTAAGTAGCTAAGTACTTATGTAGCGATAACGTTAATTTCAAAGAAATAGGATTAGTTATCTATTTAATCCCTATTCTCACTTTAACTGCCTTCGTGGTGTAGTGGTTAGAGCGCTGCGCTCTAAAAGTAGTTTTACTACGAACTCGGAGGTCGTGGGTTCGAATCCCGCGGGGAACACTTTCACTTTGTGTTGGTTTTCCCAGTTTGGTTAGGACATTGCAGGCTTGAATCCACCTGATTGTCCGATAAGAATGATGATTCCGTGCTTCGGAAGGCACGTTAAGCCGTTGGTCCCGACTATGATCCAACTGGTCTGGTTTCCCTTGTGGTTACGGAGGTCAGACGACAGTCGCTCCACTGTAATAACCAGGCATGTCAATTCAGGATCATAGTCGCAGCGTACCCTGGGCTCCAAGGCAATGGCCGAGGATGCAACCGGGAGAGGCGCTAGGATGATGATGATGAACGTTAATTTCAAAGAAATAGGATTAGTTATCTATTTAATCCCTATTCTCACACATGACCACAATTGACCAATGACAATTAGTTAGCATGTCAGACAAAGGGCAATGATACCTATATTTTATGATCAGGTGTAGATACCTAATTATAAAATAACAACACCACTTTAAACCACTGCGCCACAAAAGGAATTAGGTATCTGAAGTAGGTACATAAATTATTAATCTTAGTTGATATATTTGTATACCAACGTGTTTGAACCGTTATGAGCGTGATGGTGCTCAGCATGGCATCAGAAGGATCTTGCAAGAGCAGGTACACAATAAAAAACACACAGCTAATCTTGTTAATTTGACGTTCTCAGACGAAGTTCAGTCCACAAATTAGTGCTGCCAATCGTTTTTATCTAGTTGTTATGAAATTAGGATATTAACAAAATATAACTCTCTGTAGAGCACTCAAGAATAACATTTATGATTTTATAGATAGAAGTGACTTTGACTTTGTTCATCATTACTAACTTACTATACTCGTAGTAGCGCAGCGACCCAAAATGAGTCTTGGCCTCCGACAATAATTTGATCCATTTTGGTCTTTCTTGCGCTACCTCCCCACTTTTCTACTTGGAGCCCGCGCCAATCCTTCTCGACTTCGTCCTTCTCGACTTCGTCCTTCCAGCGGTATCTGGGACGCCCGACCGAGCGCCGACCGCTTGGCCGTCCCAGGTACGTCGCTTTACTGCCCGATCTTCATCCATTCTTGTTCATCATTAAGTAGTCATAATCTAAAATATTATGGCTTTTTATCTAAATATCTTAAACTTATTACAATTAAAGAAAACGATTGGCTGTGCTAGTGTGCGGACTGCACGCCCTTAATGACATGAAAATTGTGTAATTCCAGCCAAATAAAGTATCGTCGGAATGCTCAACACGGCGCATCGAGGTGGGCGTGGTGGCGGAGAACGACCGCAGGAAGCACAACAAGATCAAGACGTCCAAGTACACGCTGCTGTCGTTCGTGCCCAAGAACCTCTCCGAGCAGTTCCGCCGCGTCGCCAACTTCTACTTCCTGCTCGTCACAGTCATCTCCGTCGTCATAGGTACGTCCACACCACCACTCACACGTTACTGACTATCGAGTCAGTAAGGCAATTAGGCCCATTTATGATCGCACATTGGCCTCGGATCCTTGCCTAAATGGATATGTACTATGCGAGATATTTTAAATTGCACAAATAATTCCAAGGATCATTCCATGTTGAGACAAATCTGTGCGCCTGAGGATGTAGATACCTACATACTACCAAGAGTAGCTCATACTTAGGTATAGATAGGTATAGGCTGTTAGGTAAAAAAATGATGACATGCAAAAGTATTTCTATGTAAATCACATTGCAAAATAAACTACTTTGACTTTGGTAGAGCTACAAATTTTGCGGTGCAGTCGGTCTCGATACATGTAGGCCGTTTTCTGGGTGTCGCCATGGCTGGCATTGGTGTTGGGAGATAAACAATGATAAAACATTTCTCAGTGGCTCTAAGCACTTGTCACTTGTGTTATCAGGCCCGTAACCCAGCCACATACAAGTTCGTATCTTACAAATCATTCACGAGCACGAGTGCAAATCGATTTCGGCAAGGTTTGTCATTTATCTGGTTAAGATATGCTAGCTATAAATAAAATTATACTTTCATCTAATAATAGATGCAAAATCGCTATTATTTTATTGGAAATAAATGACTAATATACTTTTGAACGTATACCTAAACATTTTTCAGTTACGTACTTACATTCTTTACTATGTATAATTAGATCGATAATTGTGGATAGACGGTTTTTTTTGCACGTTTACGTCTCTTCGACATACCTACACACTTTTAAAGTATAAAAGTGTTATTAACAAACCTAATGTAAAAGAACAATGAACATGGCCTGTTAAACAAAACTTTTTCCATAGTAGGTATTCATTGCAGAAAAAAATGCATCGGGGTCGCCTTGTAATTTGCTCCTAACAGGTTAAAACACACGTTTAAAAGTTCAATTTCAAGGATTCTCCAAGCGGCTCTTTTGTTATTCATGTAGAGTTAACTTAGTTGTCATTTATTAAGTAAATTCTATGGCAGGCATATCTTCGCCTGTGACATGCAATGTATTATGTATGCTTCATCGATTATCATGGAGTGCGTTTCAAGTGCACCGCAAATACCCAGCTCTGTGTATTTGTGCAACACTCGCGCCCCGTACTGCCGGCCCAGAATACTACCACCCCATTTCTTAACACAAACATTCAAAAGCGATCTAGGGTCATTAGGGGGGATGTGCTACTGCACTGTCAGACACCATCGGGTGAACCTACTTCCAGCAGTGGACTGCACAGGATGATTTAAGTCCTATCTTATTTTACATCGACACAAAAAAAAAAGTACACAGTGTTCTCAGTATATATCACTGGTTGTGTGCCCTATAAATCTACTCATGGAAAGTCAATTCAATATAAAAAAGAGTACCCGCTTATGCCTATACCAGCCTATACCTTATCTTTTCAGAAATGTGTACATGTTACTGATATCATGACTGAATACTATAAAACTACCAGGTGTATAATTGAAAAAAATTAATTGTCATGAATTGGCATCTTGTATAAGTAGAAAATTTTATTACATTATTTATACCTCAGAATGAAAAATCCAATGCAAGGCTGCTGTCGTCGTGTAAAACTTATTTTTTTCTTGGCATTGAACGGTTTGAACTTGTGCGCCTTAATTCTAGATTAGAAAAAAAGGAATTCGATTTTCAAATGTATGTGGACCTTGATGCTTGTTTATGTATTTACATAAGGTACGCAGACAGATTACAATGATTATTAGGTACAGTCATTGCTTTGCGAGTATTCATTACATAGCTAAGCATCATTTAGGTACTTTAGGCTTGTATGTTTACAAAATGTTACTAGAGTTTAAAATGACGTAGAGTACATGTTGCTTAACTTATCTATACTAATATATAAAGCTGAAGAGTTTGTTTGTTTCTTTGTTTGTTTGTTTGTTTGAACGCGCTAATCTCAGGAACTACTGGACCGATAAGAATAATTATTTTTGTGTTGGATGGTCCATTTGACGATGAAGGCTTTATTTAGGCTATTTAAAATAGAAATCCACGCGGACGGAGTCGCGGGCAACGGGACACTTTACTTAACGTATCTGGCCATGGGTGCCATAAAAATTTCATATGCTTCCAATTAAAGCTGTCTTTCGCTAGCTTAAGGTTCACAGTTTAGGATATAGTTAACTATTTATTATTTTCCGAAAGGAGGTGGCTCAAAAACCATACACAAAGAAATCCAGCCATACCTACACAAAGAAATCCAGCGTCGAACAGAATCTTCTTGTCCAGTTTCGATAGGAGTTTACATAGATTTTTCCTTACTTCTGGGGGAATCTGCTTATCGCAAAAAACTTTTTAAATACGTTAAGTTCTTCAAATCCTCGGATCCTGTTTCTTACGATTCAAACAAACAAAACAACAAACTCTTTAGCTTTATTAGGTATATTAGTAAAGATTAGAGCTACTCTTAATTTCTATTAAGAGATCATCAGGTGTGTAAATTCCAAGGATTCGTTTCAAAATACCTTTAGGTACCTATGTATATTAATCAATCCATTGGACTTTACTCCTCTACCAAGGATGAGTGAATCAAGCAAACAAATGAGTCAGGCTATCTTTACATTGCATAAACAGTGTAAAAGTATCAATAAAACAAAGCATTAACAAAACGTGGTGGGCATAGCTTTATTAGGGTGGTATAAAAGAATGAAACAACATATTGCGAATGTATAATTAAAGTACATAGATAATTGACCTGAAATCGATCAGTAATTAACTTGTATTTTTTATGGAAGTTGTTTTTACTGCCTTAGTCATAAGCAAAGAAATATGTATTGGGGTAAATGTTTAAGATACGTGTTAGGATCTTTATTCAAAGCCTGATTGCATTTTGAGAGATGATTCTTAATTAATCCCTTCAATAGAATGAATTTTAGATGAGAGCGCGGCTACATACTATAATATAGGTAAAAATGACTTTACTAAAATAACATAAAATAAACTTGCCAAAGAATCTGCCCAGCCCACTTGCCCCGCAGTGGGACGACATTGGTTAGTTAAAAATTAAATATTGAATTGAGTGTAATGTGTGTGGTGTGCAGATAGCCCCGTGTCGCCGATGACGAGCATAGCGCCGCTGAGCTTCATGGTGCTGGTGACGGCCGCCAAGCAGGGCTACGAGGACTGGCTGCGGCACAAGGAGGACAACAAGGTCAACAACCAGATCGGTGAGTCGCCATTGCGACAATAACTACTTCATATTGCATCATACAAAAATCAATCAAGTGTAGATCTATCGATAGTCTTATCGATTTCTATTGATGAACGTAGATCTCCCTCAAAGAATTTGTGTGCATCCAAATTCTTCAGGCATCTGTTATCTTTATCATTCCATATCTACGTTTCCCTTCATGGGTTTACGGCTTTCTACTAAATAGTTACTTGATTACGTAGGCTACCGAACAGTGCGTAGATTTAAGTTTGATATATTATTATTATTCGCTCTGATTAAACCTTAGCGGAAATATAATAGGCTTAAAATTAGAAGATAAGAGTTCTATGTTATTTTAGACAGCAACGTAGTATCTGATAACACAACAAAGCCCTAAGCACTCGTTTAATGATACCAGATAATGTGATGTCCACTATTTATGTTCGTATAAATAAAAACAAAATGAATAGTACTTCTCACGAATGTCGGGGGGAATTCGAATCCAGCGGTCCCGAGCAAAATGTTAAGCAGCCGCTCATTCAATACGAATATGGCATTCGCCGTGCAGCGGCGGGCTCTGTTTAGTGCCGGCCTAGATTACATTCCGGGGTGACGGGTGTCGGGGCACGGGTAACATGTGGCATGTGCGCAGTGGAGGTGGTGCGCGGCGGCGTGGTGCGGCAGCTGCGCGGCGCGCTGGTGGCGCCGGGCGCGCTGGTGCGCGTGCGGCGCGGGCGCGAGGTGCCGGCCGACCTCGTGCTGCTCTGCTCCGCCGCGCCCACCGGCAAGTGCTTCGTCACCACCGCCAACCTCGACGGCGAGGCCAACCTCAAGACGCTGCGCGTGCCGCCGCCGCTCGTCGGCTACACGCCAGGTACGCCGCCCTCCTCCCTCCCCCGTCGTGACGCGTCCACTCGACCGAGTAGTGTAGCAGTGCGCCCCCGCAGACATCCTGCCGACGGGCATGGTGCTGGAGCTGCCGGGCCCGGTGGCGGACCTGTACACGTTCTACGGGCGGCTGCACCTGCCGGGCCGCGACTCGCTGCTGCTGTCGCCCGACAACCTCATGCTGCGCGGCTCGCGCGTGCGCAACACCGAGTGGGCCATCGGCTGCGCCGTCTACACGGGTGAGTTCTTCTGCATATAATCTTAACAGTGGTTGAAAAAAATTATCTTTTGGATTTCTATGGTACCTAGGTACCTACTCTAAAATGTGTGTTAAGAAAAATCATGAAAATATCTGATCATCTTATCTTTCTACATTATGTATTCATGTCAGATTAAATGAAATATAACTTCAAATTTTGGACGAGTTGGAAGTAACTGCTTAATGAAGTTGACGATTACTGATAACCTTTGTATCTTATCGTTCACAAATTTATCAATATTTTATCATGATTTGTATGTTACGTGCATCCATCCTACGTTTGTAGCTGTAGATCAAGGGTTGAGGGTAAACTTTCTTTCCAGCGGCACTTCATCGCCATCAACGTCAAGAGCTGGGACACAATTATAAGTTCAGATATAATGTTTTTATGAGGTCTTGTTAATATTTTATTTTTTGATCGATACTATGTGTGGCACGCGGCCAGGCGAGGAGACGAAGCTGGCGCTGAACTCGAAGTACGCGGGCAACAAGTTCTCGTCGTGCGAGCTGGCGACCAACACGCTGCTGCTGGTGTTCATGCTGGTGCTGGCGGCGGAGATCGCGGCGTCGCTGCTCGCCAAGACGTTCGTGGAGCGGCGCGACCGCGGCGCGCTGGAGACCTACCTGGGGCCCGTGCTGCCCGCCTTCCCGCCGCCGCTCGCCTCCGTCGTGCAGGACCTCGGCTCCTTCCTGCTGCTCTACTACTACATCATCCCCATGTCGCTCTACGTCACCATCGAGCTCAACAAGTTCCTCGGTGAGTACCCGACCTCTCCGCTCCGGCCGAGACGATTTTATGGTCCTTCCTCGTCGGTCATCTAAGTCAGTCCCGAGCTAGTCGAGCACTTTAACCAAGCACTGAGCGAGAACAAGTCAGGGGCGCGACGAAGCGCCCCAACGCTCAAGTAAAGTAAAGTATCAGCCTATTTAGCAGCCTGCAGAGCAAAGGCCTCCATCATTTGAAATCATGTTTTCGTTACAAAGATGGCTTTTGGCTTAATCACCACGCTTGCCAAATGCGTGTTGGCGATCACAAACTCGAGCTGTGTTCAGAAAAATCAACCAGGACCTCGAGATCACGGCCCGGTACTTAAACCACTAGACCATCGAGGCGTTCAACGCTCAAGTGGCGCCACATATATATCTTTCACGGAGACGGACGAGTCGACGGGTTCCCGTTCACTCGTCGTCTCCAATCGGTCATTCGGAACTTTAACGGAGAGGTCTCGCCGCAGGCACGTACTTCATCGGGTGGGACGCGGAGCTGCGGTGCACGGAGACGGGCCGGCCGGCGGCGGCCAACACGTCGGACCTGAACGAGGACCTGGGGCAGGTGGAGGTGGTGTTCTCGGACAAGACGGGCACGCTGACGCGCAACCAGATGGTGTTCAAGGCGTGCTCGGTGCGCGGCCGCGTGCTGGAGGAGCGCGCCGGCCGCCTCGCCGACTGCGCGCACGCCTTCGCGCCGGTCGACGCACGAGCCGACGTAACTATACCCGCCCTTACCGTCCTCGGCCCCGCTAGCCTTAGGGGCAATGTAGACTAGATCGCTACATCTTGTTAAAAGTTTGAATGCGTTGGAATTTGACAAAAAGAAGTTAAATCGACGGCCCTCCGAAACCGTTTTCGGATCTATATTCCGATGCCCCCGATGGCTTCATTTTTGGCGTTGAAGTTAGTGATAGATTATCTATTTAATCGGTGATTGAATTAACATCCTTGACTGTTTATCTTTTCACTGAAATTCTTACACGTGCTCTGCTCGCCCCGACGGCGGTCGCAGCGGGGCAAATATGTTTATGTGACGAAGTGAAACAAGTAAAACGCCGTAAAGTGGCTTTGATAGAAATTAGGTGAAAATAGATTTTTAACCGACGAAAAAACGGAGTTGATTCTTAAGTCGACGCGTACATTTTTATATGTTCGACCACGTATAAATTTTTACAGAGTAGTCCGTTTTTGAAAAATGTGTATATAAATAAAACGACGGTCATTCTTCGTTTTGATGAATTTCAATGACTAATTTCGAAAGTCCTCCTTTATTAACGCTTTTGCCAATTATATTGTAGGTAATTCCAGCCACGACTCATGTTAGAGGATTATAGTCTTATCTGTGTATCGGTTTTAGCGCGCATTCTTATCTTCGTTTTACACGACAATTTCCTTCTATTGCAAAATGGTTTTTCCTTATACCTACGTCTTGCTTTTAAACAAAACATATGAGGATATCAGTATTGTGGGTCTCTTGTTTTTGTTTGAATATTAAACTTTAATTATAGATTATAGTAGTTAGTAATTATTTAAGTCGTGTGTTGAAATTTACACCAAAATCGTATTATCTTTCAACTTTAATAAAAGCGGAATATCTCTATGAATTCAAAGTTGCAAGATGTCACTGTTTTGTTTTAATATGTGGTTAATCCCAACTAATATTATAAATGCGAAAGTAACTCTGTCTGTCTGTCTGTCTGTCTGTCTGTCTGTTACGCTTTCCCGCTTAAACCTCGCAACCGATTTTGATGAAATTTGGTACAGACAATCTTTAGACCCTGAGACAGAACATAGGCTACTTTTTGACCCATTCCAACCCCCCACTTCCCCGAAATGAGGGGGTGGAAGTTTGTATGGAAAATCTAAACTACTTGAGTTAGACGCTTGAAATTTGGCATACAGGTCCCTTAGTAAACTTGATGCTTAGTTGCAAAAGGATATTGCAAAATTCCCACGGGAACGGAAGTTAGCGGGAAAAAACATTCGTATAATGAAAACCGACATCCACGCGGACGAAGTCGCGGGCGGCCGCTAGTAAATACAATAAAAATTCGGTCCACGACTGCGCCGAATGATCCACCGCTTAACGTGAATTATGTAGGCAACACTAGTAGGTACCGTAGTATTGTACCGCGTGCCGACCGCGTATTCGCGGACCAGCCGGCTCCTCCCGGGGATGTCGGAGGAAGGGATCGAAATTCCGGGGGCTATGAACAGCGGTAGGCCCGGCCGGGGGCCGACCTGTCCCCATACTGCGCTCATCATGCCGCCCGGCGGCGGGGTGACTGCCAGTAGTGTCGCGAGCGGCGAGCTCAGCGGGCGGCGTGTGGTTGCAGAAGGACGTGCGCTGGTTCCTGACGATCCTGGCGCTGTGCCACACGGTGCAGGTGTCGGGCGAGGACATGCAGCGGCTGAGCGCGCGGCTGTCGGGCGGCGGGCTGCTGCCGCTGTTCCGCCGCAAGCGCCGCGGCAAGGACTCCGCGCTGCCGGAGCCCCTCCCCCCCGCCGCCGCGCCCGCCGGCGACGCCGTCTGGAGCGCGCTGCTCGCCGACGCCGACACGCCCGTCGAGTATCAGGGCAGCAGGTGAGTGAGACTGCGTTCCAAATCTGCGAGGAGGAGTAGGGGCGATTCGACGCCATAGAATATGAAGATTGTAATAACAATCTTCGTATGTATGCAACTGTTTAAATGGATCTGTCATTACCAGTAAACATGCCGAAATATAAATTCTTTAGATCGCGTCACGTTACGAGACGTTACACGCTTGGAGATAATATTACTTGCAAATGGACTTTTGAATCGGCTTCACACAACTTAATCGCGAAATCTCATTTAACTTGATGCAAGCTACAACGTAAGCGTATCTTGAGATCCTTCGTCCGTCATCGGCAGCCCGGACGAGAAGGCGCTGGTGGAGGCGGCGGACCGGTTCGGCGTGAAGTTCCTGGGCGAGGACGGCAACAACCTGGTGCTGCGCGCCGGCGACCGCACCGAGCTGTACGAGCGGCTGCAGCTCATCGAGTTCACCTCCGACCGCAAGCGCATGTCCGTCATCCTGCGCGACAAGGACGGCAAGGTACCGGCCACGTGCACGACGCGACACGACACGCGTAACACGACTCTTGTTTCATGGTTCATCGTACCTACTACCAGTGCCACAGAGAGATTTCGAGATTTCGGATCTACAGGGATCCGAGATACTACAGAAATATACCCGAATAATAATAATCAGTAATTGGCAATGTAGAAAGACAACAGAAATGATCCTCCTTTGTTAATGTAGTATCGGTAAATTTAAGAAATTCTTGTATGCAGTATCTTTTACCCACCATCACTCGTTTCAGATATGGCTTTTCTGCAAAGGCGCAGAGAGTTCCATATTCCCACTGTGCAAGGACACTGACCTAATAGAAGTAGTAGATCGAGATTTAACGGGATTTTCGAACAGAGGTCTGAGGACGTTGGCGATAGCGTATAGAGAAATCCCCGAAGAAGAATATAACAGGGTGGCACAATGTAAGTAGAGTACTATTGACCAGTACCTATATTTGGTGACATTTTTATTTATTTTTGCGTTTTTTTTTTGCAATCTTAAGTAATATGGGGAGAGATAGAGGAATGCGAAAGAGGGTAGTGAAGTGTGTTCGTGTTGACCCCAGCGATAAAGAGCGCGGGCGGTCTCGCGGCGGCGGCGACGCAGTTCCACGCGCTGGAGCGCGGCCTGGAGCTGCTGGGCGCCACGGCCGTGGAGGACTGCCTGCAGGACGGCGTGGCCGACACCATCGCCGCGCTGCGCCGCGCCGGCATCCAGGTCTGGGTGCTCACCGGCGACAAGGTACCTACCGCACGCGCCACGCCATCTATTCACCACTCGGTTAAACTTACTCCTTTACAGCTGATTAACAATTTACTGTTTTTATTTCATTCGTACATCGTAACCTGCGGACGAGACGAAAGTAAACTAAATTAAAACATATGAACCGCGAATCGAAATATCGTCATCTATAATAGGGATGTTGCCATATAACACTATTAATTACACAACACTTTTCTATAAAGTGAAGACGCTTTTTAGTATCGAATGTATTGGTTTGTTTTCGCTTATATGTAAGATAACGATTTTTTATAAATAAAAATGAAATTGTTAGTTACTCAGTTGACTTCAAAAAAAATGACGTCATAGTGTGCATAGTTTTGACAGTTAATAGACTAAAGTCAAATGACTCGTGGTGCCAACATCGATCTGTCGGTCCTCGCAGGTGGAGACGGCGATCAACGTGGCGCAGTCGTGCGCGCACATGGCGGCGACGGACCGGCGCCTGGCGCTGCTGGGGCTGGCGGACGCCGGGGGCGCGGCGGCGGCGCTGGCGGAGTGCGCGCGCCTGGCCGCGCTGCCGGGCCCGCAGCCCGCCGCGCTGGTGGTGGACGGCGCCAGCGCGGCGCTGCTGCTGGCGCCCGCGCTGGCGCCCGCCTTCGCCGCGCTGGCGCTCGCCTGCCGCGCCGTGCTCTGCTGCCGCCTCTCGCCCATCCAGAAGGCCAAGGTGAGTGCCGCGCCCCACCAGACTCGCCCCGCGTCTGCGATGCCGGGCTCGGCGAATTCGAGTGGCGAGCCCAGGAAACTATTAGTCCACCGACTGTGTTAATGAAATGAAAAAAAAATCAAATTGGTCCACATGTTAAATACTTTTGAACGTCAAAAACTTTGTCAGGGACAAACAAACAAACAAACTTTGACGACGAAAATCGTTAGGACCGGTTTTGTGCATTCTCGAGTTAACTTGAGGTTCTATTATGTTATATGTGCTTGAGGTACCTATAGGTAAATCAAATCGTCTTTGGACGACTTACCTTTGACTAAAACTCATATTCAAAACTTTACCCGCTTCCGGGTAAAGATTTCGGTTTAAGGTAGAAATAAACCATTATTACTAAACCGGGCTTTGTTTAATATCGGCACGTGTGCGCGCGCAGATCGTGAAGCTGATAAAGAACAGCAAGCAGCGGCCCGTGACGGCGGCCATCGGCGACGGCGCCAACGACATCTCCATGATCCAGGAGGCGCACGTCGGCTTCGGCATCTTCGGCAAGGAGGGCTACCAGGCCGCCAGGTATGACAGCCTCCCGAATCCCGATGACGGTGGCTCTAGTTGATGTCATTGGACAGATCATTTGATAAGTAAGAGAATGTAAGAAGGTCTAAGAAAGAGAGGAAGTAAACATTTCTGTTATTTTTTATTACAGATCAGCCGATTTCGCATTTACAAAATTCTCCATGATGAAGAAAATACTCTTGGTGATGGGCCACTGGTACTACCAAAGGCTAACTACACTTATACATTACTTTTTCTACAAAAATCTAGTCCTAGGAAATATAATGGTAAGTTTTTTTATTACTTTGGCAAAATTATCTTTCGTTGTTTTTCTTTACTGTCCCATACATATTCTTATGTACGAATTTTGTAGTAGGTAAACGTAAAACAAATATATCTTTGAACATCGAATAATACTGCTTTAATTTGGTCCGGACACATCATATGACTCATACTGATCTCTCTTTCCAATCTCATATTTTCTAAACAGTCCATAATCTTTTCATCAAAATCTTCCTTCTAAACTCTGTTATAAATAAAGTTTCTATCATTAACACGTAATATAACATTCGGCGCCGTATTAACAAGAGTTGTCTGCGTCGGCAGTTCATGTTTCAGATCCAGTCGTCGTTCTCGACGCAGTCGGTGTACGACTCGCTGTTCCTGACGGTGTACAACCTCGTGCTGACGTCGGTGCCGGTGCTGGTGCTGTCCGTCACCGAGCAGCGCTGGCCGGCCGACGTGCTGCTCAGGTATTACGACTCCTCGTCATACAACCATGTCAAACATATTATTATACAAAAAAGATAACGTCTATTGACCACGCCCAACGCATACAAAAATAGAGGCACAAAAGACTAGACAAGAAGAAGGAAATAACTTTACATTAAATGATTTGTAGTATGTACTTAAGGTTGTAATGGAAAAATAAATATTTTTATACTGCTTATGAATGAATTACTTCTAAATGCAGTGATATATACTTTTAGGGGTGATGAAGTGAAAATGGCAAGATACAAAATTGGACCAAAATAGTCCCTTGAGGTACACCATCTTGAATTAAGAAATAATATGACTATTAGCTAGGTTGTGCCTGAGTAGATAAGTTGTGTGCCCCAGTTTTATTTCGTTGCTAATAAAATGTAACCCACGATGTAATCTATTATTTTGTTATGAATCAATGTTGTGTGTGTGACATTAACAAATGCTTTCTTCTGACCAGAAAATTATAGTCTACATTTTTGTACGTCATATGCATTGCCAACTTCCTTATGGTACTTAATTTACAGAAACTATATACCTACAAATCAGTCGCTTCGTATTTTTTCAGAGTTTTGTGTTTTTACGAATGTTATTAATATATTAATGTGAATTTCAGAGATCCCACACTATATAGAGATATAAGAAAGAACAAGTTGATGTCGTGGTCGCACTTCAGCGCGTGGTGCGTGTCGGCGACGTACCACTCCGTGGTGATCTACGTGGTGTGCTTCTGCATGTTCCGCGTGCCCGTCATCAGCGCAGACGCCAAGACCGTCGACCTCTGGTGAGGCAACGTCTATCTTTCATTAAGTTTTAGTGTATAATCGTGCGTAGGTGCATTCACAAATTTACCTGACCTCAAGCCACTTGAGGACATATTTAGACTATTTAACGACCTACATAGTGAATCCATCGATTAATCATATTAGATAGCTCCATTTGTATAGCAAACAATGATCGGGCAGGTCGTTCGGCGCGATGCTGTTCCACCTGAACGTGGTGGTGGTGACGCTGAAGCTGTGGCTGCACACGCGCTACCACACGCTCATGTTCGTGGCGTCGGCGCTGCTCTCCATCGCCGTCAACGTCGCCATCAACGCCATCTACGCCTCCATCCACTCGTGAGTACCGCGCCGCTCCCTCGAATACGACGGGATTCGGGCAATTTTATGAATTTTTACGGCCTCGGTCGCAGGAGCTACGACGGCGACGTGCTGGGCACGTACACGCGGCTGCTGGCGTCGCTGCCGTTCTGGCTGGGCAACGCGCTGACGGTGGTGGCGTGCTTCGCGCCCGACCTGCTGCTGCGCCTCGCCGCCGACGCGCGCGCCCGCCGCGCCCCGCCCCCGCCGCCGCCCCCCCCGCACCCCCGCCTCAGCGCGCTCGCCACGCGCCTCTAGCGCGCCCGCTGCTGCGACGCCCGGGACCTGTTCCTGACATGGACCGATCGCTTCTGATGTATTTTTTAGTTATTAAGTGGATGAAATCTCTCGCTTCGGTCGGCGAATGCCGGGCGCGGCCGCGGCGCCGCTCGCCGGTGTGATGGGGCCGGAGCCGTCGGACGATCACCCGAAGTTTCGTTCGAAGGTTCGTCGGGATCGACCTGCGGCCGGTTTACTAAATTTAAGGTACTCGGTGCCCCTATATTTTGAAAAAAATATTCTAGGGACAAGTTTTGAGAGAAGCCGGCGCTCGAGTGGGAACATTTTACGAGCGGCCGAGTCGGAGGTGGACCCGACCGGTGACTCCCGTTTATCGATTCGAGTGACCCGTTCCGGACCTGCCGGTTCCTCCGTTGGATAATTTAATTAATAAAAAATCGACCAAGTGCGAGTCGGACTCGCGCACTGAGGGTTCCTGGTACGGGTTTAACGCATTAAAAAACTACTGACTAGATTTCATTCAAACCAATTTTTGTTGGTAGTGTTTAAGGTAATGTACATTATATATTTATTTCAGTTTTATCATCCTCTTATTTTAGAAGTTAGAGGGGGGGTGGCACATTTTTCCACTTTGGAAGGGTCTGTTACGCAAAGTATACACTTCAGAAAAAAATGATACATATTAGAAACCTAAATATCATTTTCAAACACATATCCATAGATACCCCACACGTATATGTTAAATGAAAAAAAATATGTATAGTTTCAGTTCTAACTATGGAGAACCCCCCCCCCTCCATTTTTTTTTTCTATTTTCGTGTGAAAACCTTTTTGCGGTTCACAGAATACATCCACTCACTAAGTTTCAACAGTATAGTACCTATAGTTTCGGAAAAAGTGGCTGTGATTGACTGGCGGACAGACAGACAGACAGACATAAAGAATCTATAAGGGTTTCGTTTTTTTGCCATTTGGCTACGGAACCCTAAAAATGAGTAAAAATTAGATTAAGTAAAAAAATATGTACAAGCATGAGACTTGTACTTCGATACATTTTTAACGGGACCAATGAACCGACATCGAAGTTTAGAATAATGTGCTAGTCATAAAGAGGAAGAGCTTGCTATAAATTAATTTATAGACATTATTATTTATTTTGTACATAAACAACATTAAAATAATTAGCTAAAGTGACAAAATAATATAAGTAGGTAATTAGGGCGGTCTATCTCATAATGTCGTAAGTATTTTCAACGCAGAGGCATACTACCATAATGGCAGAAGGTCTATTGCTACCGGTATTTCTTGGTTCGCGTGTTTACTTAAAATGTTAGATTTGGCGCTCTATTTGGTTTTTGTTAATTAGGAACTTAATTTTCTATTTTCTTTTAATTATTAAGTGTACAATAATGTAAAATCATATCAACCTTACAGGACATGTTACAATTTTGTACCATCTAGGTATTTCAGAGAGTTATTTTATCGTTTATTTGGTGTAGTAACCATTAAGGTGATGATTGGGCTCAGAACTATTGAATTAAACAATCATTAGTGAAACTAGATTTATGAAATGTATTTTAAGTAGGTAGGTACCTACATATTTTTTTCATGTTTTAAGTGAAGATCTTTTAGAAAATTGAAAAATAAACGAATTTATTTTGATAACTTGTTGTTTGATTTATTATGTATGTGAGTTTCCAATTTTAGTTTTGTCAATACATAAAAATTGTGTTGGTGACAGTTGGTGTTTTACTTAGATTTATGTATTTCTGGTATCATCATCTCATCATCTCAAGCCTTCTTCGACCATTTTGGTGTAGGCCTCCTTCAACCCTCTCCATCTCGTTCTATTTTGGGCTGTCAGTATCCAATTTTGGCCCGCTATCTTCCGGATGTCATCTTTCCAACGCATCTGCGGTCTGCCAACTGGTCTCTTGTACTCCCACGGTCTCCATTCCAACATGTGTTTACACCACGAGTCAGATTTACGAGCCACGTGGCCCGCCCATTGCCACTTTAGTATTTCTGGTATAAAGGTATAAAATGTATTATGTTTTTCATACTAGTTTTATAAATTAACTAGCTGCTGCCCGCCACTCTGTCCTCGTGGATTTTGGTTTCCGCACTCATTCATAGTGTTATAGGTAGATACTACTTATAGCTTAAAGCGTTCCTCGACGGTTAACGTAGTTGCCCTTCAAAACAGAGAAAGAAAAACTTATTGAGTACGGACGGACACGCGGACGAAGCCCCTTATTCCTAAATTTGAAAAATATTTCCTGTAAAAAAAATCCAATGGTACCTGTGTAGGCAATCTTAGCATTCGCATCTTACTAACATGTACCTTCCTAATGAAAGGGACCTACATGAGATCGGAAGCGTTCTAAAAGTGCAAAGTTGACATGGTATGAGCGTGTGCTAATGAGAAGGGGAGAGATGCACAGATTTGATTTGATTTGATTTTAAAGAAAAAACACGTGAACCGACGCCACCTAGAGTGGGGAGAACGGCAGGTGCATGATGAAATGGCACATCTTCATATTAGGTATAACGTTATGCTCTATATATTTTTTTATAATTTTAGAAAGCTAGAATGTCTTAATCGTTATCTTTGCTCTATTTTTCCCTAATTATTTGGTGTGACATATGTCAATGTCACTTTCTTTACTAAATGTCATACAAAAAATGTCAACAAAAGCGGTACCAGTGCTGCCACCTTAGCGCTTTCGGAGTTAGATCTAGCGCTTTTTTGGAACACTTAGCGCTGAAATTTCAATATTAACTCCTAGCGGAAAATATGGCGCTTTTTTGGCAGACCTAAACTTAGTACTAATGATAATATGATTTTAGGCTTTTTATTAATTTAGATTCTGAAATGATGAAAATTTGCATTAAAATTTATATATGTAAAGTTTTTGTCAATTTTGTTTCGATTTTTTGTTTTCCAGAACGATGGAAATAATTTAGAAGTTGTCCATTCTACAATTCAAACCGTGATAGGATCAATACCTCAGGGAAGTGTTCTGGGATGCTTGTTGTTTTTAGCGTATATTAACGATCTTCCTTTCGTAGTACCTCATAAAATAATTCAATTTGCAGATGATGCGACACTTATAATTTCATGCAACTACAAAAACTTAAATAACCTTACTAAAGAAATAAATGACTCTATCAATAAAATAGCAAATCATCTTAATAGCTTAGGTCTTGCTCTTAATTTAGAAAAAACTAAAATTGTTCAGTTTCGGCCGCACCAAAGGCAAGCTCTTCCCCTTAACATAACTCATAAAGGCAACAAAATTAATTTGCAGGATACAATAGTATTATTAGGCATTACCATGGATTCCTCTTTATCCTGGAAACCTCATGTCAATGCAATAGTGAATAGACTCAGCAGCTTTGCGTACGCGCTACGCGAGGTGCGTAAAAGCACTAATTTGCAATGTGCTCTGACCGCTTATCATGCTCATGCGGCGGCATGGATACGGTACGGGATCGTGCTTTGGGGCAACTCAACTGATGTGCAAGCAGTATTCACTTTGCAAAAACGATGCATTCGAATTATTGGTAATTTGCCACCAAAAGAAACTTGTAGACCATTGTTTATAAAGTTGGGAATATTGACTGTCACTTCCATGTACGTCCATGAGTTGTGTCGACTTGTACGAGCAAGGCCACATTATTTTAGACTTGTTGGTGATGTGCCTAGGCGTTTTGTTTCACGTCGTCCTAATAATTTGTGCCAGCTCACGCCGCATCTTGAATTATATAAAAAGGGACCGTTCTATATGGCCATCCAAGTTTACAACCACTTGCCGAACGATGTCAAAGCTCTCCAAGGCAGAAAATTTGATAATGCAGTTAAAAATATGCTCATGAAAAAGGCATATTACAACTTAAAGGAATACCTAGAGGACACTCTACTTTAATTGCAGAATTTGTTATGTTTAAATTTGAATTATTAATTATTTTATTTTGTTATTAACTATAAAATTATAATTATTTTAGCTTGTAAGAGATTTTGCAGTGCCCTTGTAGGGTTCTTGTTTGTAACTTTAAATATTTTTAAGATCATGTAACACAACAAGAAGCAATAAAGATATGAATATGAATATGAATATAAGAAATCTAGCGGAATCTAGCGCTTTTTTTGGTGTTAATACATTCTAGCGGAATCTAGCGCTTTTTTCAAGCACTTATAGCGCTTACTGGCTTCAGAGAGGTGGCAGCACTGAGCGGTACCCAGGCAGATAAGATTTTAATTGAAAAATAATGAATTATTACAGTATTTATAAAGTGCATTATTCATCTTGAAGATCAGAAAAAAACGTAATATCCCCACCATAATGGCTGTTATGAGATCTACCAATGTCCCAAAGGACGCTGTACTATTGGATGAGACAGAAGCCACAACCTATGCATGGGAATTCGTCACCAATTGGGAGGAAACAGCGGATACGTTAGTCCAAATTGTTTCATTTTTATCAATAACTCAAACTGAATAAAATGCTGTCAAGTGTGTGTTAACTTAGTGTTAACGTTATAACCTATAACAAATCATCAAAGAGTAGGTCCACATTTATTTTTATATACAATTTACGTAAGGCTTCAACCATTATGAGCGACGATAAACTAAAATCCCTTTTTGACGGTGTTAACCTTAATAAGTATTTCTAAAGTTATTTTACAAAAAAAAATCATGGCTCTTAATTAATATAACCTATTTTCTTCGCACATTTGTTCTAATTATGTATTAATTCACTGTAAGCGAATGCAAATTATTAAATTTGTGCCATTTGTAATGTGTAAATTCTATAGAACAAAATGCTAACTTGCTTTTTATTAAAAAAACTATCTGTCTAACAAATTTTTATTACAGATGGGCTCTTCGTTATGGTCCTACCCTATTAGGCGCCATCAATGGTCTGTCTGGTATTTTCATCAACAGGCATTACCGGTCTAAACTCAAAGCAGCTCATTACGGCTTCCTTGCCTCGGTTATACCGATCTCGGTGATGCCCGGGGTCTTGACTCCACTGTTTCATAGGCATGTGAGTAATGGAATGTTGTTGTATTGCACCTAGACCACCTTAATAGAAAAATACTATATTATTGCAAATAAATAAAATTATTATATAGATAAATTAAAACTTTTTACTTACAGTTAATTTCTACAAGAATGTTGTTGATGAAAGATGAAGCTTGTCCTATCTGCTATGAGTTACGTTCAGCAGCTATTCAACTTGGACTAGGAATAGCTTACCCAATGGTACTTGCACCTGTTTCATCTTTAATGGTGGGTACATGTTTTAAAGTATTCATTATTAAATGCTTATCTAAGCAAAATAATGCAATGAAAGGAAAAATATGACTATTGTCTTCTAATTGACTCTTGTTCTTTTTAGATTGCCCACAGATATGGAACAACAAGAATACCAGACTTGATGGAAGGGCCAAAGGTAGTGTTTAAATTCATAAGAAAACTGACCAGACCATTTACTGGGACACTAGCATTTATCACTGGCTTCCAATTGATTGCGTCATCAGTGGTTACATACTATGAAATGAAAAACAATATTACATTACAGAACAAAGTCATAGAAATTGAAAGGAAAGTTGAAGCTGAGCTCCAAAATAATCAATTTGACCGATGATACTTTCAGAGGGTTGTTTTTGTAGTTTGTATTGTAAATAGATGTTGAATTATTTCTGTGATTTTTATTCTTTAGATTTGTAAATAATTGCATAATTTATTGGAAAGACCAGTTGTGATAAGTGATGTGGCTGACCCCATAGAAACCAATGCTCCCACGCAGCTTGCAGAGGTTCCATTGCAATGTGACTGTGTTTACGGTCATACATAAGAAACAAGTGAGTGAAATAAAACAGTTAGTTATTTTTAAGTAACCTATATTAGTTAATTATAATTATGAATTACAAAAAAACGGACAACAAACTATGCACACAACTGTTACCAGAGAAGGTACACTTTATAATTGAACACATGCAAAACTATGCCTTGCCACACTTGTAGACACTTCCAAAGGAATAAAATCATTTGATTGTTATTCCAAATAATGAGTTTGTTATTAGTTGTATTGACATGACATTATTATTTTGATATATCAATTTTTAATTAGTTACCTAATATAAAACTCAAACTCAAAATATTCTTTATTAAATTAGGTTTAAAGCACTTACTAATCGTCAAAAAATTACAAAATGATGTCTCTACCACTGATTATAATACTATAATGTTCGACAAAGTTAATTGTACTATTGTCTTATTGCTTAATAACAATACATCATGTATACCTGCAACCAGGGCTGGACCAAGGAGACTTTTGCTTTGGATGTTTTTATTAGGGTAAATATTATTATAAGTATACAATAATAAAAACATACAAGAAAATATTCACACATCATTAAAAAAAACGAATGAAACAATTATTTGTTTTCCTATATTCGAACAGTGGAAGCTCTACAAAGTGTCTCGGTAAGACAAGTTTAAAATCATAACCTCAGCGGCACGCGTCATTTCATCAAACTAACATGCAATTTATGTATGTTTTTTTAAAAACATTTTATGTAGCTATCTTACGAAATATAATTATTTATTAATAATAAGCCTGTTTTCAGCTGAAGTACAATCGTTGACCAAACGCCATAAATGAGAAGTCACTAAATAATTAAAATACATAAAGAGTCACATAATTTTGAATGTTCTGCAGTCATCGCGATAAAGGTACGGTCGATTAAAGTATCGGATATATCTCTCACTCTAAACAAATGTAATTTTTTTAAGAAGTTTTCGATGAGCCTTACGGCCTGGCCACAGGACAGTCGCTATACAAAAATTCGGCGCGGTGCGAATGACGAAGCGACCAAGGCTTTTATGACATTTGCGCTTAGTGAATGGTACCTCTGCAGCACACGCGCGCGTGTCCCCGCCCGCCGAATATTTGTATCATGGATTCGATGATAGTATTTCAGTCGAAAACAGGCTTAGGACTTTCTCATTTACAAAAATAGTTGTTCGGACAGCATCGGATGTCGCGTCGCTGCCTCGCTCAACACTATGGTCGGTACTTATTGCTACGTTTCTCTGCATCTATTATTATCATTACATTAGTTTTAAGGTGACGGCTTCTTGTTGAACGTCCTTTTACAAAATCTTCACGTTTTACTTGATCCGATTTTTAAACTTTTAAACATTTAATTATTTTTAAGAGTTTTGATTTGATATTGATCGGAATCCAAGTTTGAGTACGAGATTTTGTAGGAAGACGCACGAAACATTACTCTCATGAGAGTTCATCAGAAATTGCACTTGATTATCATTTCAGCAACAATAAATTGATCTTATTACTAGGAAAATAGTACAACCACTCAAGTGCCGTAATATTTGGAAGATTACAAAGTCTTTAGGGAGTGACCCCTTCTTTCGTCTCGACTGGTATACATACATACATTATTAAGTTAAGTTAAGAAATCGGTGTTATTGACGGTACGGAAATCTCTTGCATAAAAAAATACTTATTACAGCAACAAAAACGGAACAAAGAGTCTGACTTGAGGATAACAACTTTTATTTATTATTCTGATATAGCGTAAATCTTGTAGCGTTAATTATTTCAATTGAAAACAATACTACTGGCGACAAATTTTCGTCAAATAATATATGTAACACGCATCTTACTAGATAATTGCATCAAACATAGGCGGCAAAACAAACCTTCGATTAAAAACTTGGGTTAACTTATTTTTACCAAAGCCAACATCGTCCCTTACTATAAGATTATTTTTTGTGCAGCTCTGCTGACCTCATGTCAGTCCCCGCGCGCCCTAAAGAACAAACACTTAGATCATACAATTTGTAATAATTACCGAAGTCTTTTATTTTAGAATTTCTAGCTGGCTACTGTAGAGTAATAATACATAATTGAGAGACAAAGACGAGTGATCGTCTGTTCAACATGCGAAGTTACAACGTAGCCGGTGTATAATTGCAAAAACTGTACATAAACGTTGATTATACCTGGCGGAAAATCAATCATAGAGCGTGAAAATAAGGCTGGCCATGTGTCATAAAACGGTGCTAGTTGTTAATATATTATAAAAAAATGGACCTTACAAAATCAGGCTTTTGATACTTCATACCATGAGAAACTCGTGATTGATGGAAATTCGTTTCATCAGTGCAAGCCCACCCCTAACGAATCAAACTGCCGCCCACTCAGCGTCATTACAACCATAATTATCTTATATAATATGATTTCGCATATTTTAAATCATAGAATACTACTGGAAAAGTAACTTTTATGAATCTGACAATTACGTTTGCATTCCATAGTAACCTTTAAAATAGTATTCTGTGATTAAATTACAATCAAACCGTAATAAAAAATAAACTAACACAGACCACACTTATCCTTTACAATAACAAATGATTTTTAAAATATCATTTTTTTTACATTTCCTAGACTTTTATATCCTTTTTTTAGAATTTTCACTTTATAACTCGTAATTCAATGTGATTCTTAAGAATAATAGCGGTAACAACTCCTTAAATACACCGCCTAATTTTACTTTGTTAATGTAAGTACTAAAATTATTATACGATATAGGTACGGAGGGCGGTCCCCAAGCCAATTGTCAATAATTCATTTGTGATATTAGCTATTACATAAATTCCAATAAAAAAAACATAAACATGAAGGGAATCAAATCGCTCAAAGCAGATAGAGTAATCTAAGCCATGTCAAGAAAATTAAAGCTGTGTTAGCAATGGTGGTTCATCATGACTGGCCACTGAACAAGACATCTTTCTGTTGTCAAAAATTTATACATACAGAGAAGTAATCGAACAGAATGTTTCTTTTTAAAAACAGATAGTTATCATAATAAAAACCCTTCTTATAGTAAAATATAATGACAACTGAAGTCATGATTATGCTATGCATGTAAGTGAGCGAAGTACTCACATAGAGTAATTATTGACAAAAGAAGGTGAACGCATCAAAGCACTGTGATATCCAAGGCTTTTAACGGTTACATCAAATAACTATATAGCTATTGCTTACATTATAAACTTAAACAAAATTCATAATCCTAGTCAGAACTTTGATCAAAGTGCAAAAACCGAATCGCGATGAAAACATTCTCATAATTGAACGGTAAGATTTGAGCAGGGCCAGCCACAGAGCGGGTGGACGCTGCGGGACCGGCGTGGCCGCGCACTCATACCAAAGACAATGGCGTACGTATACTATTTTAATTTAACCCAGGAATTATTTATCAAGTCAGTGCCGATGCGATCTACTCGTCTATACGTATGTTAATTCATAAGCACGGTATTCATTGTATAAAAGATGGCACCTCGCCGTCGTCTCCGTCGCGGAATGTCGTCGAGTTGGCAGTGCGCGTAGTCGTAACGCTAGACGATCTCGATGAGGCACGAGCGGTCCCGCCCGCGCCGCGCCGCGTCGCTCCGAGCATAGCGCTGCCCCGCGACCGCGCGCGCGGGCAGCGGCGCCGCGCCGGAGACGCCGCGGGCGCACGTACACTTAGCAGCTAGGGCTCCGCTGCCGCGCCAGGCGGGCCGAGGCCGGGCCGGCCGCTAGCAGCGCCGGCTGACGTAGTCGCCGTACGAGGCGGTCACCACCTCGCACTGGTAGCGCGTCAGCTTGATGCTGCGCCGCAGCTCCGCCGTGATGGCCGCCTTGTAACCGCCCTTGCGCAGGAGCGAGTCGATCGTTTGGATTTGGTCCCATCCTGGAAACCGCAGACTCTACACTGACATCTCCTTTTCTATTTGGTCATATCAAATTATTTCAAATAATTTGAAACATTATTTTTAATTATAACCTCTGCTTCTATATCAATGAGCAAACTTTAATGAGTTTGACGGAATTGAAACGGGAATGAGTGAAAGAGTGAAACTACCCATATATTACATTTTACTTCATATTTTGATCGAACTTTTCACTGCAACAACAGTCGAATTTATTTATAATGTTGTGTTATGTTTACGATGTTGAAGTATACCTTGCTCGGTGGCCACCTGCGGCAGGTAGGTGGCGGTGCGCTTGGTCCCGCGCTCGCTGAGGAACTCAATGCGGATGCCGTGCTTGCCCAGCTTCCAGTCCAGGTAGTGCTCGGCCTCCTCGAAGTGCTGCAGGATGGACACGGACACGGTGAGGCGCGGCACCTCCTCGCGCGTGATGGGGGCGAAGCGCGAGTCCTTCAGCGCGCTGGTGATGGCGTACTCGCGCAGACCTGCGGACCACGCGCATTAAGTGACGCCCACTAGCCAACGCTGCTGTTAATATCATTCTGTCAAATATATACACCTAGGCTACGCTGCATGACATCTTAATAAGTATACTTTAGAATTATGCACCATGTAGTTTTATATTGGTTATATGTGGAATTGAATAACATTCTGTATTTTCAATAAAAGACATTTCTATTGACCAAATAAGTTGTTGAGTGAAGCAGACTGACTGCGGGCACAAGTTGCGTGGCTACAGCTACTGTGCTGCTGATTGCACAAAATCCTATTAAATTGTATTTCATCAAATTTTAACCTTATGAACGCCAGTGCTCAAACGCATCGGCGCCCTTCCCACGCCAAGCCATAAATTCAGAGCAAATACCTACAAATAAAATAGGAATGCCAACGATGTTATCGATAAGTTGTCAATAACCGATTTAATCTCTGCTATTCGTCACATATTTTTGAAATTAAATATTTTTTTTATTATTTCGTATTATTTAACAGCAGTTACAAAATTCTATACAAAGTAAAAGTAGACATTAGAACTACAAACGAATAAATCAGGTAATAATAAGATACATCACTAATCTCGTTCGTGTAGGCATTCGCTGTCGGGAAGACCCGACTCTGGCGTGGTTGGCACGACCTTTGACAGCTTTCTTGCGTGCGAGGTAATGATGTGACATTCCAAGTAAACTTATAATTATTATTATACATTATAAACAACAAGGTAAAGAAAGGGTTGTCTATTAGGAGTACGAATTAATTACTTAGCTTTATTTGATTTTCTTCGTTTTTACTTAAAGAGGCCTGTTACATCTCGATCATGATTTTTGCGTAAAATGCCCCTTTTCACATTTTATAGTAATTTTCCAGTTGTATTTATCGTTTTTATGGAAATAGGATAATAAATTCATGCTTAGTATAACAAATTTTCACTCTGCGAGAAAAAGCTGAGTTCGGACGGTCGGCACATATTTTGTAGTAATTTTGCAGTTGTATTTATAGTTTTTATCGAAATAAGATAATAAATTCATTATAAAATATTATGAAGTAACAATTATTCTGGTATAAATTTTGTTCAATAATATTATCGTATAGGTGAGATTCACAGCGATCTTAAAGCGATTTTCGACGTTTTTTGGTTTAGAATAATTTCTAAGTAAAATCAATGACATCTTAAAAATCAGAGGCCGCTACGAACTATTCGACTATTTAAGAGATAACATTCTATTTTTTTTAATTTCATTTGATTAGAACAGTAGTTCAATCTAGGAGCTCAAAAGTGCCTTCGCGCACTTAATGAAATTTCTAATAAAAGTCGGTATTTTGGTAACCCAATGAAACAAAAGCGTTCAGATCTTGAAAGTTTTATTCATCATCCTCTTCTACACTTCCTAACACACGAAGGAGTTCTTCGGTAGTCATTTGACTGCTATCCATTTTTATTCATATTACACTCCCCGTTATAAATTATAATAGGATAGGACATCACTAGCAGTCTCCCGTAGCGCTAATGACGTCACCGCTTGACGTGTCTTCCCGACTGTGGCGTACAGGTAACTGTCTATGCGCTGTTCCGTAGGGATGCGCGAGAGTGAACAGTTAACTATCGATCGATAGACATAAATAGTAATCATTTTTCAATAATTTCATAAATATTACGCATTAAGAATATTCAGATACAAATAGTTGCTATTAAAAAATAATTATCGATGTAGTAGTAAGCTGCTTTCAATAAAATATTTCATAAATTCAAAATTTAATTTACCTAACTTACCCATCACTAGCTGTCGTGTCTTGCCGACTGTGGCGTGAGGAGAACACCATTTTGGTTAGCAATATTTAGTGATAATTTTTGCTAGTGAAATGTAACTGATGGATATATCTTCGTGCCATTTTACAATACATCATTAAAGTACTTTTAAATAATAGGCAAAAGAAACACAGAAAAGTTGATTTAGTATGTTTATTTTGTGTTTTAAAAATGTCGTTTTCTCGTCGGCCATACACGACGGTGGCGTGTTGGGCACTTTTTCATTTGTCGTCCAGTGCCGACCGTGGCGTTCAAAAGGTTAACTATTGCGTCGTATACTATACCTACTAATGTTATATATTTTCTACACTTCCATGAAACATTCCATTCCATGAGAACTTTCTACTAGACAGTTGTTAACACCATACTGCAGGACCACATGATTATTACTTGGTTTTATATTCATATATGTATAAGGAAATACAAGGGAATGCATTTCTTTAAAATAAAAACATGCTTATACCCATTTTTGTAAGGGAGATTATTTTTGAGTCAAGCCACATATGTTTTATATTAATTTGTACACACAAAGAAACTATTTTATACACAATAATTATTTACCTGAATGTAAGTGCATTGCATTGAAGGTGCCGATGCATCCTCGCAGACGATGGTCCTTGCCAATTTTCCATGTCACAAACAGTGGGCTGTCAAATAAACATAGTCACTGCAAAACATAATAATAACAACATTGACAAATTATGCTTCTAGTCTATTTGTAGTACAACTACAATTTAATAAAGAGTTCTTCAAAATGTTTTTTTTAATTTCAAACATATCATTTAAGTAATAAAACATGTTTTGTTTCATATAACAAGTCACTTCTGTGTTTGTAGGCAGTCACATCCCTGAATAATAAACTTGTTAAAAGTATCTATTTGATTTATTTATTTATGTCCATTAGCTAAACACATAAATATTAAATTTCCTAATGTGTACATTAAGTGAAAGTTTTTAAATGTATTACTTTGTATGCCATTACTGTTAATCTATTTTAAATCGTAAACTAACGACATTAAGAGTCGTTTTGGTAAACAGGGGTGACCTTATTTGAGACAAAAGAATTTGTAGGTAGCTGTTGTACAAAGCACATCCTTCATTGTGGCAACAGTATAGTTCTAGTAGACAGAACTATTAACTACACTTACAAGGCTTCATTGGTGAAGTTAGGTGTCTGCGGCGGGTCCATGCTATGCAGCTGACAATAAAGAACATCGAAACAAAAGTAGCACATATCAGGAATAGCTACAGACTCTTGGTAACCATTCAAAGGTCGTTCCATATTGTTACTGTATGAGTTATTCAGCTTTTGTTTCTTAGTTCCACAGCACACTGAAGACATAGTCGTTCTTAAAAGATAATAAGATTACCAATGAGAAACAAAATAGTCGTATATTTCACGAAAATAAACGAAACCAAACACACTTGACTTCAAAGAGATTTTTTTTTCCACAGTTTCTTTTTTCGGAACATTGACAGGTCGTAGTGTTGTAAATTGGATAATCGGTTCATTGAACATTTGAAAATTTAAATCGAATCTTAAATTATCATGATGGTTTGCTATTTTATTTTCACGATGGTATGTTATTGTTGTCATTGGTTAAATAAAAAAATAATGTTTAGTTTATAGTAAGCTTTATTTAAAAATAAAGAATTGTTTATGGCACGATGGCTGTCATCGAGTTTTGTAAAAAATAAAAAGAAGCTTTTTGTGTGAATAAAATGATGATATTTTCGTGAATTATGTACATGTTTTACAATTTTTCTGTAGATATAAGTTAAATAATCATTTAGATGTAAATAAAATATTATAACAATGCATAGTGTTAAAGTAAACTAAAGTTCCGACGATGGCGTCCGATGGAGAAATTTCGTGTGCGAATGATCCTAATTTTGCTGTTATTTACTCATTTCTGAAAGTATTCGGTAAACTGTACGGCTTAGAAGTGCCCAGTATAGCTAAACTACAAGAATATATCGAAGACACACAAGAAGGTACAGTTGGAACGATGATTTGTCACATAGAATGATAAACAAACATCTTATTGGTTTTTTATTGTTGTAGTTTTGGATCCGTTGAGAGAATTACACTTGAGATTACTGCGTCGCGCCCAGAAATCAGTGCAGAGTAACCGATGGGAGAGATGCCTAATCAAGTTCTGTCATCAGCTTGGGTCACACCAGGAGGCGTGGGAGATCGAACGGTTCTCGTACAAGAAAGCCAGCACGCAAGTGAAACTGAAAGTCCTCAAGGTAATTAGTCAGTGGCGGCGCGGTGTACCGCTCATTTACATTTATCAAGCAAATATGCCCAGTCACTAATCACTTTCACATAGTCAATGAATCAGTAATCCACTTGCCTCCTAAACATACCCAATGCTTTTACACTGTTTTATATAAAATCTATAGCCCATAGATTTGTAATAATATCATTCAATTAAATAACAGTATAAGCAGCTTAGAAGAAATCTCTATATGAAAACAAATAATTCAAATAAAAATAGTTACCTTC
The DNA here is from genome assembly GCA_958496325.1 of Nomophila noctuella. Taxonomy (NCBI): domain Eukaryota; kingdom Metazoa; phylum Arthropoda; class Insecta; order Lepidoptera; family Crambidae; genus Nomophila; species Nomophila noctuella. Next base: position 50,624 of record OY292490.1, read on the forward strand.
CATCAAGATCTTTAAATCAAAATAGATTTTCACTTAATCAGAAAATTACTTCACACCTTATGATTTTTTATTTTATTATATGTCAATGATTATTCAGTTGTGTTATTATCATCATCACATGTTTCTGTTTACAAAATGTAATTATTTTCCAGTTGCTGTTAGAATATCAGTTTACATGCCATCCAAAGTTCAAAACAGCAGTAAATGCAATACCATGCAAGGACCTAAGAGTCAACCCCATCGGACGGGATAAGAATGGTTGTGTGTACTGGTATCAAGTAGACCATGATGCCAACTTATCACTGTACAAGGAAGATCAGGATGAGGAGACATGGCAGCTGGTGGCTAGGTAATGTATGCAAGATACAAAGCTTATCTAGGCATATGCATGAATTGCACAAATCAACCAAAGAGTTTAATACATTATTCAAATAGTGGTTCAAACACAATCTTTGACTTTCGTCAAAGAACTGCTTGGTGTAATGGTCAAGTTGTTGCCTATTACAATAAGGGTTGTGGGTTCGATTCCTGCACAGGACAAAAATTTGTGTGCATGAACATGTCTGTTTGTCCTGGTCTGGGTGTTAATGTATCTATTTAAGTATATTTGTAATACCACTGTTGATTCTGATTTCTGTAACACAAGTGCTTAAGCTACTTATCACGAAGTCAGATCAATGTATGTGATGTTGTGAAATATTTGACTTGACTTACTTAAGGTCCTAAGTCCCCTCGATGGGGCAGAGGGCGTCCACAGTGCGTCTCCATCCCGGTCGGTCTTGAGCTACGCGCTTTGTGAAATATTTATTTATTTATAAATATTTTTGTGGTGAATTTGTTCACAATAAAAAGGTCATATATGACTTAATGTGTCTTCTAAATATGTTGTTTCAATTAATTATTTTATAATTAAATTCACAGGACAAGAGAAGAACTTGTTAAAGTAATATCACAGCTGAAAAATGGGGAGGATATTAGTCCACTAGTATCATCGGCTGCTGAAGAAACAGCTGCTACAGAAGCACAACCAGAACCAACTCAAGAGGTAGTTCTAGTTGTACTTAGAAGTTGCAATATTAGTGAATTTCCTTATATGTTACCACATTTCTGTTTTTTCAGTAGTTTTAACATATTTTTTTTGTAAAAAGAACACCCTTTAACATAATAAAACATTTTCAAATTATTAAATGGAATGTTGTTAAAATAAATTTTAATTAAATCTTTTTTCAGCCTAAAATGACAGGGGTTGATGAAGAAAATGATGATGAATTTCTTAGTCCTGAGTCTGAGTCGGAACATGAAGAGCATAATGACACGCAAGAGATAAAAGAAAGCAGTGTTTCTGATAAAGAAAAGGATCATTCACCAGAGCGAGCTCTGGACACTACGCTTCAGACATGTGACGAAAACAAAAGCAATATAAATGACACTGAAAATGATATGAAAGATGAAATTAAAGAACCTAAGGAACATGCCACTGAGGTTTCAGAAGAAAAACCAGCTGAAACTACCTCTATAGAAGATCCACCAAAAATAGAGGAAGACAATAAAAAAACATGTCATGAGAGTAAAGTAGAAGAAAGTGAAGATAAAAAAGAAGACACAAGTAAAATAGAAACTGAAACTAGTTCAGAAGAAAGTAAATCCACTTTAGAAGAAAGTAAATCCACTTTAGAAGAAAATAAATCCATTTTAGAAGAAAATAAAAAGTGTTTAACTGAAAATGAACCAAATTCTCAAAAACTTGAATCCATTTCACAAGAAAATGAATCCAGCTTACAAGAAAAAGAATCAAATTTACAAGAAAATAAATCCAATCTACCAGAATATCAGACTAATATAAAAACTAATGAATCTAACATACAAGATACCGAATCCAATATAAATGAAAAAGAAACAGTAAAACAAGAGAATAAGCCTACTTTAGAGAAAAGTGAACCCGCTTTAGGAGACAATGAAGTAAGTGAACCAATAGAAGAACCAGTCATGGTTGTTACTGGAGAAGGTAATGGTGCAGATTGTGATAGTTCCTACATTTTTGGTGAAGAAATTACAGAAGAAGTGATGTTCTTCTATGGAGAAGGAAGTGGTTGTGATAATGACACTGGAAACCCTGAAGCAATAGAACAGACTAATAGTGCTGAAGAACGAACTGATGAAGAAAATGGTAATGAAGATTGTTTAAATGGCGAACATACTCATGATTTAACAAATTCTAGTGGTAAAAATAAGTTAAGTAAAGGTGTAAAATTGAAAAGTAGTGTACCCACAGTAACGAAGCGAGCATTAAAAAAGCAATCCAATGATACCTCAGAAGTATTAAAGTCTGAGTCAAAAAAACACTGTATAAGGAATTTAAAAAGTTCAGACAGCTCTCATTCAAATTCAAAAAATTCTGAAGTTGAAAAAGAAAGTTCTGTTAATGACCGAAGTACGACGGATGGTGAAACTCCTTGGAAAAATAAAATAAAGAAGGGCAGAAGTAAAGTCAAAAAGAAAGAAAAAAAATTTAATAAACAAGATGATGCAAAGGAGGTAATAAATTCAGTATCAGAGAATGATAATGGGCATGACAGTAAAGCAAGTATTATTGAGAAGAGGAAGAGCAGTGTCTCTTCTGTAGAGCAAGAAGACGGTGACAATGTTGATAATGATAAAGAGAAAAGCCCTGATAAGGAATTGAAGGCGGAAGACCCACTACCTCCTAAAAAATTACGATTAGAAACCACCCCAGAGAGCGATAATAATGAATCACATTCCAAGGATTCTGTAGAACATGCAAATAATAGTGAACTGCAAGATCCACTCGCACTGGACGACAGAGACGATATGAACGATGTCAATAATGACCCAATATCAAAGCGGAAGAAGATCAAGGCCAGTAAAGGGAAGTTTAAGAGAAAAAAGTTTCTTAAAAATAGTGTAGATAAAAGTACTGATAGAGATGCTTCTAGTGGTAGGGATAAGAAAGCTAATAAATCATTAAAGAGGTCGCTGCTAGATTCGACCATGAGTGATAAAAATAAATCAGAATCTCATAGCGAGAGCGAAGAAGACGAACCCGTATCTAGTGGGAAGAGGTTAAAAATTAGGCCTAAGAAAATAATTACATCATCTAGGTAAGGGCAACTCGATACCGTCAACCGCCTCACCAAATCTTTTGTGACATTTCACTCACTCCACTCTTGATTTCAGGAAAAAAGTTGAAGCTAAACTACTAGAGAAACATTCGAGCGACGAATCGGAGGAGGAGACGCTGTATAGTTTAGGTATGTCAATTCAAAACAAGTCGGGCGACAACGATCGGCCGCGCACATTCAATCGTAAAGTAGCCGGGAAAGGCCTCGCTCACGTGTCGCCGCGTGTGTTCCAGCGGGGAAGAAGTCGTCGAAGAAGCCGGTGAAGCGGAAGCCGAAGGGCGCCCGGGCGGGTCTCGCGGCGGTGGCAGGCGACGCGGCGGGCGACGCGGACGGCGCGCCGGTGCGGCAGTCGCGCCGCATCGCGCAGCTCAAGATCCGCGAGGAGGCCGAGCGCCGCCACCTCGAGGAGGTCGCGCTGCGCGAGCTCAAGCTCATGCACGACAAGAAGGTACCGACGACCAGCGCGAGTGTCTTTTAATAGTATTGATTGAGTAAATTACGAGACCGCACGAACGCTTCGATTAGTACTTTTTTACTTGGAAATCGCGGGTGCAGTCGCAAAATTTGAGATATATGAGGTAGTATGTGAGTTTTCACGTCGATTAGAACGATTCGGTCGGACACGCTGGAACGATTTTTTCGTCCATGGGGAGGGGGAGCACTTTTTAAATCTAAATGTCTAGGTGCGTCACCACTGAATCGGTCGTCCCAGAGTTACCAATATTTAATTTATTAACCAATATTAATATTGAATGTAAAATTCTTTTTGAGAAATAAAGTTCTTAAACCTCAAATATCGCGCGTCGAGTGCTCGGCGGCCGATCCGCTCGGCCGCGTCGACGTATTAACTTATTTTATAATGGTCGTGGGGACGCAGACGACGGCGGAGGAGGAGGAGTGGCAGGCGAGCGGCAGCAGCTCGGAGGCGTCGCGCGGGCGCGGGCGCGGGCGCGCGGCGGGCTGGCGCGCGGCCGACTCCACGGGGCCCGACCAGGACTCCGACTCCGACGAGCCGCTCTTCGAGATGCACCACGAGGAGCCCGACCGTGAGTGCCGGATTTTTACGCTCGTTTTGTGTACTGACTCCCCTTCTTTTATAACTACCAAGTGACTCATTACTTTAACTTTTAATCAATCTGACAGAAACTATGCATAACTGTTTTGTTAGTTAAATAAAGCTTATTACTTCTCAGATATGGTATATTATTATCATATAATCTTCCTTGTTATATCCGACAAAAGCGATCTTACTAACATTATAAAAGTGAAAGTTTGTTTGTTATGATGTTTGTCCGTCTATCACGCTGAACCTAGTAACCTTTCAGATTTCGACAACTTTCCTATTTTCAGTGGATTTCAACAAATCGGACCACGAGTTTTCACCCGAGTCAGACTTGGAAACCGATGAGCCGGCTGAGCCTTTGAAACGGGCTCGAACCCTACAAGAAGGTAAAATAATACTTTTTTGTAATAATTTTATTGCTATATTGTGTGTTGAAATTATCACTCATCTCACTCATCGATTGTTGAGTGGGATGAGGAACAAAAACAGTTGACTGCTTTCAAAATGCATTTTGGGGTAACCCTTATCTAAACCCTACAGTTTAGCTAAAATTCAATTATAACCGGTAATTAACACTAAATAGGGCAAATGTTACCACAATAGCATTAACTACTTGACTTATGTGTGTGTATGTATGTATTACCTGTGACAGAGAAAGACGACGGGTTCTGCAAGCGATGCGGCAGCGGCGAGCAGCCGGAGTGGATCCTGCTGTGCGACGGCTGCGACGCGGGCTACCACGCCAGCTGCCTCAAGCCCATGCTGTTCCTCGTGCCCGAGGGCGACTGGTTCTGCCCGCCCTGCAACCACGTGAGTTCCCTCCCAAATAGTTATTCAGCTTCCCGGCAGTTATTTTTTTCGTCGACGCGGACTTTCTCGCGCTCGGCCGGTTTCTTGCGGCGGGGCGACTAAATGGAGGCTACTGCGTGTGATGTCGCCACTAGAGGCGCTAGTGTCGACTAAGGTCTTATGTCCTTTACTTTTTACTTGGCGGATTTTGTGACGAAAATGATAATTATATTATTTAATAATTAACTTCAATTATTATTATGATTTAAGCCTTTGTTTCGCGCCGATCTTAAAAATGCGCCTTTGACAGCTGAACTAGTCAACAGTGGCGCCAAACTAGTGAGCAAAAAAAAATGGTAATCCCCATTCGTCCAAAAGCATTTCATCGTATTGAAAAATAACTACTTCTAGGATAGAAAGTCGAATGCGCAGGAATAATGGGATAAAGGGATCTAAAGTGTAGATCGCATTGGTCGGCAGAACAAGCTGATCTCGTCGCTGGAGAGCGAGCTGGTGAAGTACGACGCGCTGCTGGCGGGCGTGCAGGCCGAGCGCGCGCGCCTGGAGCTGGAGCGCGCGCGTCGGCGCGACCTCAGCCCCGACTCCGCCGGGGACAAGTCGCACTCCGGTGAGTTCACCCTCCTCCATTTGAAACCACTCTTTACTACGTACCTCTTTACAAGTAGTCGATCCGCTGTGACTCACTCATATTATCGGAGTGTTCGGCGCGAACCCGTCGGTCGGGTCGATCGCTCCCAAATCGTTCTCGACTCGTTCTCTATGATGTATCGGACCCTTGTAATACGGTATTTGACAGACATGTCAAATCACCTACTTTTTTAAATGTCAAAAATGTTACCTTGTAGGAAAAAAATGTATGAAATATTAAATTGTGACGTCACAGTTCTGTAGTGTCAAAAAAATACTCTAATCTTTTCAATCAGCTGTAATAATTTGTTAAAAGTTCAATAGTAACTGTGGGATAAAAAATTGTGCTTAATTTTTGATTGCGTCTTTAATGTTAAAATGTCATAATTTATTTCGTATGCAGTCAAAAACCCAATTTGCCAAAAGCTTGAATAGAGTCGGCCCTCGGTTCGCAGACAGCGGCAGCGGCAGCGGCGGCGGCAGCGGACGCAGCGCGCGCTCGTGGTCGTCGTCGTCGTCGGCGGGCGCCGTGTACCGCCTGCGCGCGCGCCGGCAGCTGCCCGTCAGCTACCGCGCGCAGGAGTACGACCGCCTCATCAGCTCCGCCATCAAGGTACCCGTTCCGTCAGAACATCTGTCGTATTCCGACTATATTTATTATTCCGTCGTCCGGACCGCGTTTCTAAACTCTGTAGATTTTATTATTTTATAGCGCTCACAATAATTAAATAATATTCATGCTAACAATATCAAATCATTTTGTTTTTATGCAATTCAAATATCTATCTAAGTCGGTTGTCGAATTGAACTTGTTCGTAAAAGACTTTATGCATGACTGTCCTGTCGAGCTAAAGCTATTCTGGTGCGCGGTGCTAGGAGGAGTACGTGGAGCCGACGACGAGCGCGGGCAACCAGGGCCGCGGCAAGGACATCTCCACCATCATCGAGGCCGCCGAGGAGGAGAAGCTCAAGGCCGAGCGCGAGGCCATCGAGCAGGTACTGTGCCAAGCCGCACATCACTCATTACACAAACTAGCATTTTATTTCTCGTCTGTTTACAAAAAAAAAAAATGTTTATCTCCTAGCTGGCACAGCCAGTAATCAAAATTATTATTCAACCCAGTTCTTTGACCAACCACGGCATCTAAGAAATACAGAATAAAACTTATACAGTTCTGTTTCTATACTCTACAGCCGATTGGTATCGAGTGTCGTAGATAAAGGTGTTCCTGAATTATATTTCCGCCAGATGACGTAACGTAAACATCGGGTAAACTGTCATTGGTAAATTTTATGCTGCTTTGTCGTCTCCAGTAGACAGACCCGTCTTTGCCCATTGTGCCCGTGAACCTCGGCACAATGGGCACGTGCTTGGGACCCCGCTATTGAATGGGGCCCCCACATTAGGTTATGGGGGCCCCACGTTTACCAAACAAGAGGTTTAAAGGCCTATATGTCCAGGGCCCCTAATAGACGAAAGACGGCCCTACCTATAGAAATAGACCAATTACACGACAGATGGACTCTGTTTACATAACGCCAGCTTACTGGGATATAATCGTCATGAAACGTTTCGTCCTATTTATGCAGGGCATGCCGGTGGAGCTGAAGAAGCTGCGCAAGAAGACGCGCCGGAAGCCGCGCAAGCTCAACTCGCTGGAGGTGCCCTCCGAGGACGACGACGAGACCGACGAGGACTTCAAGGACACAGGGTAACTAACGCATTCACTCTTCCGCTCATTTGCATACACACAGACACGTCTTTTCCACTGGGCACAATGGGCACGTACCCAGAACCCCGCGGTCGATTGGGGGTGCCTTGACCAAGTTCTTACCAAACATGAGGTTTAAGGGCCCATGAGCCCAGGGCCCCTAATAAGTAAAGATGGCCATGCTTTCTCACTTATTTCAATTAATTTGTTTCTAAGCTATTGTTCATAAGCTTAATCGCTGAAAGAAAAGTAACAAAGCCATAACATAATTTTTTTTTAGCAATCATTTCAAGTGTTTTTCACAGGAAAACTGGTCTATGTTATGCGAAAGTGAAACTACTTATTTTCGTGTCGTACCCGTTGTCTCACCGAATTGTCCCACTGCTGTTTCTATTGCGATTTTTTTTAACCTACTAGCACTGAGCCGAAGAAAAGAATAAACTATGACAAGCATATTGACAGTTCATTGTTTTTGTATAATGTAATCTGGGGCCGTTCAAGTATTACGTAAGCACTATAGGGGGGTGGGGGGGTCTTTGTACTGCTTATTTTGGATGACATGGGGGGTGGAGGAGTCCAGATGATGATTACGTCATCGATAGTTATTTACTTCTTTACACGAATTTACACGAATGGCAACCCTTACATTGTCTATGCTTGAAAACGAAACGTATTTTCGGGGATTCCCGCAAATATCCACGCATACGTTTATACTCGCTTTCGAATCGATTCGGGGAATTACCGCGCCTGTTCACTTGTTTAAATTTCTTCTGTCAGTGTATTGTTCTAAAAACTCTTGATGAACTCAGACAAGAATTACGTAAAATAGGATTCGACATAAGCGCAGTGGGACATATCTTCCTTCGTTTCATTCCCAGAAAATTTAATTCTGCAGAGGGACGAAGACATGTATCGACAGTCCCTGATAAGCTCATTCGGGCTCAAACTGATCACCACAAGAGCCACTTGGATAGCAAGTTCGCTGAAACATCTATCCATTATTTAGAGCACATAGCATCCATACTTGGACCAGATCAAGTATTTTCATATCTCAAGATGATAAAGCTCGAGTCCCTCCTATTGGCGTAACTGCGGCAAATAAGCAAGCACCTCTTTTAATGCACATGGAATATAGAATCAAATTACCTGACCATGATTGGGTAATCACTGAGCGTCATATATTAAAACCATCTGTTTACGCTGGTATCAAAATCACTTCTAGTATGCTAGGACAACATCAAGCCGTTGGATATTCTGGACCAACATGTATCGCTATTCGTAGTGGAAAGCATAGTTCATCTACTGCTACTCACGCTCAGGATTTCGAGACGCTTCTCGAACTTGAAGAGTTTCGACCATTTGCTAAAACTGACCATGGACTAGTAAAACCAGTGGTAATCATGACGGTTGAGGGCCAGATGAAAATCCGCGTTATGAAAAAGTCATAGGGTTTGCTATACAACATTTTAAGCGACATGATCTCGATGCATTGTTTTTAGCTACCAATGCTCCTGGAAGAAGTGCATACAACAGAGTAGAGCGTAGAACGGCTCCTCTTAGTCGGGAATTGGCTGGTTTAATATTGCCTCATGACCATTTTGGGTCTCATTTGGATGAACGTGGCGTTACAATTGATAAACATTTAGAAAGATCTAATTTCGAATTTGCAGGAAATGTATTAACTGAAGTATGGAGTTCAATGGAAATTGATGGCTATAATGTTACTGCAAAATATGTTGGGGCAGGTCAAAAAGATGTTCCTGTATCCAGACATTAAATGGTATTCAGAAAATGTGCGTGAAAGCCAATACTTGCTTCAAATGGTAAAATGTAAAAATATAGAACTGATGTGCATTATTCATTCCAAAATCTGATGAAAGTGAGCAGGTTCACAAAGTCACAACACAGAGCAGCAATCCAAGCAATCCAATGTCATCGAAAACTTAGAATAATGGATTCGGGTTTCATGGACTGAAGACTGTTAATTTGAATTTAATATGTGGACCAAAAATTTAAAATTAGTTAGGTAGGTATATGTGCGTAAGATTTTTATATTTTTGTCCTTTACTCTATGTTGATGATTACTGCATCAGAAAAACTTTAACTTCAAACTAAATCAATTTTCTTATTTTTAAAATTATAATTATAACATAAAAAATTATAATAAAAAATACATTATAATTAAAAAATGATTACGTAAGCATGGGGGGAGGGGGTAGAAGCTTTGCTTACTATTGCTGACAAGGGGGATGGGGGGGTAAATAATTGTAATAAATCTGCTTACGTAATATTTGAACGGCCCCTCTCAATCGAAGGTGAATTTAGTGAAATGACAAGAGATGTATTGTGCAGGATGGAGTCGTCGTCCGAGGACATATCGACGTCGGCGGAGCGCGACAGCTCGAGCGACTCGCGCTCCTCCGACTCGCTGCCGATCCGGCGCACCGGCAGGACTGATAGGAAGGGTAATTCATTGCCTGTATATGTACATTATATATTTATAGTTGACATAATACTATTTTTATTGTCAACTTAGACAACATTATGGCATTGATTGTGAAAAAAGTGTTTAAGATTTTGAGTTCTTTAATTTAAATTTGACTGCATTATAAAGCAGTTGATCGCATTTTAAAGGTCATCAAAGCGAAAGAACCTGAACTACAGTGGACTTTTATCGTAAGCGAAGTCATTCTGCTAGGAAATTTTATTTGTACAGAAAATACTTAACTACTGCACGACATTTGTTTATCTGGCAGATCGTCCGAAAATGGCAGAATCATCACCAGAAGTGAAGAAGAAGAAGAAAGGAGTCCTGAACGATACGTCGAGTGAATCCGGCGGCACCAAGGAGTGGACCAACTCCAACAAGAAGCCCAAGTGAGTGCCGGGGCTGCCAACATTTGTAAATTGATATTATTTACTTGTGCACAATTTATCAGTGCGATTTCTGGTCATGTGAGTTAAGTCTACACATTGACCAGACCAGAAATGAGATCTCCTCCAGACGTTAGGGGGGGGGGGGGACGTGGGGGGAGGCGCAAAAGGGGTTTAAGTACACGACATCTTTATATATTTACTACCATTCCGTCGCGGTTTCACCCGCGCGTCATTTCTTTTTTCCCCCCTTCTCCCCACATTTAGTACCCTATGTTCACCGAGGATAGTGTAGCTAACCAACAGTGAAAGAATTATTCAAATCGGTCCAGTAGTTTTTGGGTTCATTGGTTACATACTAAAATACAAATCTTTCCTTTTCATAATACATATTAGTGTAGATTTGTTTGTAATAAAACGATCCCGTGCAGGAAATCCCGTCCATTCCGGCGGCCGGAGAAGAGCAAGCACAAGAAGTCGCGCAAGCACGGCGGGCTGACGCAGTACGACGCGGCCGGCAACGTGGTGCGCGCGCGCGTCACGTACGGCGGGCTCAGCGACGACGCGCCCAACGACTGGTCGCCCAAGCACCGCACGCGCCAGCGCAAGATCAACTACACAGAGATGCCCAACACCGAGTCCGAGGACGTGAGTCGAACCCACACTACTATTTACACTAAAAATATTAGAGCCGTCTCCCAGTTATCAGTCTCCAGACTTTTTAAATTGAATTTCAAACTTATTTTCTCCTCATATGAATGCATCGTGCGTGACCAGCGATTCCCCTAGAAACATATGAAGCGAATAATTTCTATCAATTTGGCCACCTAAATTGAACAAATCAATAATATGGACGTCCCGTGAAATCGGGAGCTAACCTCCTAATGTTCGGTGTCCAGGAGATGCACAAGTCGAGCGGCAAGCACATGCCGGACAGCTCGGACGAGTTCAAGATCGACGACTCCGACCTGACGTCCGACTCGGACGCGGAGCGCGCCAAGCGGCGGCGCGACCTCGAGGACGCCGCGTCAGCCGCGCCCGCTACTGCCACGCCCGCCGCCGCGCCTGCCGGGGGAACGCCCACGCCGCTGCAGCTCAACGAGATCATCACCAAGACGGTCGTGGTGCCGCTCGAGAAGCTGCCCGACGACGTCACCAAGGCCAAGACCGAGGAGCTGCACGCGCATCTCAGTAAGTACACCGCCCATCGTCGCTCCACTTAATTTATTTTATTTCCGAGACTAGTCGCTACTTTTTACCGGATTTTTTATTGTATTTTTATTAATAAATAAATAAATAAATATTTCACAACATCACATACATTGATCTGACCCCGTGTTAAGTAGCTTAAGCACTTGTGTTACGGACATCAGAGTCAACAGTGGCACTACAAATATACTTAAATAGATACATATAACACCCAGACCAAAACAAACAGACATGTTTGACATGCACATGACATGCGGGTCGTCAATTAATTACCTAATATGAAACAACTTGAAATAAAGTGTTGCGTAGATCGGCTTAGAAGTTTATTGTGTTGGCGAGTCTCTCTGATAGCCAGGGGCAGCACGTTTTCGACCTTTTGTATGGTCTTTTGATTTGACAAGGAAAGTCTTATTGTTGATTTTTAAAGTTTGAAAAATTCCGAGGAAAATTGTGATTCATAATTTTAATTAAATTTTTTACCTTTTTTTTACGACCGCTTGGCGTAATGGTCAAGATGTTGCCTATTACGCAAGAGGTCGCGGGTTCGATCCCCGCACAGGACAAACATTTGTGTGCATGAACATGTCTGTTTGTCCTGGTTTGGGTGTTATATGTATCTATTTAAGTATATTTGTAATATCACTGTTGATTCTGATGTCTGTAACACAAGTGCTTAAGCTACTTAACACGGGGTCAGATCAATGTATGTGATGTTGTGAAATATTTATTTATTTATATTTACCTACTATTTAAAACTACTCAAAACAAAGTTTCGCTTTGAACGCACCGGCTTGACAATCCGCGCGCTTAGCAAAACGGGAAACCGTCCGAGCGCATTGCGAGTATGCGGCGCTGAAAAGTCAATCGAGGCGACGCGACGGTCGTCGACGAGGTGTCGCCAGCCTGTCCGAGTGGACAGGCTGGCGACGCCTCACATCACAGATGTATCACAGCTTGTCGCATGGTTGCAGACGCGGCGGCGGCGGCGGCGGCAGGCGGCGGCGCGGGCGGCAGCGGGCGCGGGCGCGGCGCGCGGGGGCGGGGGCGCGGGCGCGGGCGGGGGCGGGGCGCGCGCGCCGGCCGCGCCGACCCCGACGACGCGCTCGCCAAGCTCGTCGGCGTCAAGATTAAAGGTACCGTCCACCCCATAGCTTTCGACCCCGGTCATCGGAGACGAATCGGTTCGCGGATGTTTCGCCTGCCCCGTTCCTGGTTTATGGCGAGTCAACGCGATATGTGTACTTCAAATTACTTAGTAGCCGAGTAATTCAAATTCTTCTCTCTCTTCCTCTTAGCCATTTTCAACCATTGGATAAAATTGCACTTCAAATTAATTTCCATTATTTTTTGTATATTGTACGGGCCATGTGATAAGCCCGGGCCGTATTAATAATTCCCGGTCTGTATTAATAATTCCCTACTCAATTGGGCAATGTGATAAAAATAGCGAAATTAATCACTTTTCCCGGCCATTATGAATAATTCCCAACCCATATTGGGCAAAGTGATAAAATAGGTTATTTGAAGTGTTTTTGCTAATTAAATCTTATTAAACTTACAATATTAACATGAAAAGTTAAAAGACACATCAATTGAACATTTAAAAATAACACTAAAAAAAGCAATTATTGATATAATTAACTTCCTACTTTTATTTAAATAAAAATATTACATAAGATGAAAAGTCGTTGCCATGTGTTATGTTCGTGACTAGGGGAATTTTAAAAGGTCATAAAAAAAATAACCCTAACCTATATCCATCCATTAGTCTTCCGCTTCTTAGGTGGTCTAAAATAGGTTAGGGTTATTTTTTTTTTGTGACCCTTAAACATTTCTTATCATAATGCCCGGTCCAAGTGATAAATACAAGTCATCTCAAACACTGATTTATTACATGGACCAAGAGTCGTCGGGAATTATTAATACGGGCCGTTCAAAGTGATAAATTAATCACTTTGCCCAACGATCTTGGGAATTATTAATAAAGGCCGGCCCTTATTCATAATTCCCGATTAATCACGTTGCCCGTAACATATATATATATATATATATATATATATAAAATAATATATATAAAAAATATATATATATTTTACACGATAAGTATTATTATACATTAATTTTTATTTTCTAAATTCCAGAATTAAAACCGGACGGCACGCCTCTTCGACCCGATCAGGTGGGATGAATTTAAACAATTTTATATGCGTACCTATAGATTTTAGTTATGAACGTAATGTATAACGTACTATTTATGACATCTGTCAGGCCGCTCGCGAGCAGAAGCGGCAGGAGCGCGAGGCGAAGCAGGCGGAGAAGGAGGCGCGCAAGATGGAGCGCCTGCAGAAGAAGGAGGAGAAGGAGAAGCTCAAGGAGCAGAAGGCGCGGGAGCGGGAGGAGAAGCGGCAGGCGCGCCTGGCGCTGCAGGTACACTCGCGTCTTTCGTTTTCGTATAAAGCTATCTGAAAGTTAACTCATTATATATCCGTACTTGCCTGCCACGGTTTCATCCGCGTGTAATTTCTTTTTTTCAAATATTCCCATTTTTCCCCCACATTTTCGGGATCACAAGTACCCTATGTTCACGGGGGATAGTGTAGCTAGCTAACAGTGAAAGAATACGGTATTTGACAGACCAGTCAAATCACCTACTTTTTAAAAATGCCAAAAACGTAACCTTGTAGGAAAAAATGTATGAAATATTGAATTGTGACGTCACATTTCTGTAGAGTCAAATAAATACTCTTTTAATTACAATTAGCTGTAATAATTTGTTAAAAGCTCAATAGTAACTGTGGGATAAAAAATTGTGCTTAATATTTGATTTCGTCTTTAATGTTAGATTGTCATAATCTATTTCGTATGCAGTCAAATACCCAATTATTCAAATTGGTCCAGTAGTTTTTGAGTTTTTTCGTTACATACAAAAATACAAATCTTTCCTCTTTATAATATAGTGTAGATAAACTCTTACTTTGTAATCTTCGAGAGGGATGACTGTAACCCGGTGTGTCACGGCACAGGAGAGCAAGCGCATGAAGAAGGAGAAGCCGGAGTTCATGGGGGGCATGGGCCCCATGGGCGGCATGGGGTACGGCATGGCGGTGCGCATGCCGGACCCGGCGCGCATGTACCCGGGCGCGCGGCCGCCGGGGCCCGCCCCGCCCCCGCCCGGCGCGCCCCCGGACCTGCCGCCCGCGTCCGCCGCGCCCCGCCTGCAGGTGACGACACTGCATTTTCACTGGGTTAAGAGGGCGCATCAATCTCGACACCCATCGGATCGCACCCGCGCGCTTCCTCTGCCCCCTCTCGTCCTATGACTTCAACGCAATGAGACAGAGGTCGCCACTTCAATTTGTTTCGGGCGATTCCGCACAGTATTCAAAGTAAATCAGATAAAAATTGTCAAAGAGAGTGGAGAGAGAAGCAGGATGACGTAACTAAGCGGTGGAAAGCTAGTAATACATAAATGTTAGTATTATAATGATTTATTTTGTTTATGCTTTGAGTTACTTGTATTGTACTTTTTTCTGGTAGTTATTAATACGCAAAGGTACGCGCAAGTTATTTAATTAATAATCGTATAATATCTTTTTTTAACTACAAAATCTTTGTGAATTTTAATTTAATCTTTAAATTTTAATTACGTCTTCCAATTTTTGATTTTACTTTACATGTTTTAAATCTGCATGATTCCTCACACATGGCAGCAAATGGCATCTATGATAGCAACTGTTTTTCGATACGTAATAGAACTGTGACTGACTCGTCTTTCTCGCTCGAGTATTGTTGTGTGTATTAAGACAAATACCCTCATTAAAATTGAGAAAAATGGACATAATACTTAAGAAAATACTAACATAAATTCAGATCTACTAATAAATGATTTACTTAGTTACTACTAGTGATTGTGTTAAACGTACAGAATAATTAAAAGTTTCTCAGTGAAAGTGAATAACATGTATTCTGTAATTGAGAAATAAATGTCTTAAACCGTAAACCGTAATTTTGCACCTTTACATATAATTAGACTTAAAATAAAGAATTGCTCAAAGAGACAAGGACATTATAAGATACAAGAGTTTTTAAATAACGTCGACAATAATTTGTGAATTTATCAAATTCTTGTCGCTGTGCACATGAATAAGAATGAGAACCATGTCATTCTTATTATTCTAGATTTTTAATTATTTAACTGACGTATCTGAAAACCAATGGCAATAAAAAAAAATTAAAAAAAGATTTATTTGTATTTTCCCTTTCCAGAGAACGGCCAGGCCCGTTTAAGTGCTAGTAGGTTTAAAAAAAGACGTGTTAAATCGTTGTTCATCAACTTGTAAGAATTAATGAACATTAATTAATTTACAATGTGCTATATTTACAATGATTACGGCCTGGTTAGTTTTAATGTGTTTTGAAATAAGGCCCCATCTGCATCGCCACAATATATAGTTCCGTTACTACACCAACACAGTGTGGTTAGGAGCTCGGTACCCGAGCTAGATCGACCGCTCGGTAGAACTATTTCTTACTTTAATGGAATGGGTAGTACTCCTAAATTTCTTAATTCTACAAAATTATTATACTAGTTTAAAAAACGTAGGTAAACATATTTGAACGGGTTTAATTTAGCTTGCCCCGTTATAAACATTATTTTTCAATACATTTTCTTTCGTACTCTCACTATGTCATACAGTTCCTTTTGCACAGTTTAAATATTAAAATATTTTATGTATAGATTGTCACGTTTCAAAGGAGCAAAACGAAAACTTCTAAATCGTAAATCTCTTATCTAGTAACAGTAATACACAAAATAAATTATTTATACATTATATTGCCGCAACACCTAATTTATTCGTCCATTTATTGTACACAGTAAAAGACTGATTATGAAAAATAAGTTTTAATAGTTTAGGCTGGAATTGTAAACTTTAAATTTCAAATTGCTACTAAGCCTTCCAACAAGCGACTATTTGAAAGCATCGTTCTTTCTTGCATATACTGCCCTCGGCCGATCCGTCATTCACGTCAATCCTTATAATAATTTTACGAAATATTTTTTCGAGCCGGGAGAGTACTGAATCATAGTCTTCTCGTCTCAACGGAGAGGTTGCGACTAACCGATGAAACAAAACATGCCTGTGAGCACGCGCCAGGTGCGACAGACGATAGCTTACTGCGCGGAATATGAACGTAGTAAGCGCCAAACTAGTTTTCTTTGAATTACTCGTAAAATATGATATTTTTTCAAAATGTTCTGTGATAAATATTTAGATAATATAATTTGATATTATATGCCAAAATATTGGTTCACCAAAATGCATCGTCTCGGAAATAAATGTAACCAAAAATCAAGTCAGACGCAACTTCAAGATTTTTTTTATCAATGAAAATTGCAATTTTTTCAATATTTTCTGTGATAACTATTTAGGAACGATGCTTGAATATCTACGATTTTTTTTTCGGGTCATTTGAAGTTCATTTTCAAGGTTTAAAATGTGTTTGAAAATACGCGATCTTTTTTACACCCCCTCTTAAATAAAGAGTTTAACGATTGGAAAGTTCTATTAAAAAAACACTGCGTTCTACATTTTGCCCGACTTTGCATGGGTTTTCAAAAATTGTTTCAATAAATTCAAGTTTATGAATGGAGTAATACTTGTCTTGTCGTTCTCAGGTCCGAGCGGAGCTGCGCGGCGTGCTGTCTGCGGACGAGCGCCTGCACGCGCTGCGCCCGGAGGCGCTCAGGGAAGGTATGCTGAACTGTTTTATCGTATTCGATTTATTGGATTCAACTGCTACTAGTAATAGGTACATTGGAAGTTACAAGTTATCTTATATTAGAAACAAAGTACAATAAAGTAATTTACATTACAGAGGAACTACTGAGTTTATCTCTCGTCAAATATTCATATGTATCATTGATGTTAACGGTGAGACTTTATTCGTAGGTACACTGTCGGTGGCGGGCTCGCCGCAGCCGTTCAAGCCGATCACAGAGGAACCCAGCATCATCACGCGGATGCCGCACATGATCAACCAGCAGTACAGGTAGGAATCAGGGCCGGCGCCTCATCGCGCGTCCGAGCCGCGGTTGCACCGACCTTACGCTTATTACGGTCGGACGACCGAGTGCGCATCTCGCGCTGACTCCCGCGATGACTTCAATTAAATTATTTTAAACGGACTAGTATACGTTTTGACGGTCGTGCGCTCCGGCAGGGGCCCGATGATGTACGGCGGCAACTCGCCGTACGGGCCGCGCGGCCCGCAGAACGTGGCCATGTACGGGTTCCACGGCGCGGCCGGCCTGCACGCGGGCGGCGCGCGCGCCTACCCGCCGCAGGGCTACTACCCGCCGCACCTGCGCCCGCCGCCGCCCGGCTACCGCCACCCCGCCGCGCCGCGTCTGCACCGCGCGCCCCCGCCGCACCAGCCGCACCAGGGGCCTCCGTCCCACCAGGGGCCTCCGCCGCACCAAGGCCCCCCGCCCCACCAGGGCCCCCCGCCCCACCAGGGCCCCCCGCCCCACCAGGGCCCCCCGCCCCACCAGGGCCCCCCGCCCCACCAGGGCCCCCCGCCCCACCAGGGGCCACCACCGCACCAGGGCCCCCCGCCGCACCAGGGGCCTCCGCCGCACCCGGCGATGCGAGATCCCGCGCACGCTCCCTACGGCGGACCTCCTCCGGCGCGAACGCCGCCCGTCGGTAACGTATCGGAACTTTTAACTATTTATTAAATTCATATAAATGAAATATTTTTTTTATTGATGTGTTATGTAATATATCAACATAACAGTGTTGCCTTGCGAGTAAACTTAGTATATAAAAATAATTAAGTAACTTTTTAATGCATAAAGGCCCACTAGGTGGTCTCGACGGGCCCCCGATCAAGATCAAGGCGGAGGTGAAGACGGAGCCGGAGTACCGGTCGCCGGCCGGGTCGCCGTCGCCGCGCCCGCCCTCGCCCTCGCCGCGCGACGAGCCGCCGCGGAACCACCCTAAGATCAAGCACACCGAGAACAAGGTCAGTGCTTCATATTTTACTCATTGACTCTAATACACATAGAGGTATTTAATTTAGGTGTAGTATATTATGGCTCGTATTAATAAAACGCATTCAACTCTGAGCTCGATCTTGAGTGCGAACTAGATATGTCATTATACAAAACAGCACCTCAAGTTCGAGCTCAGAGTTGAGTGCGATTTATTAATACGAGTGTATGATATGAACACCGAAATATGTGTATTAATTAATATAGTACAATTTTGAATCACAGGATCGACGACCCCGGTATCCTCTCGGTCCGTACGCTCCGCAGTACGGCGGGCCGTACGGACCCTACGCCCCACCCGGCCAGCTCGCGCTGCCGCCGGGGCCGCACTCCTCGCCGGGGCCGCACGGCCTGCCCGGTCCGCCCCATCAGCCGCTGGGGCCCCACGGACCGCTCGGGCCTCACGGTCCGCCCGGGCCTCACGGACCGCCCGGGCCTCACGGTCCGCCCGGGCCCCACGGTCCGCCCGGGCACCACGGACCGTCCGGGCCACATGGTCCATCAGGGCTTCATGGTCCTCCCGGGCCTCGCGGTCCTCCCGGGTCACACGGCGCGCTCGGACCCCATGGACCACCCGGACCAACCCACGCGTCCCCCGGCCCGCATGCGTCTCCCGGACCACCCGGGACTCACCCGGGACCGCACGGGCCCCACTCGTCGCCCGGTCCGCACGCGTCCCCCGGACCGCACGCCTCGCCCGGACCTCACCCGCACCACGCGCCGCCGGGCCCCCACGCGTCGCCGGGCCCTCACCCGCACCACGCTCCGCCGGGGCCGCTCGCCTCGCCCGGACCGCACGCGTCGCCCGGCCCGCACGGAGGCCCCGGGACCCCCGGCGGCCCGGCGACTCCCGGGGCCGCGGGCCAACGTGTCCACCCGGGACCGGCGCCGTCCCCCGGCGGCCTGGGACCGCACGGCGCGCCCGGGCCGCCGGGGACGCCCGACGGGGCGCCGCGGCCGCCGTCGGCGCACCACGCCCTGCAGCGGATGCACCAGATGCACCAGTTCCTCGGGCAGGAGGGGTGCGGCCCGCGCGCGCCGCCGCCCTACCCGCCGCCGCACCCGCGCCCGCCCTTCCCGCACCCCGCCTACGCGGCGCCAGGTGTGCCCGCCCCGCCCCCCGCGCCCGAGCCGCGCGTCGCCCCGCCCGCGCGCCCCGCCGCCGCCGAGCCCGCCGAGCCGGCCGAGCCGCCGACGTCGCCGCGCCCGCCCGGCCCCGGCGCGCCGCTCGCCGTGATCAAGACGGAGGCGCCGGGCGACGCGCCGCCCGAGGGCAGCGTGTTCGGCGGCCTCGTCAGCTACTTCTCGAGCCAGCGCGAGGACGACGACCTCGACGCGTAGCGCGGCCCGCTCTCGAGTCAGGCCGGCCGCGGCGCCCCGTCGCGTCCGCAGCGACGCAGCGCGACGGGCGTCCGCCGCGCGGCCCGTGTACATACTTACGATAGATGAATTTTATTTATACGACGCGTCGGGCTCGCCCGCGTAGATGTACGCTATGTATTATAGTACGTGTAAATTAGGGTAGGGACCGCCGAGGAGTAATATTATGAGTCTTTTTGGTCTCGAATAAACGATGTATTATTATTTTGGTTCTATTAAGTGAGATTTATTTATATACAGATGATAAGTACTTACTGTATACTCTAGATATGAATTTTATTGAAAATCGATGATATGATTTCTTTTTGCAGAATAAATGTTTTCTTCTACAAATCACGTTGAAATTATTCGGGTATGAATCCACATTTTGAAATTCTTATCATTTTTATTGTTTCGATCAGACTTTTCAATTATTTTTGTTGTGAAGGTCTGATATAGTTTCATTTCATTACGCAAAAGCAGCAGAATGCGTTTGCAAAAATTTTCAGTTTTTGTTTAGGTACCGGAATAAAAATCCCTTATATTTATAAATTCTTTATTATTTACGAGGTCTTCCGGCGACTTTTTTACTTCCAGCAGCTTGTTTGTTTTTGCCTCCAAAAGATAACGGTTGTTCTGAAAAGCAATATTTATTTAATTTAATTTACTAGTATTCAAAATATTTTCCTATAATTGTTTTTTATTTCTTTAAACTAATGCTAACTGGTATCGTTCTTATAGCAACGGTGCTTACCGGGCGGCGCTATTTTGAGCGATATGTCGTAAGTCTTGCACTTGGGCCTCTTGGCGGCCGGCTCCAGCTGCTCCGGCGTCTCCGTCGGCGTCACCGTCTCCTGCGTCGCCGCCCACCCGTCCTGCAACACCATTTTAATTTCATACTTTTGCAACCAAGCAGGACTTAATTAGCAAGGTTTCATTTTGTTGTATTTTACTTGTAATTATTTATTTTGGTTTAAATATAAGTTATGATGATGTTTTGAAGACCTATCCATAGATAACCCACACGTAAAGGAGTTAATGAAAATAAAAAATAGTTTCAGTTCCATCTATGGTGTACCCCATTTATTTTTCTACTAGCGGCCGCCCGCGACTCCGTCCGCGTGGATTTCGATTTCCAATATCCTATGTGTTATTCTGATGTATAAGCTATATTGTGGTAAAGTTTCATTCAAATACATTCAGTAGTTTTTACGTGAAAGAGTAACAAACATCCTGACTGACTGACATTCCTCTCTGTTCCACGCGATGGACCCGGCACCCGCACGGAGAATCCATGGATAGCTAAGAAGTTCGTCTCATAACATCCATACATCCACACATACAAACTTTCGCCTTTATAATAGTAGTAAGATTTACGTGTGAAAATCTTAATGCAGTTCACAGAAAACATCTTCTTATCATTGAACACTATAATACTCATAGTTACGGTAATAAGTGACTGTGACATACTGGAGGACTGACATGCCACTTGGAACCCTACAATCTGACGACTATATCGACCGCCATTTATAGATAGCTTGGATGAAGTGAGTATAGTTCATGTATATTTACTTCTTAGACAGACGTAGAGCATAGATACTACTGTGTAATAACTTCAATGAGGTACTCGGCAATTCTGTGTCTCCTTGGAAAAGTAAGTGGGCAGGGTTTGTCACCTCGGGGTCCTCGATCTCGGGCGCGATGGGCAGGAAGGACAGCACGTTCTCGTCCTCGCCCTCCTCGTCCGAGCTGCAGAACGCCGGCACGGGCTCGCACGTCGTCACGTCCACCTGATAACATGGTTTGGAAATGATGTACTGAAGAAAAGTTTTATTTCATAGTGTTAGCGATTAAAAAATCCGCTAGTTAACAATACGTAGGCGTGAGATCTAAATGCTATGTCATGGTGAATTTTGACTTATTTGTCAATGTCATGTCCAAATTCACCAATCACATACCAGTGAGACCCTACGCCTACCTACTGCCATCTAGCGGATTTTTCATTTGAAACCCTCTAATAGTTTTTATGGTGCATTTGTGCAGTCATGTTCAAGTAACAATGACATCAAAAATTCCCATTCATAATCTTGAGGATTTGACGTGTCACTGCGGGGGGTACTCACGTCGACCTCCTCGTCGTCGTGCGTGTCGCCGGCCTGGTCCACGGAGCGGTCCTCGTCCTCGACGTCGAACTCGCTCTCGCGCTCCTCGTACTCGACGTTCTCGTCCAGCTCCTTGAAGTCGGGCGCGAACGCCGACCAGTTCTCCACCTGGTTCTGCGCCCAGATTGACACCACGCCTGCCAATCAGTTTTATGTAAGCTTTTCAGTTCTACAATGTCCTGCTTGCATCTAAATTAGGCTCTACTGCTACTATGATAGATTCAATGATTGATGATTTCTGCAGGGCAAAAACTTTAAACACTTTAATATACGGAAGCTTACAGCTTCAGTTCTCTCATACCCCTCCGGCCGTTTTAGGCCATGGCCGCCGACCCTACGATCAGCCAGGATATATTATAGTGCATAACTGAGTGCGCAAGGTGCACATCCTATTCCGTCACTCTCATATTTCAGTGGGACAGCAACTCGACACGACCATAGACAAATCAGGCGCACGAACAACGGCTTCACGTGCCCAAGATTTAAGCTTTGGTTTCCTAGGATAGCGGTGCCGTCATATAGCGGACGTAATAAAGCGGTTAATGACGTCACTAGATCGTTGCCTATGTAAACAAAAGGGCGCGGTTTCCTAGAGAGCGGTCACTGCCACCGTAACGTCAAAAAGCGGTGCCGTCATTTGCGCGACGGTCGTCTTGACGGTGGCAATTGTTTCGTGAACGTTTTTATTGATAGCGGTGAAGTATTTTTAATACAAAATGAGTTCTTCCGACTCCTGGAGCAACGGGGATGATGAAATTTTAATTGATTTCGTACTAAAATCTCAAATGCACCTTCTTAAACATGAAATTTGAATAAATCCTTTTCTGCCATACGACTATTTTCCTCTTCTGATGAAAGTTCATCCTCCAAGTAAATTACTAAAGCTAAATCAAGGTCATCCATATTCTCTCTTCGATACTTTTCGTTTGATGTGGGTTTATACAATGACTGACGGTGTGAAAATACGGCCGTGGAACTTTACACGTGTCGTCACCGTAAAGACGGCCGTTCTTTTGCGTCCGTAATATTACGTCCGCTATATGACGGCACCGCTATCCTAGGAAACCAAAGCTTAAGTGGGAACTAACAGCAGAACCTTTTCCAAATGAGCATATTTTTTGTAAATTTAATTGGTGAGAAATAAAGGGCTTTTTTATTTATTTTATTTATTTAACAGCAGAACCTAAGCAAAGTGGAAAATTCACAAAATTTATCTTCACAAACCTGCGCTGATACTGGCGATTATCGGTCGTATGGGATGCCAGACGACGTCGAGCAGCAGCTCGCCCTTGGTGCCGTGCAGGATCTTGACGATGTTGCCGATGGACTTCTCCCAGATGTACAGCGCGTGCTGGCGCGCCGACCCCGCGCAGATGTACTCGCCGTCCCCGGAGAAGCAGCACTTCTTCCACGTCGTCCTGCAATGCGACACTATTTAGTATCCAAATCACAATAAAAAGTTACCTCCTTAAACTATAATATCACCCTTTTGTCCCAAACAAAGCAAGCAGACGTTTTTGTTTCTTCCATTTAGTGCAGCCAAGCCAAATAAAATAAAAGCCAATTTGCTGTTTGTGGATTACTAGTTAATTCTTGATTACCACAAACATATCTAATCTCATCTAAATTCAAATAAAACACTTACTTATTAACTAGATCCTGTAGTTTCTGTATGGGCTCTGGGTCACCATTGGTACCACATTTGAGGACTGTTTTTGTGTCATATACTCTTATTACTCGATCAGAGGTGTTCACCAGGAAACAACTGAAGCATTAAGAATTGCAATTTAATACATTACAAAACCAAATCCAATAAACCAATGACACCATGTTTTATGTATAGTAGTTGTTTACATGTTATATGTGTACTTACTCTCCTCTTCTTGCGAATTCTATGCTTTTTATACTGGTCGTACTTGATGTGCCTACAGTGATCTTAAAACTAGCCTTTACTGCTAAAGTCTGAGAATCTAATATAAGTATTTTTCCTTTTGCATTTCCAGTGTAAACATGATCTCCTCGGCGGTCAAATGAAGCTATTACATTTATATCACCCTGAAAAAAAAAACAATGTTTTTTACTGCATAAGACCTAATAGTTTGTTCATTGCGCCTGTTACTTGTGGTAAGTAAAGTTATGTAATTTTCTATCAAAGTATCTTATACTTACATCTTCATCAATAGGGAGTATTTTATGTTCACCTTCCGTATCCACTAACAAAGCTGCATGTCTCATTGGGCATACAAGGAATCGCTTGTCATTTCTTGGGTCAAATTGCACCCTGAGTATGGGTGTTGGAAATCTGTACCTCTGTTCACATTCCCCAGATAGTATATCCCAAATGCAGACATTGTGGTCTGTTGATGCAGATAACAGCTGTAAATAAGGTAAAAGTCAAAGGGTTTATTTTGCTACCTGATTTACACTGAAATTCTTTTGCATGTCAAATATTCTTTTACCCTACTACCACTTCAACTAGACTAAAGGTAGAATAAGTGTGTATCATAATTGAAATTATTTCAGTGGCTATAACAAAGACAAAATACCTTTTTACAATTTCTGGACCAACTGAGACTGCACACAGGGTAGACATGGGCAGATATTGACTTGGCAATACCCCGCGTGAGGAAGTCCCAGATGAATATCCTGCCGTCGTTGCAGCCCACGGCCAGCAGCGTGCCGCGCCGGTTGAACGCGCACGTCGCCGCTAGAGATATCGAATCCAAAGACCCATCAAATTCCTGCAATTTTTATAATAAACATACATAATATGTTCACATTACATTTATGCTTCTATAGTGGGAAATGTTAATAAAATATATATGTAAATTTGCAAAGCCTTCGCGTCATGCGGGAGAAGAAAGGTAAGGCGGCTGTAATGTTTCGACCATAACTAGAAAAGCGGCAGCTTTCAAAATCGTAATTTAAGGTAAAAATTTATAACCTATAACGAAGTTAGCAAATACAATATAAACAAATCTGCTATTAAACACTAACCTCAGGGTAGTTTTGTCCAAATGATTCTGAAAAATGTAAACAATCAAAATAAGTTTGAGTATAAGCAAACTTTACATAGTATTAAATGTTATTTATAAAACTCACCCAGCAGTTCCAAATTCATTGTAAATTTCGTACGGCAGGGCACGTTAAAAGTTAATATCACTCATTTATTTTGCCTTTCGCTCTAGAATTGATAAATAAACAACACACGAGAATTTATGAAATGACGCTAAAATTGTCAAAAATTGTGATTTAAAAGAGATGGGGGAATGAATATTTCCAATTGAAAAAACTGTTATTTTTGTCAGCTGGTATTCAAAACTGCTATTTCCCGTTTTAAGGATTTCACGGATGAAAACTGTTTTTGTCCCGTAGGAAATATAAAAAAAATGTTGAAACACGGACTTCTAATTAAATAAAATGTCCATTGAACAACTTTTATAATTTGTATGTTTATTGGTAAATAAATGATTTTTTTTTACCCCGCCTAGTGTGGGATAAGGGCAGGAGGATGATGATGAAAATATAATGGTTTTTTTTTGGTTTTGTTCTTTTTAATTATTACGAAAGAAATCTGTGAGGTAATCTTAATCTTTGCCATATACATTAGTTTAATCTTTGGTAAACGCCATTGACGATATTTATCGTAGGAATTCAATTTAAAAATTTAATCCTCGCTTGGGCTTATTGGAACCTCTTTATTGGAATGGCTCCTTGGCCTCTGATCTCTGATGAAAATCCATTTTTTAATAGATACTAGATACCTAGTTACATTACGGGCTAGTTCTGTGAAAGATCTTGGAAATATCAAAATATCTTTGAGTTCTGTAACGAACAGCTTCCCGATGAATCCAATGAGGAACCTGTTTGGGTTCCATAAAGCTTAATATAGCATCTTGTAACAGCATTGTCATTTTATACTTAATGTTACTTTGTAGACATCGAACATACTTTCACTTTATGGAACAAGAAATGAGTCTTGTTTATTTTATTGCTTCTTACACACATGATATGAACATTTGAATGAGTCTCAGAATAAATATTTTTGTACAGTATCATAGCTGTAAAGTTATCATAATCTGAGATAGATAACATGAATTAAAAAGTTAATTGACAGATAAGTAGCCGAGAGACGGCGGGCGACTGTCAAATCTGTCAATTTGTGTTTTTTTTTCGGATTCGTTCAATCAAGTACAACGAAAGGTTTCATTGATATTTTTAAAATAATTTAAATTATTGTTACTATAATTTTGCATTGCTTGACTAATTATAAATTATATGTTTGTTTCTAAGATTTTTTTAAATAGATTTGGTATTCGGAAACTTTTATTTAATGGTATTGTTTATTGACCTTTGTTGACTTGTTATTATTGTTTATAATTTAAAAAATATTTTCGTAATGTATTAAATATTTGTAGAAGTAAACACCGTACGTGCTCACAAGTGTACAATGGCTTCGGATAGCCAAGGCGTGAGTTGGCGAGGTGTACCGATTACTGAGATATACGGATCGCAAAGTCCCTGGGGCGCCCCGGAGTTTCAGCTCGTAGTTCCATCGGTGGAGCACGCAGTGCTGTACCACATCCCGAGCCAAGGCTGGATGGACGACGACGCGCCGCCCAAGCCGCGGGCCGGCAGCGACGTGTGGAACCATGACTATGTGAGGATGCCTTGTTCCAGCCAAAGTTTATATCCGGTTGAAGATGTGAGTATAGCTGTAAAGTACTGTTTTTATTGTACAAAAATATACATTCTCTCATCACGCGTAATTCATGTTAAACATGCTTTTAGAGACATGGTGAAACTCATTTGAAAAAGAGGTGGGAGATAATAGAAGATGCTCTTTCAAGGCCTATCCGGAACTGTAAAGAGCTGGCTGATGCCATCCTCTCCTACAACACCAAGTTTAAATCAATATGGAAGTTTAGAGCGCTTTTCAAGCTGTTTGATGAGGTGAGTTAAATTTTGTAATATACTATGAGCTACTAGGAGAGCAAAGATTGCTATTACTTAATATTGTGCAAAAGACAGTAAAAATGGTTGCAATCAACCATGTAGTATTAATTTCTCTGATCAATATTTACATAAACAAAAATCTACAGAAAATAAAATAAGAAGGTAATTGCATATGGATACTGGATTGCCTGAAATATGTTATACACATGAAAAGAGTGAATGTTGAGTTGATGGCTGACAGAATTAAGTGAAGAAAAATCATGTTGCACCAACCCCTTACTGTGGCTGAATGATGAAAATAATGATATCTTAATTCTTGATGTTTAAATTAATAAATTTTATTCCTGATATGTCATTTTCAGTATTTAGAAGAAGAGGAAACACAATACTTCTTCGATGTGACTTTACCTGAAATAGCGAAACTGGCATTAGCATTGCCAAAACTGGTCCAAGCACCTATACCATTGCTTAAGTAAGTGTTTTTGGTTTTATACAAATATTAACTATTTGATGTTTTTATATTTATCTAAATTGATTTTGGCACCTTAGTTTCAACTTTAGTCTTTGTTATAAATAGATCAATGAATAATGTTAATACTGGGACCATTGGAACCAGTCTATTTCTATAATAGTCATAGTTTTATAAAGTAATAGTATTTAATGTTAAAAACTTTTTTAATTTAATTGCAGGCAAAATAAAAATAGGTCTATTTCCTTATCACAGCAGCAAATAGCTAGTTTGCTGGCAAATGCCTTCTTCTGTACATTCCCGAGGAGAAACACCACCAAGAGGCAGTCCGAATATGCGTCATATCCCTTTATTAACTTTAACAGGTCAGTATTATCATATCACCTTCAGAAGAGTATAGGTTGGTGTATTTGTTTGTTTACAAAGTTATTTACAATGATAAGATAAGCAAATCTAATATTTAATATAGTATTCATTATTTTTATGGTTTAAAGTTAAACTCTTTTGTTTCAATATCAATTTGCCTCATGCTATTGACATTAATATTTTTAAAGGCTTATAAAGATTTCTGTTCAAATACCCAAGGACGCAAATGTATATTTGTATTTTATAAAACTTGAATTTTCCTACTTACTAACTAACTTGAATAAAACAATGAATATTTTACCAAAGGTTTTACTTTTCAAACAATTGATTAGTCATGTGAATGTTCCAGGTTGTTCAATGCTACACCTTCAGATTGTGTGCTGGAGAAGCTGAAATGTCTCTGTCATTACTTCAGAAGAGTTTGCACAAAAGGTGATAATACCATACATTGTGTCAGATTACTGTTTTACTAAGCTGGGAGAGAAAGGAAACTGGGATGGCCTGCGGGCCCACTGGAGTATTTTTGAATTTTTAATTAATTTTTAGTGAGGCTAGTAAACAAGAGGGTCATCTGATGGTAAGTGATCAACGCTGCCCATGAACAGCAACAACGGCACAAGGGTCGCAGATGCGTTGCCTCTCTTTAAGGCCGTTGCTCTTTAACTTTGGCTAACAACTCATATTGATGACAGATAGATAGATGTGCGTAATTTTGACTCGTGCTTATCGAATAACTAATAGGCCCATTTGTTTCTGGTGGTCAGAGACCCGGACTGCAATACAAAGGGTCGGGTTTGAATCCCGCTAGGGGCAAATGTTTCTGTGATGAACATCTGCACTTGTACTTGAGTCATGGATATTTATAAAAAGTATTTAAGTATGTCTACCTGTTCCCTAGCTTCCATAGTACAAGCTCCGAACTTAATTTGGGGGGAGGCAATTGGTTGTGTTAGTCCAATGATTTTTTTATATTTGTGCGGTGTCTTGCAGTTCCGACGGGCACGGTGACGTACTCGCGGCTTGCGGGCGGCGCGGGCCCGGCGTGGGCGCGGTCGCGCGCGCCGCTCTCCGCGCTGCCCGTGCACGTCGACGCCGAGACCACCATCGAGGACGCCGACGGCCTCATACAAGTCGATTTTGCTAACAAGTAATATTTTACATTAAAATTTCATTACTCATTATCGTCATCGCGATCGGTCTGTTGCCATCCACTGCTGATGGTGGGCCTTCCACCTGTGGGAGTCTCGCGGGCGGGGAGTTTTTGCTTATAATGACCAGCTTATATGACGGTAAGTTACTGCAGTATTTTTATTTTTTATTTATTTAAAGGTCTGCCAACATTGTTACATCACACATGCTTAATAATAAAATGGTTTATAATAAAGTTACAATGCAACAACAATTACAGGCAAACACAACCTGCGTATAAAATAGCGCACAGTGCCGAACTGTAAACAAAATTAAAGAAAATTTACTTACAATAAAAATACAGTTCGAACTTACTTATTACTTAAACTAAGTAGAAATATTAAAATTCAAAAATACAACAACACAAACTTCTAATTTAGACTATCACATTTATATGCAAACAATTTACGCCTATAGTGCATCAAGGTGCAGTGTAGGTAATCGGACTCAGCAGTGCCAGCAGCTGGGCAGCAGTATGGTCTATGACAAAACAAAAAAGCTGCTGCCTGTCTCCCGTTAGTTCTTACGACACTAACAGGAAGAAATGGTCTAGTACTATTATAGGCCGACACTACTCGGCAAACTGCAATATTATTGAAATAAGTACATAATTAGTTTTTAAACACATACATATTTGTTTACCCCACCATAATCGTCATTGGTCAATCTGCATGGCAGTACAAGTTGGATTTATATAACTCCAGATACTTGGGAGGCGGCGTGTTGAACACGGGCTGCGTGCAGGAGGAGATCCGGTTCGTGATCTGCCCCGAGCTGATGCTGTCGATGCTCTTCACGGAGGTGCTGAGGCCCAACGAGGCGGTGATGATCATAGGTAATGCATTCAATTACCATTTTTCAACTGGTCAATCCCTTTATTCACTCGGTCCCAGTCGTTCTAAGTCCTTGTTGAAGTACATAGACGGAGACCCTAGAGAGCGAGCGATAACACTACTCAACGTTACAATAATTTTATTAATACATTACAATCGTGATATACGTTCATCTCTTTAAACAATTGAATATTAGAACGGGGACTTCACTGTTACAATATTTTTACCCAAACTACACAATCGTGATTTACGTCCAACGCATTAAACTAGTTAATATGTATTTCGATCGGAGGACTCACAGTGTACACTTCGGTCTCTCAAGCAAGATTATCCATATCCATATTTATGTATTAACTTTCTTTACAAATTATTTATCACGAGTCCCAACGTGTATATCAGGCTACCGGGACGTTTTCTATGTCTAATCGGTTCCTGCCCCGCTTCCAGGCTGCGAGCGCTTCAGCCGGTACTCGGGCTACGGCGGCTCGTTCCAGTGGAGCGGCGACGCGCGCGACGCCGCGCCGCGCGACAGCTCGCGCCGCCGCCGCGTCGCCGTGCTCGCGCTGGACGCCGCGCCCAGCCGGGGCCGCCGGCACGAGCACGAGCCCGCTGTCATCACGAGGGATCTCAACAAGGTACGGTGATGCAGTCTAGTTTGGGGTCATACGTAAAGTACCTCACACGTAAAGGGGGACGACAAAGTGTGACACGGTGGAACAAGGGGAGGGGGGAGGGACTTTAAGTTTCGTGACATCATATTTCAAAATCTCAAAATATCATGAAATTCATGCGACGTACTTTATGGACGGCCCCATTCAGCTGATCGATGCCGCCGCCGAACCTCAAGATCCCGTTATTTAAATTGAAATCGGTCTACCGACAATAAGCGAGCGTCGATATGAAAATTAAAATGTCGGGTTTTGGAAATATTTTAACCCGCAGGCGACGACGACGCGTCTCCGGAATACTTCGGGACTCCTCGGGGGCTCGCGACTCGCCCTCCGGAGCACCGACGTGCTGAGAACACGATGGCATCATAATTTTTTAAAATCTCTCGGCCGATTGAAAAAAAAAATTAATTAATTCATTAATATAGGTAATCTATTTATTTAACATTTTGTATTGTATTACTTCCCCAGGCGTGGGTGGGCGTGTCGTACGGCACGGAGGCTGGTGGGGCGGGTGGGGCGGGGCTGCAGCGGCCGGGGCTGGGCACGGGCAACTGGGGCTGCGGCGCGTTCGGCGGCTCGGCGCCGCTCAAGGCGCTGCTGCAGCTGCTGGCCTGCGCGCAGGCGCGGCGCCCGCTCGCCTACTTCACCTTCGGCGACACCCGTCTGCGCGACGACATCGCCGCCGTCGTGCAGCTGCTGGCCCGGGCCAACGTCACCGTCGGTCGGTATACACTTCTTTTTACCTTGTCGCCTTAATCTGTCCGGGATTGTCGATCCTCCTCCCCGGCGAAATTCTGCGATTTAGCCGGAGGCACACCCTCCCGACGGCGACCGGAGAGACCCTTGGATTTTCGTGACCGCTCCTCGAATCCCGGCGGAAGTTGGGTACCGATAAATTTCGCAGGAGAGGCATGGTGGTGCGGATTCGTTCATTCGGATAAAAAATAAGCATTTATGATAAACAGCTTTTTATCATTGTCTTTTTTTCTGAAAGCTCTATTTGTTAATTTAAACCCATATTAAATTTAATAATTAATTTTAATTTAATAATATAAATTTTACATCAAGAGAATAAAAAAAAACAAATATTTTAATTTTATTTCCAGGGGAACTGTACCAGTATATAATACAATACACGACGACTGACGTGAACGCGGTAGAATTGTATCCCTACTTGCACCAGGTGATACTAGATCGAAAACCAAAGTCGCCTCCCATGACGACAAAAATGGATACTGTAAGTATGATTGATTATGATAATATCGCATGAGCCCACATCTGATGAAAAAACGGAACATAATTATAAATATTAGAATAAACAAAACGCATATACTTGGTCCAGATAGAAACCGAAGATTCTTTATTTCCTTTTATGGTTATACAGAACATTCTTTGTCGAGTCGCCATGACCTAAATTTTATTATCAACAAAATAATTGTTGTCAATTTCAAGGCTAGCTTTAATTAACTGTATTCTCTGTATTTTTGATTTCAGGTCCATATAGAAGAATCACCGGAGGTACTATCCGGGTCACTAGCGAAGGAGTTCCTCGACGGCTCTCCCGACTTGTTCTCCCAGAGCGACGGCGAGCGCGGCGAGTGCAAGATCAACATGAGCGAGCTCATGGACACCTCCGACGTGGACGGAGCCGGCGAGGAGAGCAGGCAGAGAGAGGCCGCTGACGCCCCGGACGACACAGAGCGGAAGACAAATACAGAACAACACACGTCGTTGTTCCTAGAACAAATGCAGCGACTGGACGAAGAAAACGGCAAGCTGAATTTGTCCCTCCCGAATATGAAATCTGACACTATGAGGGCGGATTTCAAAGTCGATCAAGCGACTGAAAGTGAGGACAAGATCGTCCTCGACCTGCCCACAGACAAGAAAAAGAAGATGAACAAGAAAATCACCGACTACTTCGACAGAAAACCCATTTGATGATTTTTACAATGCTTCTGTGTTGCTAAGTTTTGTATATTGGTCGGACTGCTCGGGTTTAGGATGTATTTGAAGTTTTGTCTGTTGAAGTTGGCGAAACTTGAATAGTTTAATTTTTAGTTTAAACTGACTGGATGATCTAACTATGTAGTATGAATTGTAAAGGTATCACATGTTGTACAGGGTACTTTAATTTATTATATTTATTACAGTGTATAAATGAAAAATATTGTTGTAAAAATTGTAAT
The DNA here is from genome assembly GCA_958496325.1 of Nomophila noctuella. Taxonomy (NCBI): domain Eukaryota; kingdom Metazoa; phylum Arthropoda; class Insecta; order Lepidoptera; family Crambidae; genus Nomophila; species Nomophila noctuella. Next base: position 83,306 of record OY292490.1, read on the forward strand.
AAGTATATCGGAGTATTAGGTGACTGACAACACATACTCACATAAGTCTTAATTTCCTTTTTAAAGAAAACATCTTAAAACGCAATATGTGCCCATAATTGTGTTTGAATAATGTAGCAGTGTAATGTAGCACGGGCGCGTGACAGGCATATTGTATTAGAATAATCCTACTACTATTATCGGCGAAAGTTTGTATGTATGGATGTTTGTTACTCTTTCACGTAAAAACTACTGAACGGATTTGAATGAAACTTTACCACAATATAGCTTATACATCAGAATAACACATAGGATATTGGAAATCGAAATCCACGCGGACGGAGTCGCGGGCGGCCGCTAGTACCTACATACTTTCACCTCAATAATCCTAATAAAATATACTTTATCTATTAAGATGATTTTTATATAAATAAAAATTATCTAATTAAATTTGGATTGAGTGGAGCGCCTTCATACTATGTAGCAAAATTTACATAACGTTTTATGATAAATAAATCAAAATAAAGACTACTTCCGATTTCTTTTTAATTTAAACGCCTATACTTTTTATTTTGGCTTTTACTGCCACTTAAACGTTTGACCAGTTGAGGTCCTACATATTCGTTAATGAAAGAAAATTAAATCATTAATTTATCAATGACAGAATATAAAAGATTCGAATAAACAAAGTTAAATTACACTGGTCAACACTGATTTTGCCACACGAACTTTGATAGCTAATTTTGATTTATCAGTCTACCCTTATTATTAAACCATAGCTGTCATAAGTCTATTAGCCTCACATTTGTTGTGATACGGTAATACTCATAACTAGTACTACGGCAGTAAATAACAGAAACGCTTACAAGTAAATCCTTTTAAAAATATTTGTTGTTGAATTTGAACACTTTTTTATGATTTATATGTCCCTGTGAATATGTCGAGGAAGTGTAATAATAATCCTACCTCTTTTTGTTATGTCTGCCATGAACTAACATTCAAAAAACAACGGCGAAATATTACGAATCCTGTGTTGGAGTGTTATCACCAACTAGCGGCCGCCCGCGACTCCATCCTCGTGGATTTCGATTTCCAATAGCCTTCCTCGTTAAATGGACTATCCAACACAAAAAGAGTTTTTCAAATTGGTCCAGTAGTTCCTGAGATTAGATCGTTCAAAGAAACAAACACTTCAGCTTTATATATTAGTAAGTATAAGTATAGCTATAGATATTTTGGTTTTTCTGGTCCATCAAGACGAATCCTGGGTCCCACATATCGATACCTTAAATCTCAAATGGCGTAACCACCAAAACACAACTTTTCAGGAGAGCAAAAAAACAAAAAAAAAATATTTGTTTAAATTATAACTTTATATATTTTAATACTATAAAAATGTTTTATACATCAAATTTCTTAGAATTTTGAGATCAAGGCTTCAGTTAGAACTATTTGCACCTAAATCTTATATTTTAAAAAATAGAAGTCGGTTACGACTTCTGAAAATATGACAAAAAGGCGTTTACACCCTATAAAAAACACGATTTTTTTGAGATTAAGGTCGTATCTCCCATTAAATTCATAAAAAAATACAAAATAAGGGGTATTTTCTACTTCTTTTATTGAATTAGGTACATTAAACGGGTAAGAGGATTTTAGGAAACAAAATAAAATCTGAAAAAAGCCAAGGCCGAGATAATAAAAAGGCCTAATTCGATTAAGCAGTGTAGTTGTAGAAAAACGACCCTTATTCTTAGCAACTCTACTTATATTAATATAATATTTACGTAATAATCAACTTTAAAATTCAATTAAAGTCCTAATGGAGTTAGAAAAGATTACAAAAATTGTATTAATTTAAGAATTAATGAATCAAGTAGCTACGCCACGACCATTTCGATGGGCTCTTACCTCCCATCGCAATGGCCGACATACTTTTAATCAGCAAGAAAGACACCACGACCTTATAATGTCATCGTATCAGCTCACTCTGATTTCCTAAATTATTATTAAAATTGTGCACAGACGGCATTATCCCAAAAACATATCATGAAGAATATCACCCGCGATTACCAACAGCAGAAGATGTGCCAGATGTATTACCAGGCACTGATATAGAGGACGGAGTTACAGACACAGAAAAATACTGTTTTTTTATGTTTGATTGTTTTTGATAGTTTCAATTTAATTTTTTTGACTGATTATTTTAAATTAAGGCTTTCTAAAATCTCTTACTTTTTGAACGTAGCTACTTGATTCATTGATTCTTAAATTAATACAATTTTTGTAATCTTTTCTAACTCCATTAGGACTTTCTTTAATTGAATTTATAGTTGATTATTACGTAAATATTATATTAATATAAGTAGAAATCATTGTTGCTAAGAATAAGGGTCGTTTTTCTACCACTACACTGCTTAGTCGAATTAGGCCTTCTTATTCTCTCGGCCTTGGCTTTTTTTAGATTTTATTTTGTTTCCTAAAATCCTCTTACTCGTTTAATGTACCAAATTCAATAAAAGATGTAGAAAATACCCCTTATTTTGTATTTTTTTTATGAATTTATGGGAGATACGACCTTAATCTCAAAAAAATCGTGTTTTTTATAGGGTGTAAACGCCTTTCAATAATAAAAATTGTGTGTGGTGTAAACGTCGAAACCGAAAAATGATGTCCCTTACCCCCGTGTGTTTTTACTTTTTTTTTCACTTTACAATAATTTCTAAGGGCGTAACCACCAAATAAAGTTGGCTATGTGTGATACGCCATATTAATGTATTAAAATATCTCGTTACGCCCTGACGTTGTTCATGCATTAAATTTATAGCTGCTTACGACCTCTTTACCTTATAAAAAGTGTTCAAATCTATAAAAAACATCGGGTCGTAATGACCATTTTTTTGCGAATTTCAGGATTTTCAATATACAGATCGATAGAGAAAAAAAAACTGAATAAAACTGCATTCAAAAGTCATTTTGACCAATTTGGCGCTTACGCCATTTGAGATTTAAGGTATCGATATGTCTGTTGCATAATGTGTGTGAAAAAATTGAACTGACTGGAAGAAAGGCGCACAACCTATGCTGTGTGCTGTACCCATGATATGGACTGAACAGCGAGATCTCGTTTCAGATTGCTATTTTTGTCTCACAGACATAAAAGGTATAAATTACAAGAAAAAAACCACAGATATTTACCCTAACTTATCTTCGGCTATAAGATCAGTCTCTCATTGTAAAAAATTGCCAGAACTAAGGGGTTGTCAGCGACGAGCACGGTTAGAGGTTCCATCAGGACATTTCAAATATGGAAAAGCGGTACCAGGGCAAATGGAGCCCAAATATGTTAGCAGATTACTGCTGGACAATTAAAATGGACCAACTAGAAGCTGAATATTCAAGAAAATCCAAGATTATTAAGTCATTTATAAAAAAAAATCCTTCTGATTTACGAGATCTGTGTTCTTTCTTAATATTTTAAATTACTCAATAGAATAAAATCCGTGTCTAGCAAATTTTTTTTAACTGTTTATTTTTTCTTACAATCACCAATTTAAGTAAAAAATATCAAAAAAGTCCATGTGGCACGACAAAGTTGAAATTTTGTTGACCAGTGTTATAATCAAAATAAAAGCGATCTGTCGATCTCGGAAATGTCACCAAAGTTAGGCGCCACCTATGGTATGGTATGGTTTCCGGAAAGAAAAAGTATTTATATTTTTATAATACAATGAAATAAAACAACGTTTCGGCATTCAGTTCAAGGAGGTTAATGTTAAAAACAATATTTATTAATTTAAAGAGTTAGCAAAAGCAGCACGGAAAAATAATAATATAATATGGCTTGTCCTTGTCCAATCGCATTTCGCGCGTGAACCTCCGCTAGGACAAATTGTGTTCTGTGGCGTGAACGGTTTTCATGTTTTAATACTTTCTAGTGAACTTTTTATAGTGCATTTAGTGTGTGTTTAGTGCATTTAGTTTACGTTTTTTTAAAAGTGTAAGTTGTTCGATATCGTTGGGCTCTTTGAAAGTGATGTTGTGAATAGTTTTTCTGTGATTGAAAATGTACGGCCATTTTCGCTCGATAGTACCTACTTGCCAGTAATCTTTTTTGCAGTAAGAAGTTTTAATATTTTCAAAAATCTGTGTTGGTATTGTGATAGTTTGTGCTGTGTATTAAGAACTGAAAACAGTTTCGTTTGGTATATTTACTATATACTCTATGAAACAGTCGCAGTTGCAGTTATCGGTATGTACTTACCTACCCATGTTCTATTCAATAAGAAAATTATATGAATGCTTTCTTTCAATACATGTTTTATCGTTTGAAGATAATTTCTAAGCTTGTATCTTTCTCTAAGGCTAAAGACAATTCTACCAAAATGCCTCATATTGGCAAAAGTTAAGACGGTTTATTAAGTATTAGTATTTCGATTCGAATTAGAAATACCCACCTTTAAGCATCCTTTCTACAAGGTAGGTACCTATGGCGTATTGAAATTTGGAATCAATCGTCCATCGGTAACCTGCGGCTTTTTTTTATATAAGTATGAATGATTTAAGGTTCCTACTTATCACGGGTTCGATTTCGATATTCAAAAAAATAGGCTTTGAATTGTTATTATTTTTTCTTGAGTAATTTATTTACACGAGAGATGCCTAGTTTGGGTCTATTTTTTGTGGCGTACTAAGCTACCTACCATTTTTCACACCATTCGATACAAGTTGGCCATTTCTTTTTTTTTGCGTTTTATTTATCGGAGGATCTATCTTAGACATCTTTATGAAACCGGTCGGTTGAATGCGGTTCACTGCGGGTATCTCCTTATTGTAATACCTAGGCATAAACTTCATTATGTAGGTACCTAAGTATGGGTTAATGCAATAAAAGTTTGTTTGGATGTTTGTCGGTCAATCACGCTGAAACTCCTGAACGGATTTTGATGAAATTTGGTATACAGACTGGGTGTGGACTGATTTAGGTGATAGGATACTTTTATCCCGATTAAAGGCTCCCACAGGAAAATTAATAAAGCGGGCAAAGCCGCGGGTAAAAACTTCATAGGTACATACCTAGTATAGGTAATTTGTTTAAAAGCATTGCCATTTATTCATAGTTATTTTATAACTCAATAACGGGCTCACCTATCCAACAAACCTAATGTTTGGACTTCGTTTTAGTAGATGGCTTTGCCTTTTTTTTCAACGATAGAACTAATAGTACCTACTTAGAAGGAGATGGCTAAAAACGTATCTTAACCATATTGGTAAAATTTACATTATGTACGTCATACGCATTTATACCTTCTGGTGCCTATCTAATAGGTCAATCAACACCAGTTGAAAATACTTACCTACTTTTTTTTTGTAAGGGCGAGGCTAACGAGCGAAAGGGCCACCTGATGTTAAGTGATCACCGCCTCCCATAGACAACGACAAACACATAAGTTTCTCCGATGCGTTGCCTGCCTTTTACACCTACCTACCTACCCTCTCAATCTAAGGCGCAGCCCAATCTTTCAAATGTGTCGAAAAAGCGATTGATCAATTACCTACCTAGTTGAAACTTTTTTAAAGATACAATAAACTGTCGGTCACGGTAGGTACCTATATTTGTTACAACAGGGTGAAGATTTTTGTTATACTTATGTAATCTAAAATTGTTCAGGGAAATAAAACACTTTCCTAATATAATTAAAATTATTTATTATCCTTCATCATATTTCTAGCATACTAAACGTAATAAGTGTATAATAATAAATAATTGAATAGTAATTTAGTTTTGAAATATTTCAGCAATATACATATTAATAACTCGATAATAGGTTTAAACGTTCTTTAACTAAATTAGACATGCAAAGTAGGCGAATTATTATTGTATTAGTTCCATAATAATGTGTCTCAATGAACGCAGTTCATTTCCGACTAAGTACTTCTGATTACTCTAAACTATAAATAAATTAATAAATGTATAATAAATTAAAGTGAACAATTAACTAGCGACGCTCCAAAAAAGTGATCATAACACTCTTACTTACATCTTTGGCGAACTGTAACAATATATGAGAATAAACATTTCAATAGCTAGCTATCAATGCCTGAATGTCACACTGTTCACTTCAAACATCGGGAGGCATGGCTCTATACTAAATGCAAAGGAAATGCCGCAGCGCGGTCCACTGGCGCCTCCCGCGCGACGCGACGTGGCGGGTGCGCGGGAGCCGCCAGGGGGCGCGGGGGACGGACGGCGCGGGCCGGGAGGTGCTAGTGGCTCGGACCTCGGTACGAGGTGGGTGCACTTGGCTGCGGCGCAGGTGTGATCCTCTGCGGTCGAGCGCGAGTCAGTCCCCGCGCGCGAGCGACTCGGTCTGGCGTTGCCCGCCAGGGGCGGCCAGCGCGAGTACCTCCTATGTAATACTTAATAAAATTTATTACGAACGAGTCTGGTACATGACTGGCAATTATTAGGACATTTCACCGAAAATTTCAACTTCCACTATGCTTGATTGGTGACTTGCACCAGTTGCAATGAACGGTTCAAATCTACACTATTTAAGTCAGAATTTATGATAGCATTGATCAATCTCATTAACTAATTAAAATACGAGGGATATTACTGCGGAAGTTGTAAATTGCCAAAGAAACGTCCACGTCCAAAACAAAATTCCATGAACGACAATATAATGCGTTCGCCGCGTCTTACGGCCTAATCGTTTTGACAAAAGTGGATGTCATTCAATAATAATCTTCTCTAAACGAACACTAATCTGTGTCAGCGACCGATAGCCGCTTGGCTACAACGACTCTTGGTAATATAATTTTAATTCCTGTTTCAAATCAATACATATTATGTATTTCGTTCAGTCCATGGTGTCGGAACGAAAGGTTCGAGGAGTGCCACGATTATTTATAGATAATACAAAGTAGGTTCAATGGACGATCATTAGAAGCGTATATCACAGACGCCGTGCGGCGTCTCTCGTTAAGCTATACTTGCGTTAACAGCTAGATGCGGCGCCTCGTTGCGACCACTCGCGCCCGCCCGCGCCGGGCTGCTCGCGGACGCTCGGCACGCGTCTCCACGCGTGACTACTTAATATTACTCGTATCTCAGTCATAATCTACGCGACGGTCCCATAGGAAATGTTCATCGAATAAATATCAATCATTTAAAAGGTACGTCATGAGTGAGCACTCAACGTTACGTCTGCGCTCCGAGTCGCGTGCCGAACACCTCCATATTTCCGTATTCATCTAATATAAATCCATCTCTAATGGCTTTATCTACAAATCTTTCATAATTACATAGCTACAGTTGTCTAATATACACGGTAATTGCCTAACTACGTTCGAGTGAAAGATCGCGAAGGCGGGCGGAATATTTCGCAACAAAGGCGCTGTTTTGTTTACTCTTAAACTATTCCAATATAAGTTATCCAGAACAATGTGCGGGACATAGTTTATGAGTATTACCGACTGGTTAACGATTTCCGGACTTGGGCGACTATGCCGAGCTGCGCGGACGAGACGGTTGGGGTCCTTGCGATCCGTTTATGTACATTATTGAGGTAAAGCGTGGGGTCAGGCGAGTAGAGATTCAAATCAATCGGGGAGATGTCTATCTACAATGTCAGAAGTTAGTCGCCCAGTATAATAATGTAATCTTATCCAATAAAGAATTCGATTCGTTACCAATCTAAATCGGTTAGTGATTATGATTTCCACTTAGCATTAACACAGCGACACCCTGTCACCCGCCCGAGAGCGCTCGGGGCAAAAGGCTAGTAAGCTCCAAAAGATATGACATATGTATGTATGTACAAGTTCAATTATTGTGGAACTAATATACACATCTGCTTCGGTACGGGATATTTGTCATTCTTCAGCTATTAACTCCATGACTGCGTTAGTGTGTGGGGAGGCGGTCGGGGCGTCCGACGCCGGTCGGTCGTGCGGTCGCGTGCGGACGCGTGCGGTCGCGTGCGGACGCGTGCGGACGGCGCGCGAGCCGCCCGGCGCCGCCAGCGCCCGCGCCCGCGGCGCCGGGCGGCGGCTCGACAATTGATAGCAGAACTATGACAGTTACATTGTCTCTACTTAAATCATTATACTTTCTCCTTACTAAGGTAACTTTAAAATCCTAACTTAATCAAACGGTTATACCATTCATAACTTGTCATCTACCGCTCTATACGAATAAATTATATCGATAATCTTAAATATATCGTATGTTACTATAGGTAAACTATGGATGAAATAAGAAAAGTGCCATTAGGGCGATACAGTATTCTGGATAACTTATCAAAAACTTGATTATAATAAACCTTTTTCAGTATAGTGTAATAGTAGATATCCAGTGAAGTTCGAAACGAAAAGAAGTCGGTGTAGAGTGAGGATAGGCGCCGGCGGGCGCCGGCCGGGAACCGAACATACGCGCGCGTTGCGGTAATCAAATACTCAGCAAACTCGTGCTCGAAGCTAAACTATGCTAAGCGATAGAAAAAATAAATAACCGAAGGAGATATGACTAGATCGTTTTGTTTCATTCCTAGGACCTACGATTCATAAAAGCACTATGCGCCTCTCTCCATATTTTATTATATATAAATAGTTATTATAATATGATTAATTATTCCGAATCCTAATGTTTCTTTTTTTTCTGATTAAAATATTGGCATTCATCTTAGTAACTAGCATCGAACGGTGTCTAGTAAGACGGGCGAGCGGCGCGGGCGAGCCCGGCCGCTGCGGCGCCTGCGCCTGCGTCGCGCGAGACGGTCCATCTATGCGAACGATATAAATACTTTATCAAAGTTTACGAGTTAAATAGTTTTTTAAGAAATTCGATTTCGTAAGACTAACAATGTTTGTTTCGATCTGTGTTAGCGAGTGACGAATCGAAGTCGCGCTGCACTGCGGCTCGGTCTAGCAGCCTCATGCCGCGCGGCGGGCAGGCGCGCTAGACCGGCTGCCCCGGCTGCGTCTGCACTGCCTATCAGCAGAGCTAGTTGAACTTGCGCCGAGACCGGTGCTTGCAGTTTAATCAACGTGCTCAACACACGTTAATAATGCATGGAAGCAGCGCTAATTAGTGTTGGCGTTCAGCGCTTAACTATGACAAGACTAGCAGCGCGCCTTGCAGGATTATACAGATAATGTTACTACAATAAGCTCGCTTTAATACAACACTAATTGGCGCCGCTGTAGTGTTGAATTGTAACAAGCTTAGTGGCTGCCGTGTTGACTGGCACGCTTGTTTGTGATTCCGTCTACAGCGGCCGTACCTACAATATTATTTTATTAAATATAAGTTGCAACGAGACTAGGTACGTAGCGCTATTCGGTAACGCCAGTGTGGGTATTTGACTAGAGTTGCAAGTGTACTTTCGTTAGCTGATCGGGCTCGGGGAGGCGGGTCCGCGCGCGCGGCGACCCGACCTGGCCACTCGCTCGTGTGGCACATGACAAGTGAATGAGGATACTCAGTAACGAAGTCACTAAAGTGGGGATGAGGGTGGGCCGGAGCCGGGACGGCCCGGTGGTCAAACAAATAAGCCAAGCGAAGTCAGAGTCGCGAATGGACAGTGTGATGAGGATGAGGCGTCGGTTACACTACGATAGTTACGAGAGAGTATAAAAAGTCGCGACAGACTAGTCAGTGGACCCGTGGTGAGGTGCCTGCGGGCTGGCCATCGACGACATCGCAGTCTAAGTCAGAGAGTCGGCAAAATCTGCCTACATGAAAAACATTTAGATACATTTAAATAATTGCAAAGCATACCCTGTATCCTAGAATCACTTTTATGGGCGATTGTTTTTATACATTCAGAGAGGACTCATTAATCTATTAGAAACGTTCGCGTCACCGCAATATATCTTTAGGGAATTTAATTTTAATCAGTATAAAGATATAAGTACACAATATTATTAAATCGCCCGAGAGCGCGTCGCCTCGCGGCGAGATCGCCCGGGCTATTACTTCTACATTACCCACAAGTTGATATTATCGATAATCGATATACTAAGTATACGTTTTCCGGTTTGGCATCGATTTATCTGTAACCTAATAAGCGCGCGGCGCGGGCGCGGGCGGAGGCCTGCGGCCCTCGCGCTGCGCCGCCACTGTCAGCGCGGCACTACTGATGCGCCGTTGAGAAACCTCGCGGTCCTACGATGCTTATGATTACTGTGCGATTTACAGAGTGTCCACTCTTTTGTGCTAGCGTTTGTAACTTTAAAGCTTGAGTTTCGACGGCGCACTAACTCGTGCAGCTTGACAGTGGTGTGAGCGCGACCGGGCGGGCCGACCGCCGCGCCCGCCGCCGCCGCCGCTCCGCTGCCGTCAGCGCTTGCATTCTACTCATCACACGCGACCCGAGCCGGGTTTGTGCGCAACAGCAACCCAATGACTAATTTTGTAGCGATTCCCGCCATATCATAAAATTATTTTATCTAAAGTTCAACGATAGGACCAACGGGCACCGCAGGCGAGTCGCCTGCTGCGACTAGAACCAATTCGGAGTTGCCTGAACACGCTCGTGTCGCCTGCCTCGGTGCTCGCACGGGCGGCACCGGGAGGGATTCCGCCCACAATTCACAAGGCGACAATCGTTAAAAAGAGGCGTTTACAAATTAGATACAAGCAACAATCTAGACGCCATTCTTTGACGATTGTCGACCAACCTACAGCACTCTGTTCTGCACTTCAATGTTGCTACGGCACATGGCATCAACTCAAAGTTAGGTGAGCGAGCGTTTGAGGGAACTCGTTGTTCTAGTCGCGTGATGTGGAGTCGTCCCGCTGCGTGGCGGGTCCGAGCGCTGCACTCGGGCTCCGCGGCCTCGAGACCGCGGCCACGATAACTTTAAACGGTAACGTAATTATAAATAGGAATAAATAAAAAAAATGCTCGAACAAAAACGACGCAAAAACAATTTGTAAAAAGCGTAACAACATATTGCACAATCGTGACGAGAAAAAGAATTAGACACTTAAAACGACGTTAACCATCGGTGTCGTTTTATACACTCAGCTTACTCGTAAATCATAATAGCCTAAAACTAGAATACTATATGAATATAATAATATAATTATTTGTGTAAATATAAAATTCTATGTCTTGTGGAGAGTGTAATATTTGACTAGAGGCGGGCGGCGTGGCAGCCGGCGCGATGCCGCTGGCGAAGCGCCCCGCGGGGCCCCGCCCCTGCGCCTGCGCCCCGCCCTGCCGCGTGCCCGGGGCCCGGCGCCCTGCCGAGGCCACACTACTCGGCTTCGGCTTCTTCCCATTCACTTCACTCGGAAGTTCTAGAACTCGGCACGTCAAGCTGACCGACAAACACCGCTCCGATTGGATTCCGTGGCAAAATATTCGACGAGCTTTTAAAAACATATTATTAACAATTAGCTATAAACTATGTATCCCTAATTGGGTTTATTATTATTTTTACCATGACAATAAGTTTAATACATAACGAGGACAAGTTTAAAATGTTGCTGCTATTCATACAATGTACTTAACAATAAGTATAATATTTCGCTAACGTGGAATCCAGGCGGTTTCAAAGTCCGGCACTTAATGTATTACAATTTTAGCGTTCAGTGTTGGAGGCGACGACGGAGCTGGGGGTCTGGGCCCCACGTGGTTATGGCACATAAATATTTACAGTACATTGATATAACGATAATTTATTAAATTGCATTAACCGTTAACAAATGTGCAATGAACACTAAACCGTGTCACATTAAAGCCGGCTGAGCTGCCTAGTGTGGCCCACTGACCCCGCGCAGGCCGGGTCGCTCGGGCAGACGGGCCGGGCAGACGGGCAGACGGGCCGGGCGGTACGGGCGGTCGCCGTACGAGGCCTCAGAGCCCGCCCGCGCGCACACAATATATCTAAGGTATCTCAGTATTATTTTATATTTATATTGGTACGTTTTTGATTATGAATCTATTTTTGTTTTTTTTTTCTGTATAGAAATTACACTAGTTTTGTTATCTGCTCGCAGTTCACCCACTGTTGACTCCCCGGGCGCGGTCACAATTATTGTATTTAACACCTTAATACGAATAGTTATATATGTATATGTATAGACACGTATGCAAGAAATTAACACGGGAAAGCGCGCTCTTTAGAGAATTGACGTCGCATAGAGCGAGTTGCGTCGATCGCACACATACGCTCGCTTCAGTATGTACACTTAGTCTCCGTTCAAGATGCAGGTGCTGTTGATATACTCGAGTGGACAAGTTCAAAGTGCCCAGAAACCGTTATATTTTCTGAAATTTTTGACTATGTATAAAAATAAATTATGATTTCTTTTAGAGCAAACTTCGGAGAATATGACGGATTCGAGCGTCACGCGGCGCGGACCAGCGGGTATTGTGCGTCAGGATATTAATTTACTAGTCGGTTGCAACAATAGATCGGCGTATCGTATGCGAGCGACTGAAAGAGCGTAACACACAATGCAATAGAGACAACGGCCTGTACAGTCCATTATGTTGATATTATATTTTCTTATATCACAGCCCAATTGGAATTTACAACACATAATAACACGATCTTTCGAAACGAAGGCCTAAGTATTCGGTCATGAAGTGCACTTTGATTTGTACACAGCGTTAAATACAACATTTAATTTTTGTCAACAACATCGTTCACTAACATGTATGCGAGGCGCCGGGCGCGCGCCGCGGCGGCGGCTCGGCGCGGCGGGCTTCCGAGTATTAATTAGAATAATTGCCTAAACATCTAAGCGAGTGAATGAAGCCTCACTACACGAGCCGCGCGTCCGCCGAGCCGGCCGGCGCGGCCCGGGCGGGCCCGGCCGATTAGCTTATCAGACACACACATAATAAAATTTAACAAAATATAGGACATATATACTCCATTAGTGATCTATCCCGAACACTTAGATTAGAGCGAGCGCGCGCAGGGAGGCGACAGTGCTGCCGGGGGGCGGCGGGGGCGGTCAACTAGTCATAACAATCGCGGCGCGCGGCCCCCGGCCACCTTTGTGTAATATACAATCATTAAAATACATTTTTTCTTACATTTTCAACTTACTTAATAAATTCAGTTTGGCTTAGTTCCAAGCAAATAACTAGTATAATAAATTTATGTTAAAGTTTCAGTAAACGTTAAGTAAGTACTTAGAAGTAGAAGTATGATTACGAATGACAAAATTTTTATAACGTGTCATTTTATAATAATAATAATAATTTAATCAAAGTTAATAAATTGTATATATAATAATATAATAGAGTAATTTAATGATTAATCGATAATGATAAGAATGAAGCATTCCTACGCAGTTTAATAAATTACTTTTAACTAATTTAGTATACTCGCCGAGTCGGCTTGCATAGGTAATTCTTTAGGTAAGTATGTAGTTAATGATATTTACTATACAATAAATGTTTATTAAATTCCTTAGAATTGTTGATAATACGCGAACAACCGCACCGTGGGCGTGGGAACAGACCGGCCGCCTCCTGAAACAATAAGGCCGCGTTTAAACTCATTCACATCCGGAAAACAAAAAGTAATTTTCTTAAGCATACTAACTAACAAAATCCTTATATTGTACTAGAAAAAAACCCTGCGAAAGCACATTGGTTTCTTGACTGAAATCGTTAACTTTAAGCTCATTAATGAATGAAAATGATTTTCTCATAGGCTAATCGCATTTTAGAAGCATTCAGGCTGAAATTACACAATTAAAATGAATAAGGCGTGGTGTGTCGGAGGGAGATGGATAACAATGGGCGTGTCTTTTTAAACGCCACGCCTACACCAGGCTTTTATGAGGTTTCTTAATAAACTGACACACGGTTTTTCGTGAATGTCACGAAACATTCGCGGTTGAAAGTGTGAAAAACTTTAGCAATTTCCTATAGCAATTAAGCAAGTCAAGCAGCAGATGAGTATTTTTCGAAAAATGGTTCCTCTTGGTACGAACATTTTGAAAAAAAAAATTGCCAGCATTAAGGAAGAGTTGAACTATGCTGATTACGGTAATCAGATTTGTCTCGCGTCTGAGGAAAATTTGAATTAAGAATTGAAAGATCGCGGTCGTATTAAAGTGTGTTTGGTTCCACGATCTTAGCAAAGCGTTTGGGTATCGACGAAAATCGTAGTAAACTGTGGTTACTGACCATGGTCACGTAATGAACGCGCAGGGACGGCGTCTAGGGTTAGTAAGGCCGGTTGGCATCCTTGGGCCGCTTCAGCTGCACTTTGAGCCGCTTCATGCCGATCTGGAAGCCGTTCATCGCCTGTATGGCCGCTTGGGCCGACGTCGGGTTGTCGAACGATACGAAACCTGGAACACGATTACAGCGAGATTAAGTGAAAGAAAACTACTAGAGGTAAACGTAAGAATATGTCAGTGAGAGACCTGAAGTCAATCTTTGGAAGGAGATTTTAGTTTTCTCGAACATCATGTCTTTCGATGGATTAGATAAAGGCAAACAAACTGAATATGTACAGCCAGTACTCACCGAAACATTTGCTCTGATTGGTCGCGCGGTCAATGAAGACCTTGCTGCTGATCACGTTCCCGAAAGGAAGGAACATCTGCATCAGCTCCGCGTCGCCGAACTCCTGCGGCAGGTGGTAGATGAACAAGTTGCAGCCCTCGGGGCCCGAGATCGAGCAGCCTGGGAACATCAGAAAATCTTTAAAGAACTCACAAATCTGCCTCTGAACACCAGCATTGAGTTCTATTGCTACTTAGGTGCTAATATCACTGGGTTAGTTATTTGGAAGATTTTTCTGTGATACATGTTCTTCACTAAACATATTGATATATGGAATAATAGATCAAGGGCACGCCCTGAAGCCTATTAGTCGAACCATCGGATAATGTAACAGTTAATGACTAAAAAATCTTCCATACAGAAGTAAAAATATTAGTCTAGAAGTACAGTCACATTCAACAGTAACATTAACACATTCAACACGGAAGACACCGAGTGCAAAACAGATACTCATTAAAAAGTACAGCGACAGACTATAGTGAGAAGCTGCTAGAAATTTTGAAGAGCGTGAAAGAAGGCCAATTATTCAGCTTCTGTTTGTCACTGTACAGCACCAGTGCACGAACTACTCAATAGACCAGGGTGCAACTGTCGTTGCTGATTCATTACTATTTTCCAACTCATCATTTCGTCTGGCAAGAGTTTTGAGTAAAATCCTTCTGTCAGCAACGTTTTCGAGAAAATTGGCGTTAAAGTGCTACCCTGCGGAACACCATTTTTTGTACAAAACACTTTGAAGTAGCGGAGTTTAAAAAACATTGAAGTTGATGCCACTGTTTTGAAATAGTGTCGTGCTTTTGCAAACGTTTATATATTAATTCAACTAACTTGAGTAGTTTATTTTGTATGGTCTAGTTTGTCCAATGTAACTAGCAAGTTGGAAAATAGATAGAAAACCTAGTGACACGGACACAGAGATTCGATGCAACTGTGACTAACTACGCGGTCGCAGGAGTAAGCAGAGGTTCAGGTTAGAAGGCATCCTCGGGCGCCGTCCATATCTAGGTCCGTCTGAGGGCTCCACTTACCTTCTCGTTGCGCGGGCGCAATGGTCGACATCGGCGGGGGGATGGGCTGCGGAAACTGCCCGTATACCGCTGGATAAGCTGTCGAACATTAATACGCACATTGTCACAATGAACACCTAGTCGTTGCGTACAGTTACATGCATACACCATAGATGTAGACATTTAACAAGCTAATGTTCAGTACAATGTACTATCATACGTGTACAGCTTAATCTGGAAAATAGAATGCCTGTTACAGTTGTACAAATAAATTAAAACACGTTCGGTCTAGCGTGAAACGTTATGAGATACAAATAATCGTATATCTCGTCGAAAATAATAATAATGTAGACAATTAAAACGACCACAGTGATTCATAAGTTATTTTCAAATACAGACAGCTTTATGTGAAAAACACTTCATTCGAGTACAAACATGAAAAAGGTAACGTTGTTGAAGTATTTTTCATGGAAACTGTGAAATATTTACGCCTACTTTAATACATAGAACATCGAACACTCATCTACTACATAGTGATATCAAATGTGTTCAGCAGCGTGAATACACAGCGCATGGTACCCTATTATACAACACTTGCATGTTCATATCATTCTTCAATCGATTGATTTGGTCTACGGTAAAGAGAGAAATCCTTACTTATAACTCTTTGTTTACGCAAAGGAATGTTATTGCGAATAAGATGAGAAAGATCTTCCGAAGTTTCTATTACAGAATTTATTTTGTGTCGTAATATCTTTACGGCCAATTTCGTAGCACTTTCTTTTAGTATCACCTAGAAAAGTAAGCAGTATGCAGTGAATCGTCTTAATAACAGTTAAGTTTACGGTCTATTAAGAAAAATGTTATCAAGGGACTCTATCTTTGTTTGTTTTTGTCTTCTTAATTCGATTCACTGGCTGATGTTTTAAGTGCATGCTTCTTACTTTTATATTTGTGCTAAATCAATCGATTGTTTAGACTGTTGACAATATCAATTCGTTCCCTCTGCACATTAACTTTATTATTACTTTTATTATGATTAACATTGATGATGCTCATTCTATACATGTGAAAGGATTGCTATTTGTCACCAAATATTGAACAATCAAGAAATGGATCTACATGTAACGTCCAATTTTTTGGCGACAAATATTCGACATGTTTTGTGGCATGCCGAAGGACCGAGAATACCAAGGACACACCATGTCCAGATAGAGACTGAACTTGAGATGGAAATACTAAACACAGTTATCGAAATGATGTCTGCAAGAATTTTTGCAGTGTACAGATGTTCTGGTGTGTCCAAGGCACGGGTGAAGCATGGTGAGAAGCTTGTCGTGGAGCCGGGAATGGCGGATGGGGACAGAGGAGCGCGGACATGGACGCTACTCACCGACTCCGGGGAAGGGCTGCATGCCGGGGTACGCGGCGTGCTGCAGCGCCGCCGCCTCGCCGTTGGGCAGGCCTTGCGCCGTCACCGGCACCGCTGGAATATGAACCAGTCACGATTTAGTGGCAACCCTCTTTAAATACTTCCAACCAATGCAGAGGGTCGACTTTTATTTGATATTCTGAACAGAGTTGGAATTTCAAGATTGTGGGATTTTTCTCGTTGATGTTTACAGACTGCGTGGCAAATGATTAGCGAATTCGTGAAGATTAGCCGAACCTAAATTAAAAAGTTTGGCAAGCAGATTGGTGGCCCCAGTAAATCGTAGGGGCACACTGCTGCCGGCTGTTCCGACACCCACATGAAGTAATTGGGTCGTACCATTCTAGGGCAGCACCACAGAAGAAGAATCACGTCTCGAATACTCACGTCCAGTGAATGTCTGGTGAATGCCGTTGGTGTAGACGGCGTCCTGCGGCGGCGGCTGGCCGTTGGTCTGCGCCGCCATGTTGAAGCCGGGCATGGTGGGCGACGGCAGCGACGGAAGCGCGCCGTTCAGCGGCTGCGCGCCGCCCGTGCCTATCGCGAGCCCGGTGAAGTTGTCTGCAATAAACAACTCTTAGTAGACATGTGCGTTCCCTTGAGGGTCCACTTTGGAACTTACGACGACTTGACTTACGAATTGACGACGGCTTGGTATGAGAGAGGTGGCAATCGACTTCTAGCTTGGCGAAATGGGTAGACGTGAGGACGTGGCAAGTGAACATCGTGAAAAAATCCCTGGACCGATCGACATAAAAAAGGAGGTAAACTATATTTTCAACAACAAGTCCGACAAGTTCTGCTCAAGAAATCAGCGAAGAATAATCAACGGTTGCCTTATTTCTAGTGATTTGTTGCATGGAAGAAAACATTGAAGAAAAAGATTTCTCAATTAAGAAGTAGACAAAGAGAAAAGTCACCAAGATTTATATTGTCGGAGATATAGACCGCAAGGTTATTTTTGATTTTTGATTAAATATATTATTGGTACGAATTTTGGGTAATACAATACCAATGCTCCTCTCGGACGATACTTATATGTTACACGAAATCAAACTGTTACAAAATGAATATCTGCAGCACGTGCTGATCAGGTAAAGCATCGATCTTCCTGCCATAACCTAACCGAACCGGAAGATGGATCGATTTCAAGCTCATGTATCTTTTACAGTCGATTCCATTGAGAATTTTTGTATCCCGAAATTTGCGGACAAATTCAGTTCTCAACACAATAGCAAGAAAAATATGTATAACAGACGAATAAAAATATATCGAGACTTTAACATACATAAAAACAACTAAAATTTATAAACCGACAATTATTTTTATTAACAGCGTCGTAATCACTGGTAGTCCACAGTTTTATGAACAATTTAAAATTTAATTCCAAACATTATTAAACATAATACGATGGGTAGTTCAAGAATATTTTTTTTGTGCCCGTTTTCCGGAATAACTTATAATTTGGCAACAAAACAAACAAAATCTCGATGAAGAGCAATAAAACTGGAAGGGAGCGGGGAAACGGCCTGTCCTAACATAACAACTGCTGTTATTGTAATCCATGATTTGATTTTATTACAATCTCTGCTTTTATCAAAGCAGTTACGCTTGAGTACTGTGTTACCGAAAACACAGACTACTTATTCTGAATAGATTATATAACACGAAAGATATCGGAGAGCATCACATGTCGAATAATATCGCTGTGTCTCTGAACGGATTTTATGATCATCCAAAGGATTGTGATACTCATTAGCAATCGTGACGCAATAAGTAATAGGGAAAAAGAGCATACTTATCAGATCTTAGATGCGTACTTTTTTTGTTTTACGAGTTTGACAAGAGAGAAAATTGACAAGGCGTGGTGCTTTAAACTGAATGTTCTTTTGTTTGCATTAGAAGAAACTTATTAATTGAGGGGAATATATGATGCCAACTCCTAGCTAGTGCCGCGCCTACCGGCTAAGGCCCATGTGAGAGTATACTTTTTCTCAAAGGGGCCTAAATCCTCAGAACTCTTCAAAAGTCACAAGTAAGAAACAATGGTCTTCAAGGCTACTAACCAGAGGTAGGAGGTACGACGGAGTTGGCCATGCCGTTGAGGGCGTGCGACGCGAGCGCCGTCATCGGGCTGATGTAGCCCTGCGCGGTGGCTGCTACCATCAGCGCCGCCTGCTGCTGCTGCGGGGAAAAATATTAATCAGCATACTTCTATACTCATCATCATCTATATTCTATATCATCATAATTATCACAATATACTAATGTGGCGCCCAACGTGGGACAAATTAAGATATCTTCGACAATGTAATAAAACGGATTGAAAATTCAAGAGAAAGTTGTGAAATTATTTTTCATGTTGGGGGATCTGTGGAAAACGCTGTTTCGCTTCAAAATCCGCTTAATTTATTGTTTAAGTTGCACTAATAGAAAATACAGGTGGCAACTTATTAACGAAATCTAAATTTCTTTAATGTAAGGATAAGACGCCTAGTGGCAGTGTATTGACCAACCTGTTCTGTGATGACCTGCGCGTAGGTGCCGTACGCGCCGAACTGGTTGAACACGAACGGGTTGAGCAGGCTCATGTTGCCGGCCATCTGCTGCATCCGGCGGAGTTGCCGCTCCTTCTCGGTGTCCGCGAACTTCACTACCAAGCTCGAGGACGCTCCCTGGAACAAATACCAACGGGATCGGTCAGGACGTGCGATTAATGTGTGGGGTACACACCATTCGCCTAGCCCCAAACTAAGTTCGAGGCTTGTATTATGACGCTAGGGAACGGATAGACATACTTAAATACAATTATAAACATCCATAACTCGAGTACAAATGCCGATGTTTGTCACAAAAACATTTGCCCCTAGCGGCATTCGAACCCGCGACTCACGGTTTTGTAGCCAGTGTCTCTGTTCACTAGACCATCAGACCAGTGCATTGTTAGTTAGTAGATCTTTTTCACATGTAAACTTAAACCATAAATAACTATAACTAGTATATTACTAATAACTTTACATGTGACCAAAATTCACGTGTCTTCATTTCACTATCGCTCCGCAAAAAGTGTGAATGATAAGGGCGAACTTTTATGCGTGGCATTGACGTTACCAGGAGATATGAAAGTACATTCCATTAAACAAGTATCTTCGTTGTCGCTATACGCGTAAGCGACGAACAACTGTACTACGGACAAGAAATAAAACGCCGCTGTCATTCCGCTGAGCTCAAGGCCCTGTGACTAAGCTAATTGGGTCGGGACGAAAATAAACCCTCTCCCTACCCTTCGAGACTGCTGCGGAATAGGAAATGTTGTAGCTTATTATTTGGTAAACAAAAATCTTGAATGTTTAGGGATGAGCGCTCCAAATCATTATTATATTGCAAATAAGAGATACGCCCGGCTTTATTGCTGCCTCGTAATTCCTACTTATGTGATACGATTAGAATACAGATGGAATATCTCTTCTCTTTTTCTGAGTCAAAGCTTTATTTATTTATTTATTTTCTTGCACCATACATGATATTAAGCTAGAACTTAACTTAAAATATACATGGACCCTGTAAGGGTATGGCAAGATAAAAACAGTTGGAACAAATCAATTTCTACATACATATTATTACGTTTTTACTCTAACACTTTTATTTACATTATTATACATTTATAAAAATTATATAATTATTTTAACACATACATATAACAATAAAATTTCTTATTTCTAATTTTCCTTAACCTATATACATTTATAATTTATCATCGAAAAATTCTTCGACACAGTAATAAGATTTTTCTAAGAGAAATTGTTTAAGATATTTGCAGAATGCAGTAATGTTTTCATTGCGTTTCAGGTCGTTTGGTAGCTTATTATATATTTTTGTGCATCTGTATTGTGGACTATTCTTAAACATTTCCAGTTTGGGTGTCGGGAGAACTAAATTATATTTGCGACGAGGATTTTTATCATGTTCAAAAAGGTTAATGTTTTTCCTGACAAAAGTGGCAGCCTCTAAAATATAAATACAAGGTAAGGTAAGTATTTTGTGTGCTTTGAAATAGGTACGGCAGCTAGTTTTCTGTTTAATGTTGGCAATGATACGAAGGCATTTTTTTTGAGATATGAATAAATGTTTGGCGTCTACACTATGACCCCACAGAACTATACCATAGCGGAGCCATGCAAATGCATAGGCATAGTAGGCTGAGAGAGCACACTCTTTGTTAGTGTTGGTTTTAAGGAGATTAAGTGCATACAGAAATTGTGATATTTTTGTCTTTATTTTGGATATGTGTGTTTTCCAATTTAAGTGGGAATCTAAGGTCAATCCTAACAGTTGGAACACCTTTACTTCTTCCAAATTAATGTTTTTTTTTATTAATGTAAGGTCAATTTCTTGTTTTTGATGTGGTTTAAATTGCATAATTTTTGTTTTGGTTTTATTTATTTCTAAATTATGTTCACTCAGCCAAATTTGAACTTTTTTAAATGTTTCAGTTATAATTAAATTACAATTTACACTATTATTGGGGATTTTAAAGAGGAGTGAGATATCGTCAGCAAAGAGAACGCATAAGGAGTTATTACATACTTTAGGAAGATCATTTATGTAGATGAGGAAAAGAATACATCCAATTACGCTTCCCTGTGGTATGGACCAGTTTGTGGTCAAAGCGTCAGATCTGGCAGTCATAAGCTCATTAGTATTTTCATTTAAATGTTCTATCTGTACACACTGTTGCCTATTAAAAAGATATGATTTTAGCCATTCATGGGCATCTCCCCTAACGCCCACCCCGTAGAGCTTAGAAAGAAGAATTGAATGTGACACTTTATCATATGCTTTAGTCATGTCTAACAGGATTCCTACTGCATATGACTTATCATGAATATATGACAAGATTTCTTGTGTATAAGTATAAGCTGCATGAATTGTTGATCGCTTCTTTCGAAATCCATATTGATTTTGGTTAAAGATATTGTTTTTTTCCAAAAAGGAGCAGAGTCGGTTTGTCATCGCCTTTTCAAATATTTTTGAAAATGCTGGTAGTACCGCTATTGGTCTATATTGGCTAGCATCTTTTGGACGAACTTTCTTTTTAGGTATAGGTTTTATTATAGCTACTTTGAGTCTTGCCGGAAAAATTTTCTCACTAAAGGACTGGTTAATTAGGTAAGTCATTGGAAGAGTTAGTTCTTTTGCACAATTTTTAATAAGCGATGGTGGAATACCATCTATTCCACAGCTATATTTATTGGGGAGATTCTGAAAGATTTTAAAGACTTCTGTTTCTGTTGCAGGTTGTAAATACATAGTGTTAAGTACTGGTTCTATGACGGGGCAGCCTTTTGGTTCGCTCAAATTTTTGGAGTTTATAGGATTACCTACGGATGCAAAATACTTATTAAATTTTTCGGCTTCAGAATCTGGGCATTGATGTATGTTACTTATTAAGTCTTTCAGGGGTGTCGCTTTTGATTTTGATGTCATTTGTTTTATTAAATTCCACATTTTTTTAGTTTTATTGTCTGCTTTTTGCATTTCTTTAGCATAACAAATCTTTTTAGATGTCTTTATACACTTTTTTAGAGTTTTCGTGTATTTGCGAAAGTAATTATGAAGTAGTTTATTTTTGATTGATTTACTAAAATTTTTAGAAGCCTTTTATTTTTACATGAAGTTTTCAATCCATTAGTTAACCATTTATTATTATTTTTACTACCAAATTTTAATCGTTTTATAGGAAAAGTGTTTTCAAAAATATTTCTAATGATGTCATCGAATTTGTTGTAATTAGTATTTAAATTGTTAATTTGACAAAGAATGTTATTCCAATTTATTTCACTAAGCTTTATCTTAAAAATATTTATATTTTTCATGTTATTAATATGTCTGGTATATTTATAGTATGTTGTTCGATTGGGCTGTGGGTGAGTGTCAAAACTATAGGTTAAGCATTTATGGTCAGATATACCGTAATCTTCAACAGTCAAGGAGAAGGTTTTATTATTTGTAAAAAGTAAATCAATGCAAGATGAACTTGTTGGTGTTTCTCTTGTAGGTTTTGTAACAATTTGATGTAGATTATATTCAAGCATTAGTTCCGTTAGACGTATATAGTCATTTGAGTTTGCTGTAGAGTTAATGTTAAAGTCACCTCCCAAGATAATATGTTTTCTGTGATGAGGTTTTATTTTAATTAACAAAGTCTGGAGAAAATCGAAGAATTTTTCAATTTGTCGATTTGCCCTATAGATACTTATTAGTAGTACATTTGGTTTTAGTTCAATAGCGCAACATTCTATCACATATTCAATAGAAAGATGAGAAAGGTCTGGTCGGTCAGTATACTTGGTCCCAGTCGGCAGCAGGATAGCAACGCCGCCCCCTCTGCGCTGGCTGCGGCAGTATGTAGCAGCGAAATCGTACCCCTGCACTTGGATGTAGGGCAGCTGGGCTTCTGTAATCCATGTTTCTGACAGGAATACCGCTTGGAATTTTTTCTCATTTAGAAGACTCTCCAATAGGTGGATCTTATTTTTTATACTTTGTACATTCTGTATCATGATGTTATATTTAGTTCCGAAAGGAATGGTTCTTATTTTGAGTAGTATTGTAAGACTGAGTTTTAGAAGTAATCCGATTTGTATGCGTTGTTTTTTGAGGAGATGTTTGCGTGTCTGTTATCTCTACATTGGTTTCAAAATATTCTTTACCATCGATGAGTAGCTTATCATTTCTAATAACTGCGTGGTGGCCTGCACTCCTTGCCTCTTGAAGTAGTTTTCCGAGTCTTCTTCGTTCCTGGAGAGCTTCGCCATCAAGAAAACTGGTAATAGCCAAACCAGTGCCCTTAAAATAATATTTATTTTGTAGGGCTAGCTGGGGGATTCTTTTGTTTATGAGTTCAATGACTATTGGCCTGCGTTGACCCTTCCTTCCCAATCGAGTTAGGCCCTCAATATAGCCGTCAAGGTTTAAACCTAGGATATCACTAAATACTTGCATCACACGATCATGAAGTTCATTTTCAGATTCCCATCGGTTTTCGTTGAGCCCATGCAAAACTAGTTTGCGGCTGTTTTCACTTTTGGGGAATTCAGTGGGTTTAACATGAGGTTGTGTTTTTATGTAGTTCATCTCTTCTAACAAGTGAGCGTATTCTTTTTCTAGTGAACAAATTTTTTTATTTAAACATTCTATTTCGCTATCGTATTTTTCATGCTCGGCACACATTTTATTCAATCGTTGGTTAATTTCTATATCGAAGTTGGAAATGGCATTTTTAATTTCTTCCTGTATAAGTTGACGTAATTCAGCCTTAAGAACATTGATAATTTTACTTTCATTCGTGCTAAGCTTCTTATCTAACAGCTTACTAATTTGATCAAGGGTTACTGCAGTTCCTGCAGGAGAAGGTGATTTAATTGTGTCGCCGAGGATGCTTTCATCATTAATTATATGTTCATCTATTGAAGAGTCATCGTTATCTAGTAAAGCAACAGATTTTCTCCTACGTTGGGTCACGTTCATGTCTGTGGGCGATATGATGTCAATCGGTACTTTCTGAGATGAATACCGTACAGAGCTTTCACCATTATTGAGTTTGCGTAATTTATCGTAACATGGGTTACATTGCCAATTTTTCTTATTTTCAGGGGTCATCAGGTAGAAGCGCTTGGGCGATACGTTCGCGCATGATAAATCATAAAGCATATCACATTTTCCACATGCAAGGAATTCGTATTTAGGCAATATATTATGACACCTAGTGCATTTTCTATTATTATTAGAAGCCATTTTTGGTTAATAGATCAATATAAACCCTTCACAATTAATGTATTCAAACTCATCCACCAAAATCATGCGCACCGTCTAGCGGGTGTTATTGCTTTAAAGCGGTTGAAGCGCTGCGTTGTGCAACGAGCAAGATGCGGGCGGTTGACGGCGGTTAGCAATTTGTCGTAGGTCAGGGACAACAGACGCTGAAGAAATGCTTTTGAATATTACTCACGAACCACGTCGAGCAGAGAGATGATCTATAGTTTGAAATGATTCTGGTTCCTTAGGCTTCAAATTGGTATATAACACAACACATAACTTTAACTTTTTCCATTTTTGCGGGATTAAAAACTGTGGAGCAGAGTAAAATACGTGTGGTCTTGTTGCGTTCCGTTTCGCGATAGTCGAAACAATGTTGATACGCTGAAATAAAATATTTCTCTTACCGTTTTAAGATCGCTTAAATAATTTTGTTGATTATAATATTATCTCAATTAATTAAATTATGATTTTATTTCGTACGAGTACGAGTAATAATATCAAAACGGAAACAGAGCGAAGCAATTTACTCATCACATGTGAACGTGTGTCGAGAGCAATTCCAGTCTGTCAACGGAGCTGTGATAATTCCAACTTGATAACATAGCAGTCAACATTGAGCAGCTGTTTAAGCCCATATTGCATGTTTCGACACGAGTTCACTCGGCATTTATTCCGCCGCTCGCTCGCACTCGCGACACTCCAATAAATAGTTTCGGAGCAGCAATCACGCTCCCTCTGCAACAAAGCGACCTTTCTGTAATTTGTCTGCGAGCGGCTTAGTGACGTACAATTGCAACAATGCAGAGACGCGGTCTTACAAAGCGCAATATTCAAGCGTGGAGCGCCGGGCGCGACAATGCGCAGCCAATACAAACGTCGGCACACTATCAGCGGCAATCCCGCAACCGGGGGCAACAAAACGAGCCGGGAGCTAAGCGTTCAGAGCTCGCATTCATTATGTATTTGCAGACAACGGACAAAAATGGAGCCGCGCCGTAGGCAGGCTCGTAGGCCGGCGCGCAACAGGTCGCCCTCCCGTCGGTGCAACAAGTTATTTTGGGCTCGCATCCAAAAATGCATCGGCCGGGACGGCCTGCAAACTTCGCCGGCTCCGGGGACTGCTCCTTGGCCCGGCTTCCGTCCTGCGCCCGCTAATTCGCCCGAGGAGTGCTAAGTAGCCGTAGTAATTGCCGGCCGGCAGCGAGGCGTGAGTCTGCATATAATTGGGACCTTCCATTTATTTGTACTGTGCCGAGTTTTATGCGCCCGCCGCTCTGTTTGCGTTCGATATCGAATCACTAGTGATGCCAATATTTGAATTAAATATCACGCTCTGTTTATATTGTTTGATACTGCCTATTTTCATAGTCGATAACGGAAAATTGGGGTTGCATTACGTATTCCACGTTTTTGTAAAAACAGGGTGAATATGTATGCTTTCGGAGTGAATTTTTATTGATATTGAAATATTATATTGTTACTGCAAAATAATGTTTATGCAAATTAACGAAAGGTTTGGAAAATACAAGTGCAGTGCATTGATTCTGCATCGGACCGTTTAAACTTGAAACAGTTTCGATTCTTACAATGGAACAAACTTTTGTTGTTAAATATATTATTGTGTATTCGTTAGAAAATATTAAAACTGGGTTTCGGGTGTTATTGTTGATTGTGTTAATTTGTTATCAAAAACCTCCAGTATGCGGGATTTCGACCCTCTGTTTGACTAAGATCACGCGAACACCTGTTAACGAAGCTGTGTTTGATGTTAAACATTAAAATAATATTATTAAATTAACACCGACGATAGACAGTTATGCTTCGTAATTGTTTTTGAATTAAGAAGATAATTTTAATGATAATAATAATAATAAATAATAATAATAAATTTTATTAATTTCTTCACAATTAAGTTTACATATAAGTTTACAAAACAATCGATAATACATTTTTGAACAGTATTACTTAATGTGAAGACTGGTGCTTGATATGGGTTGAGACAACCTGTAATACAAGACACCAGGTCTCCACCTCTTGAACCAAAACTAACTTAACTTAAATAATGCTTGTAAACTAAGAAAACTAAATTAAACTAAATAACAAGGCAATACATGCAAAATTAAATGTACTTCTTTTATATATTATGATTTAGGTAAACTATGTATTAGAAGAACTTAATTGTTTCTTTTCTGAGATACATCAATATCCTTGGACGTTTTCAGATTAACGAGTAAAGATTTTAATATAAGACAAATGATCGTACCAAAAGTAAAAAAATAAACGATACTTATCACTTACATGTTTAAAAATAGATGCTAATTCGAGTATATTTTTGTTTTAACTGAATTTGTCACACATTTTGCTTTCGTGTTGCAACAGACTTATGGCTTGTCAAGTGTAATAGCAGCCGGGAATATTTACAAGGTTATTGTGATGAATTGATTGCGCCGGGCGCGGCATTACTCCACATGATTACGGCAGTCGTAAAGCCCGAACATTGCTCGCCGCTGAAATTTATCCCCCATTTTGTAGTCCAATGTTTTTATTCGCGCAAACAACTCGCGTCGCTAATAAAATGTTTTTTCCCGACATTGCAATTGGAATTTCGAGTCGCGGAATTGCTTCTTTGTAATTGAATTGTGTTAGTAAATTAATTTTATTGTATGTCTAGTTTCGATTTTTAAATTATACCTACCTAATAATATCAAAGCCATGTTTCGACATAGGCGAACAGATTATATTACAATTCAAAATTAAGTGTGCAAGCTCAGATGCATTGTGTTCTTTGAGTTGAGACAATCTTAAAGAGACTATGCTTGATAACTTGCAGGGCAGGGATCGCATCACAAGGTTTCAACTTAAATACCCATTATTTTTAATTAAAAAATGTTTTAATGTTTTTGTTCTGAAAACGGATTTGTACTCGGGGTCCTCGATGCAATGTGCCACGGGGGCAGCCAATTTCAAAATTAATTCACGACCGTCCCCTCACTAATAAACTAATAACAGTCCCTTGGGTAGGCAACCGCGGAGTGCAAGCTATAAAGTGCTTTTGTTTACGAAGACTCCGTACAATTGTACAATATAAAAGTTATTACAGTAAGTAAGGTAGGATAACTTTTACATTATTTTCATATAACTCTTTTGGGTAGTTTACGGTATACAAAGTAGTCATAAAGCTACATAATAAAGAGCGGAATCCTTTTTGTTACATTTTATTCTTAGGCTTTACTATTTTGTTTAAGGAGCTTTGTATATTCCTTTGCAACATATGTACCAATGTAGTTGTATTCTCTCCTGTACAATGTATGTCTAATGTCTATGTGTTGGAGGAAGCGCTCCTCAGAGGAGGCGGCCAAGTTGAAAATCGATGATTGCGCTTAATTACGGCGTATCTCTGCTTATCCCGTAATCTGCTCGCGGCCCGAACAGGCGCGTAAATTACGCGAGATATTACGGCGAAAGTGAACTGCAACAACAATTAAGAGACTAATAATAACGCGTTAATTGGACGAAACATTGTAACGAATGGGCCCCATGAAGCTCGTTATCGTGCGAAACGACGCGATTGCGTAATAAAATACACGCAGGCTAAGCCAGGTTCATGCGCCGCCCCGTGCGGAGATGCTCTAGCGCTGCTTTTTACATCTTTTGTTTATTACTAGCGGACGCCCAGCGCCCACGACTCCGTCCAAGTGGATTTCGGTTTCCGCAAACATAGTGTTATAATAGCTTCAAGCCTTCCTCATCAAATGGTCTACCCAACACAACAAAAGTTTTTCAATTCAAACGATTAGTTCCTGAGAAAAGATCGTTGAAACAAATAAAGAAACAAGCAAACTCTTCAGCTTTAGTATTATTACATTAGAATAGATATTTTAAAAACCTTTCGTTAGGTCGTAACTCGTAGGCTACCGGTCTCCCTTAGAGGCATTAACTGGTAGTGCACCTAATTATTAGGTGAACCGTCATCACCAGGACTAGAATATATTCCATGTCATCAAGTCATATAATAAATGAGATTATATACATAATCCTTTTGTACCGTAATAATTTTAATGTAAAAGAAATAGAAAAATTGGTCTTACACCATCTACAACAATTGTCAAAAGGAAGACAGTGACATAACCTCACAAAACCGGCGCTTGTGTGTCAAGACGTTACCCCAAGCCACAATATGGCTTGCGATAAATAAGATGTAACTGTTACAGTCATATATTTTGAGGTGTGAATCAAAGTTATTGCTCAAAGTTTTAGTACTATCTCCTACATTTTAAAGGGATTGCCAAGCTTTTGAGAAGTTTGACATCTATTGTGTGAAACAGCAACAGTATTTTTTATTAATATTATTAATTTTTTATTATTAATTTTAGTAAGTTCGTTTTTGTAATTAGATATTTCATTAACTGATGTTTGATAGTCTTATGTCAGCAACACAATTAAATAGTTAATATTTCACTACTTGTGACCCACATGAAACATCATACGTTCAAACCATACTGACTACATACATAAAGTCGAATAAAAAATATTTACGGCCTGTAAAGGTAAAAGAATACGCCTATAAAAGTTCAAATAAATGTAATTGAAGCAATTAGTTTAATTTCACTCAAACGCAAACCGATACGAAAAAATCTGAAACCAGCACTCGGCCATTAACCGAGCGGGCCACCAAAAACAATCGCCGGTCGAATTGTAACGTCACGGAAAACAGCCTGTTTGTGCGAATAAAAACATTCGCCTGCAAAATGTGGAACTAATAAATTGCAAGTTGACGAGCAATATTCCAGTGGCGGCTTTACGACCGTACCACATGAAACACTTTTTATTGCGCTGGTATTGCCGCCTACGCTTTTTATATTACTCATTTGGACACCCTGTATAAGCATTTATTCACGAATGAGGGAATGATGACAATGTACTCGGGCGCGGGCCGTTCTATTATTTGAAGTCGTTACTTCGCTGTTTAGAATAACAATTTGGCAACGGAAATTGATATATTTATTAGTTAAGCTTGCATAGAGGGGGAGCTATGTTTACTTGTATTTTCTTTATGCGTTATATACAGCGGCGTATCCGTAACAGGACATTGCTTACTTTTGTTGTTTTCCAAATACCCCGATTTAAAAGAAACATCTTTGAGTTTGTGTTGATAGCCTTCGCAAAGTTATTGTGGCAGTCGATCGCTCTTACAATTGGTTAATTCGCGGCGGTTCTGAGTCGCCGTTATAGATGTGGTGCTTATGTGCTTTAGATCTCGTTAAATTAATTTGGATTCTATGCTGGAATGAAAACTGCAGTATATTCAATCTTCGCAAATCTTTTATGTCCAACGTTATATCTCTAAAACGGATGAAATTACATTAATCTCGTCCACAGTATCATACATACATGCAGTATGAGATGCGTACATAGGCCGGCTGGTGGTACATTAGGGCAGATCTAGATCAACAGTAAATAACCCGAGAGACAGAGGGTTTCCTGCCAAACTGGCACTTAAAGCGCTCTGGCCGGCGGAAGCGGGCAGGGCTGAGCCCACCATTTGCTAGCAGCTCTCGCTCCAAGCTACGAAGAACAGGCAACAGCACGTCAGATAAAACAATTTAATCTTTATACCGAGCTTAAGTAGGTTACGTAAATAAACAATTAAGTGTAATGTGCTATTACCGTTTGTCATACATACTAATTCCTATATGATCTAATTTAACTTTGACTCCCTCGCGCAGTGGGGATTTAGCACTTTCAAGCAATTATCGACCGCAGTTTTCCTGTTCAGGCTAACTCGGTAAAATCGGGAGCCTTACGAGCTAGTTGTGCAGTTACACCAGATCCCTGTGAAATGGAAAATACGAGCCCAGTCTGCTCTCGGTCTCTTAACTGTCGTATTACTGGCTGTTGTATCCATGGTAACTCGACAGGCGAATAAATGTTTAGGGAACAAACAGTAAATTTTTGGTAAAAAAAAAATTACTTCGATCTATAAGCGGTAATCACGATTGTTTAACACCATATAGGGTCTAGCACCATCCATTGTTAAAGTTGTCCTATCAGTGCGCAGCCCTGCTGACGGATGCGGCGAGGGCGCAGGCGGCGACAATGGCGGCGGCGCCGTGACGTCACACGACGCGTGACGTCACCTAATCTGTTGATTAACGTGTAAACGTGTCCCTTGGCCCGCTGGCCATTGTCCAAGCACAAAGGGCACGTTTTACTGCGCGCCGCAACCCTGTCTCCATGGCAGAGGAATTATTATCAGCAGATATAAACAGTGACACTTTATCCATATCGCGAATGCTTTCATACAGCCAATGCAAACGTAGGCTGCCTTGCGTTTGTCGAATCCAAAGTTATTTGAAATTTTGTGCTAGCTCGTTCTTTCTTTCCCAGTTTAATAGTTTTCTTGTGTATAAAGATGCCGGGAGTGTTTTTGAAGTGAAGTTTTCTTCAATATTTTTTTATCCCCAGCTGACGATATTGTGGTATTAATACTGGCTGAGGTATAATTTTACTCTGCCCCAGCAGACGGCATTGTCTGTCATCTCTACATAGTCACTGTACGTATGAAGCCGGACTAAATTTGATAATTTAATTCGTCCATTGAAGGCAGTCTGTCAGGCTTCGTGGACGCAGGCTGGCGATCAATCGCGGCACAATGAAAATTCGGCGGCGGCGGACAATCGCGGCGCGGACAATGCGGCTAATCCGCAGCTCAGCTCAGCAGTCGAGCCTTCGTTGCACTTATCTATCTGCCCTCTCTCACTCTCTCTCATCTCTCTCTTTGTAAGGTTACAGAGTAGATGATGCTAGTGTTATTAATATGAAACATAGTAGTACCTATTCGTTTTCCTATCGTGAGTTTAATTCGTAGTTTCATTGGACTTCATTTCAGTACAGTAAAAATTGAAGCAAGTACCAACCTGACCAAAATATTTAGTTGAGTAGTAGACTCTATGGTCTGAGAATAGGCACTTTATGGTCTCAGTCTACCTATGTCACCGAAAACGCGATCTGCGCATTTCTTTAGCGTGTATCTAAATGACTGGATTAGGGGCCTGGCTTCCTTGAGGCAGCCAACGTTAAGCTGTTGCAAGTTCAAGTCAGTGCGATGTCGTCGTCGCGGCAGTCGCGCGGCGCAATAACTGGCAGCCGCGCTTCTGTCCGCGCTTCTGTCCGCGCGCCGCGCCGGGTGGCGGCTGATTTACGAGTGCGCACTTACTAGCGCTTCCTCGTGCAGCATACATCCGACTTGCAATGGGGAATATGCAAGTGACGTAAATATGGACAAAATATTTTTTTTTGTAATATTTATTGCTACTGAAAACACACTGTACAATTATTTTTAGAATTTATTTTAATTTAATAATAAAAATTAATCATCAAAAAGTGGCTGTTTTGATATTACCGCGCAAATTTTCGAAACGCAACACTATTGGTTGAACAAGATGTGACGTCAGTTTTACACGAGACGTCTGCTGTCAACAAGCTATTTGTATGGTTCATAGAGTAAAGTAAATATACCAAGTATGGTTTCTTTTTCGAGGAATAATTGTTATTGTATAGTGTCGCTGTTTTTATCTTAAGTTAATAGTTTTATGTGTTCAAAGTATTAATTAATTGTGAAGAAGGACTTAGAGAACGACTGAAACCGGTTTCGTAAAAGCGCAGTCGGATAATTAATCTTCCGAAAATCGACGTGTTTATGATGGCCACGTATTTCGCTTCAAATCCAGATTATAAGTCTGCTGAACTCAGAGGAGTAAAAGCTGCGAGGTACATTAGTTAAAGTATGCATATATTTATTTGATAAATGATCGTTTTCATGATTTTGTAAATATATATTTGTACTAGCGGCCGCCCGCGTCTCCGTCCGCGTAGATTTCGATTTCCGTAATAATTTTTTTACGACCTCACATTAGAAACCTCAAAAATTGTAGCCTATGTGTTATTCTGATGTATAAGCTATAGCCTATGTCTTATTCTGATGTATAAGCTATATTGTGGTAAAGTTTCATTCAAATCCATTCAGTAGTTTTTACGTGAAAGAGTAACAAACATCCATACATCCATACTTACAAACTTTCGCCTTTATAATAGTACTTAGTAGGATATGTATTTTACTTTTTTAATATCCTTACGTACATTGAAATGATCTGTATGAAATGATCTTCACAACAATAATAAATATAATAATACCCGGCCGTATTCGGCCATGGCGGCCGATCTTACGATCAGCCAGGGACGTAAGATTTATTACAGTGCACAAGTGAGTGCGCAAGAACAGGTGTACTCCCTATTCCTTCACTCTCATAATTCGGTGGGACAGCAATCTGACACGACCGTAGAGAGATCAGGCGCAGGACCAACGGCTTAACGTGCCTTCCGAAGCACGGAGGAGCTCGAGATGAAAATTTTCGGTCACCCATCCGATGACTGGCATCTGCGAACGTTACTTAACTTTAGCAACAGCAGGCCGAGTGCGCTTACCACTTTGCCATCGAGCACACCAGTATAAACAGCTCAAACACGACACATTGTCTCTTCTCATCGCCTTGCACCACTTTTTTCTTAGATTTTCACCTTTCGGCATAAGGAAATACACTTTGTCAGGTGCAGTGTTGTTGTTATTTGGACACACAATGTTTATAATCTGGTTTTTTGTACTTTTCCATGGTAATTAAGTCGATATTCACTCACTTTATTTATTTTTTGGTAAGTTTGTAAACCAAACACTTTGCTGTTGACATCGAACTCGTGTAATGGTGACGTCGCGCACAAGCGCGTCAAAATGGCCGCGTTTAAATTGATCGCGATTTTAATATTAAATTTTTTGCATAATATTTTATATTTTGGACGTGATATTTTTATGATTGGTAATGTAATAACTAGTAGAAACATATAAACGATTAAAAAAAAATCATGCATCTTCCCCATTTAGTTATGCCACTTACAGTACCTACTAACTACGCGATTCTTAGTGTCATCAAATTGCATCCTCTTGACAAAGTAACTCTTTTCGATGTAAAAATGTGTATGAGTAAAACATTTTTGTATTTACAAATTTGCGTTTATTTAAACCCGACGTAGCGGTTTTGCTCCGTGCAAATGTTCGCAAATGTTTTGCGTGCGTACCTTCGTTCGTACCGTGTCGTGTACACGTTGTGTCGTCCCTCGGGTGAGCGGAGAGGTCGACCGAAAATAGACGCGACTTAAGGAAGGAGCCCGCAGGGAAAATTGGATTGAGGTCATAGCGCCGTTCATATTTTACAATTAAGTAGTCGTAGGAAGATGCCTTCTGGGGCACTCGAGATTTGTAGGGAAACAATGCTTTTTTGTAAAAAAGGCGAACAAAATATGTAAGAAAAAGTTAATAGCAGGCGAAGCCTTTTTCAAAAGTATAAACGTCAAAAGTATGTCATAGATGTTACAATTTATTTCTTTGCAAAATTATGTGGAATCATCAAGAACAACACGCAAAAAATACGTAATACGTTAGAAGGAGAACGCCGTGTGTAGGAGCAAATGTATCGTTTTATTTTTCATTAAAGTACGTAACAAAGCGGCGTAATTCCGCGCTTAACTCCCAAATTGTGCAAAATTAAATAATAACACGAGCCATGCGCCGTAATGACGCCTAATACGAAACCCTTTTAATTCTGCGCGATACGGGGCTTATGGAGAGTTGAAAAATTTACGCACGTGACAAACACAAATTTCTATGCGGACGAGTCCCGCAGAGGATTAATTATTGCGGACCAGCCGGGGCTGTCGCCGGGGCTCCTCGCGCTGTCAGCTGCCGACTCTCAGGGGCTTTCGGTTGAATCATAGAGGCACTCGCAACATCCACTCAAGTACTCTTGTATAATACTGAGACTTTAACAGACTGTAAATGTTTCCTGTATTTTGTTATTACGCTATATTCCATAAACATTTATTGCAGGTAGCAGAAAGTGCCATAATCAAAAGTAGATTGATGATCGTAAACCCAAGTAGTGTTGAAAATATTGACGGAATTTCAGCTATCCTACATCGTTACAGGTATTCAAACCATTAGACCTAAAAGCCTTTCATATTAGTTATTTTCTATACTTTTGATTAAATGTAAAATCAAATCAGCTTCATCATAGCGGAAGGTCTCCAACATGCACAAAACAATGGCTTTGGTCCTCCATATTTGGGAAAAGGACGGTATTTGACTTAATTTAAGAATAACCAGCCACCATCGGTTGGGATCTTGGTCCAATCTCCGCGGCTTACGGGGACGGCCGCGCGGTACATTAAGGATATTAATATAATGAGAGAAAAAAGCCACTTACCTTTTGTTTTCCTTATTCGATTTGAGAACCGACGCGGAATGATAATTGAGAATTTTAGCTGTCGAAACATCAGCGATCGGACATTGTTTCTGATCCGATTTTATGACAGAAAAATAGTATCGATTTTTCGAATACATTCTAATAAACACAATTTTGTTTTTTCAGGTCGACATCGCGTTAGCGGTCTGCTGAAAAGGTAAGTGTTATTTAATTCTTTTTTACAACTGTTTGGATTGGTCAATAATGATCCTTTTAGTCTTTTCTTGTAACTAGATATACACGCCCGATACAGAATTTGTCTCTTATTTATTCATCTTGTAGCTTTTTCATGGATTAAACGATTTAGTTAGAATGTGGAAGTGTCTTTGTGGGTAAAGTATAAAGTATCCTTTGTACGGTACGAGTACTGTTTAAGCCATTCGAAGCATCCGCGGCAATGCATTATATGAGAGACAGAAAAAATAACGTAACTATAGTGGGTTTTAAAAGCTCCGGCGCTAATACCGGTCTATTGGAAAACATTCCGGCGCCCATCGGACATGCTAGGCGGAAGAATATAAAATAAGGCTGGCTAATCCGGCGTAATATCGACAGGCGGAATTAACCGCGCCCGCCAGTACCAGGGCGGCGTATGGTCTATTTTTATTGGGATTCGGCAGCGGCGGGGAATGCGGGGATACGCGGTAATGCCGCTTTGTTTATGTTCTTTATAGAATGACAGTCAAACGATGGTTAGGCCAGAGGCTTTTTTCAGACAACAAAAACACATTCGATTTAAATATGCACGAAAGCAAGTAACCTTTTATGGTATAAAGTAGCAATCTTGCCCGAAAAAAAATCATAAGTTCAATAGTTGTCACATAAGAATCATAGTTGACAAATATTTCATGAAAAACAATTAAATCTAATTATTATTCAATCAGAAGCATTTCAAACTTTGTCCCCCCTTGAAGCATTTAAAGACGCCCCCTGATTAAACAGAGTTGGTATAAACGAACTAGGCTCGATCCAACTAGGCCGCGTGCTCCGGCTGCGATGTCCTCGTGTATTATTCATCGCCGATTATGCTGAAAGGAGTCTACTGTTTCTTCCGATGGCCAGGTGGGGGCCGATCGTGGCACTTAGAAAGGCACTAGGGCTGTCTCCACATATTGCACCCACAGGCACATTTAATGGGGGCGCGTGAGAGTACACTTTAGGATTTGTTGTAGATATACTCGTACAGGTAGATAGGTGGTTATTCGTTACTTAAATAAGTATCAAGTAGAGGTTTGGCTGCGGACGTGTAAAGCTATTAAGTTGTAATTTATGTTTTATAGTTATTTTTAGTTTCTAAGTGAGCGCAAGTACACAGATTCCCTCCCAATTTGCCTATAACAGCAGGTATTATAATCAAGTTATTACGTGTAATGATAGTTATTACACATCATTACGAGCGAATAAATAATATTAATGTAAAGTGTTTATACTTGCTACTCCGTCGTAGGTATAAGCCGACTTAAGTTAAGTGATAATCGTTAATGCAAATTGTCAGCCCTGTGACGTCCGAATCGTCCGATAGGTCGTCGAATGATTATGTTACGGGCAACGTGATTAATCGGGAATTATGAATAAGGGCCGGCCTTTATTAATAATTCCCAAGAGCGTTGGGCAAAGTGATTAATTTATTACTTTGACCGGCCCGTATTAATAATTCCCGACGCCTCTTGGTCCATGTAATAAATCAGTGTTTGAGATGGCTTGTATTTATCACTTGGACCGGGCATTATGATAAGAAATGTTTAAGGGTCACAAAAAAAATAACCCTAACCTATTTTAGACCACCTAAGAAGCGGAAGACTAATGGATGGATATAGGTTAGGGTTATTTTTTTATGACCTTTTAAAATTCCCCTAGTCACGAACATAACACATGGTAACGACTTATCATCTTATGTAATATTTTTATCTAAATAAAAGTAGGAAGTTAATTATATCAATAATTGCTTTTTTTAGTGTTTATTTTTAAATATTCAATTGATGTGTCCTTTAACTTTTCATGTTAATATTGTAAGTTTAATAAGATTTAATTAGCAAAAACACTTCAAATAACCTATTTTATCACTTTGCCCAATATGGGTTGGGAATTATTCATAATGGCCGGGAAAAGTGATTAATTTCGCTATTTTTATCACATTGCCCAATTGAGTAGGGAATTATTAATACAGACCGGGAATTATTAATACGGCCCGGGCTTATCACATGGCCCGTAACAATTACATTATTGAATATTAGATGGCGGCGGGCGGGCCGTCCTAGACTAGCGCTGATTTTAAATTCTGTCATAATAATGCCACGTCGCGTTATTACTAGAATATGAAAAGATGGCACGAGATTGCCTAAAAATTTTCTTATTTGGATTGATTTCTTGAAAAGATATTTTTAGCCTTTGTTCTTTTGGAAACAGTAATGATTTTGAATGACGATGCCATGACCCCGATAAGAGATAACATATTTATTTCACTTAAAATTTGGTACATAATGAACTTGTCGCTTAAAGGGGTTTCACACATTTTGGCAGAAACTGATTACAGAACAGCGCATGAAAAGAATCCACAAAAGTGTAGTTATTATTGTTGATGTATTTAGCATTAGTTCAAGTTGCAAATTATGTTTCATGCTGTGGTCGTGCATAATTATTGTCATCATTGTAACGAATTGATGATGACATAAAACAATGATGAATTGTTATGATTGTTGTTTGCCTTATTGTGTGATATCAAAAGAAAATATTTAAACGAAACCCATCCACAATATTGCATCGCATCCGCCGCTCTACAATAAAACAATCCTGAAAATTGAAACTTGAATGTAACAATTTCGCCGGGACCCGTTATCGGCGGAACCATTTAAATCCAAACATCCATTCGGCGGGTTATAAACAGCGCAGCTACTTACATTTATTACTAGCGATTAATCATCCGAACCGCAGGATCGGCCCTCTTAATTGAAACACAAATAGCTAGGTGTGATTGGAGCGGAGTGCCCGCCCGGATTAAACTATGTAGTTCACCGCTTATAGGCTGCGGGTGGCGTAATCTCCACTGTTTTATGTGCTTTTTGTACATAACTTATGAGTATATACTCGGTGCTCTCCTAAATCCTAATCTGATGATTGGCGACCTTTTCAATTGATGGTATTTTGACCACAGTTTATATGTATAGTATATGATTTTGTTTGACTAAGTCGTTACCGTTGAGGTACTTGATAGTAGGTTTCACTTGATTTTTCCAAATGATCAAGTTTTAATTTCGAACCAATCTGCTTCAAAAATTGAAGTAAAAGTCAAGTAGACGAACAAGTTTTTCAAATGTAAAATTAATTTGGAACTTCAATATTGTGCTCCGTACAAATATATGTAGCATATGACACTCTTCATGATTTTTCTTTGTAACAAATTTTGATAATTTCATCGACATCGAAATGAGTTAGAAGAAACTATGGATTTTTCCGTAACTTGCTTAAAATAACGTGTTAAAGTTTGAGTGAGAGTGCTCGCGGAATGTTTTTGCAACTGTGTTCTTTTGCCGCAGAGACCAGCCGTTCAAGCGGCTTCTTTTTATGATTAGGGTTAGCTAGTGATGAAACAAGTTATAGATTTAAAATAATTAGGTTGGACGTCTAAACATGATAAACATAACATCTTGTAAGGTAAATAAAAGGGACCAAACATTAAAAAAAAATGCTTTAAGTGCTATTGCGTATGGCAATATCGGATTATTATGTATTAATAATAAAGAATTAAAAAGATAAGGTAAACAGCTGGCTTTTTGGAAAGCTGGTTAACATTCTATAGTTATACTTTGAGATAACAAACAGTTGAGTCTTGCTGTTTAATTGATCGGGTTCATTGACTTTTGGTATTTTGTTTTGTTTTCAAATCATTGAGCTTTACACTAAGTTGTTAGATTTAATTACATATTTTAAAATCAGTGGGCTGGCACCCCTGCAAGGAGACGTTCAGAGCGGCCCTTGCGGTGAGTAGTGTAGTTTTTCCAGCCTCCAGCTGTTTAGTTAAACGGCTATTTAAGTGCTTATGTACTTCGCTGCTGCGGTAATTCGGACCTGCTTATGTGAAACACTAGAGCTGCGGTAAGCGTAAGAGTAATCAAAGTTTCTTTTTGATGGAAGTATATTTAAATTGTGAAGATTGTTTAATTCCATGTAAATTATTCACCTTATTTCAAGTTGCCACTGCGACATATTGCATTAAAGGCATTTAAATAAGAAATTGAATCAGTCAGGATTTTTTTAAAATGTTGCTTTTAAAATCTG
The DNA here is from genome assembly GCA_958496325.1 of Nomophila noctuella. Lineage (NCBI taxonomy): Eukaryota > Metazoa > Arthropoda > Insecta > Lepidoptera > Crambidae > Nomophila > Nomophila noctuella. Next base: position 122,721 of record OY292490.1, read on the forward strand.
GTGTTCCCTTTCAATTCGCGTAAGGTGGGCCATGTTAGTTAGTATTTTAAATCGGGTCAGTGTCAGTGTCTTCTAAAGTTTTCTTTTAGAGCTCTGGTATCATTGGTCATGTCGGCTCAAATCATGCTACAGCAAAACAAAACAGTCTTCAATTAAAAATACGAGTAGAGTCACGACTCGAGAGTAAATTGTTTCTTCAACCTTCTTCCGTAGACTACAGACCTAATTCCTCGGAAGGAACGGACCAATATACAATCAATTAGCCGCGTTCTAACTCGGCGGTTCGTTCGCTGACAGCGGGTGCATAAAATCCCCGCTGACAAGTCTACAATTGTCACCGCCCTGTTTTATTGGCTCGCTGGCACAGTCTCAGGAGACAGTGAGGTAACTGTTATTGGATCGCTTCTGGAAGTAATTATACTTTTCGCGTGTTAAAACGCGGAGAACGTTAACATTTTAGGATCCGGCTAGCTATCAAGCTTCACTCAAAGCTTACCAGAGGAAACCCTAGTATTTTAGATGGACCGGGGGATACTTTTTGGTGACGTGTTCCTCAATAACTTAGACCGAGTGGCCAATCACAAATCATTATGCTAGTTGACCAACTGAGGTACCACTGTGTGGTAGTGTAAGCTATTTTACAAATGCATCACAATATTGCCTACTTTGTTCGAATTATTGTGAGGAACAACAACGACTGCAACCGGAACACTCGTTAGTTTTTATGTCGTATCACATTTTCTTTCACAATTCCTTCGGGAGCAAACTTGAAATAAAAAACAGAATCCCCTCCACGGTGTCTCACTGGCATTCCTGGCTGTAGAGGTCTATTTTCCCATATAAATGGGCAGTGTTGAGCCCGCAGCCGCCGGCGATAAAGCGCCCCCGTGCGTCCGTTTAATTGGAATCTTTTAAAGTTTACTCGCGCAATAAAGCCGCCTCGGAGGCTCCGCTCCATCGTCTCCGGAGACGGGACAGATGTTTCTCACTGTACTTCACTGCACGGACAATGCTCTTATTGTAACGTCGCCGCCACATTGTATCGAAAGGTTGCTTTTAGAGAATAGAGATTAAATGTGTCGGTCGTTGTGTAATGTGTTAGAGAAACACTTATTGTATGTTGTCGTTTTCCAACTGAAAAGGGGAAAATTACAAGCGCTTAAGTCTTTAAATGATATAAGAGAATTCAGGAAAACTATTTTACAGATTTTTGTTTTAACTAGTTACTATTCATATTTCGAGATGTATAAATACAAATTACTAAATGTGCATATTTTTTTATGTTATAGTTACTCACACTCTTTATAAAAACATTTTAAAAGTGTAACAGAGACTAGGACTAATCGTTCCCGGGTATTATTCATTGCTTTTTTAAACATAAATCCAAAGTATTAGGCTTGCCGCCCACGGGCCGTTTAAAAACGCATCAATATTGGCCAGCAAAATTAATAAGCTAGGGGATTTTAAAAAGTCTGTCTCGTTTGATATACAGGCGGGTCGGACGAAGACTCCGCGGATTAGGCGGGAAACTTAAACCATGTTTAACCCCGCGTCACCTGCGGTGGGCTGAGGGTTAATTAATAACTACCCCTTCGCTGATCAATTGCGCTTTGTTTCACGCTAAGCGATTTCAAGATAAGTTTTACTTTGTTTGTTTTGGTCTGAGTAAAAGAAGACATTTTTCGATTCCTTAATCGATTTTTTTATGGGTGCTGGCCAGTGCTAACAGATGCACGTAGGTACTTAGGTACCGTGCGTTTTTTTATCAGGACTCATATTTTTTGTGTTGCTGTGTTTTTTTTGTATTCCCAACAAGGTAATTTTCATAGGAAATACAATAATTTTAGACATATATTTTCATCTACCTATAGATATACGAGTTTAATCGTTAGAGACGTTTTTGAAAATTATACAGTTCTAAATCTGTCTCCACCGGAACGTAAACAATCCCCAAGAGAGCCTAGGTAAATTAGGGACCGATTTAGAAACGTAATATGTTTGCACTCTGACCGCGGTCTTTACGACCGGTGCGACCCACGGAACGAGCCGTGCGGTCCGATCATAACACCACGCCGCTAGTATTGGGACCGGCTTATATCTTTATATAATCTCGACTTGACCCTTACTTAAGGAGGCTTCACTTAAACTTTGTGCGTTTAACCTTTTACCTAAGACGTTTTAGAGCGCTCATAAATTATACAGTAATATTGGGAACCTTTTACTATTTAAGGCTGAAATTAATAACTAATTAGATCTCTTGTAGGATGTAATTACATAATTTGGTTCATTTATAACATAGAATATTTATTGCAATAATGTTTTCCTAACCAAGTTTCAGCCGCAATTAAATGCAACTCAGATCCCGGTGAAACTGATAGCTTGACTAAAAAATATATGTACTTAATAAGATGTTAAAATTTCATGTTTAAGGAAAATCTATACGTACGAAAGACGTCAAGTACGCATGCTTATTGCTTAATTTAAACTTCGTTTGTACATCTTATATTTTATCCTAGATGTTTCTCATATTTGTTCATTTTCAAAATTATTCTAAAACTACCTACCTAAATGTTATACTTTTGATAAAACTACCTACCTAAATGTAACGACGACGGCATAAATTTGTAAAGGTTTATATTTTTTCATAAATTATTTATTGATTGCAAATACTACGGCAGCTAATTGTGAGATAGGTTGATCTCTAAAATTGTTAAAAATTAAAAAGAAACTACTTCACGTTAGGTTTTTTTATCTCGTTATAATGACGTCTGTCCGTATATGTGAGACGTCAGAACAGCGTAACTAGTGATATTCAGCCGTCAGTGACGTCACACGGAGCGCGGTCGCGGCGGCCATTACCGCGTGATTTGTTGCCGCCTCGCGTGGCCGCGATGGAGAGGTTACGCTGACCCCTTTGGGCGTTGTTTGTAAACAATTGCCTCGGCGCTCTGTGATGATGTGCTCGTTTTATCCTCAAATTATCGTTATTGTGATGATGTCTTGGTTGTAAGATGTATTTTTAATATTTTGAATTTGTTCACATTTATTAGTCTTTCTCTTAAATGCTGCAACAAGGGTATGATCCCCACACTTCTGCGATTTCTCATCCAATAAGTATTCCAATCTGTCATTTAAAAAGTTGACGCCAAACTTAAATATACATACAATGATTTGAATTTACAATTCCATTAAATTGCCACAAAATAACATGTTCTCCGATTCTGAATTTCACGCGAGTATCTGAATGTGTAATTAAATAACGGTATTAGTTGCGAAGTCGTAGATAACGCGCCGACAGCCCGCCACGCCTCGCGCACGGCGACGCAGCAAGACCTCGCGACTCGCGCCTCGCCACACCTCCATTATTTACGAGTACACAAATTACTCCAACTTATGACGTTTGCTTAACACAACTTGATTAATTTAACAGCGCACTCCGCTAATAAATGTAAAATTCCGAATCCATTACGGCGAAGTTTTGATATTAACCGTGTACCTTAATTTTGTTGATGGAAAACTTGACTCGGCCCTAAAGTCGCTGTGAAAAGTTTTTTTAAATCCCGTCTAGCGAGAAGGGGCTAATGAAGACGGAACTCAATTTGGCGGCGGGTTCCGGCAGGTAAAGAATTCTCGGTCCCGAATGTACGAGTGTACGGATCCGCGGAGTTATTGATTGGTCGAACGAATCCAATTTGGCGCGCGGAGTCGCCCGCGCCGCTGCGCCGCTGCTGTCCACAGCCGGGGCTAATATCGTTTTAAAACGCAACAGCACCGGCTCTCTTTCAGCTATTTATTGTTCTACTTGTGTTCGATCTCAGTCGCTTGAGACGGTTGGTGTATTTTGCGGACGGTGCTGCTGTGTAATGCTATTTGTTGATTTAAGGTTGTCATCATTACTTTGCTTGCTTTTTATACTTCCTCATGTTTTATCCTCTCCTTTCGGATAGGAACGCGATTAAGGCTTCTTTTCGAAGTATTTAAAACGCAAAAAGAGGCAAACTTATTAAAAAATAATGGTGTAGTCTTATTATGGGCTGAATGCTGTTTGAATGTATGAATTGATATGTTAAGAATGCAAATGTAAAGAATAAATATAAAAGATAAGACTGATGATAATACAAGCTGATGGATAACAGTACTTGTCGCGAATTATGTCTTTGGTCAAAACAACCAGCGAAGAAACAAACGCAACGAGTAATTTCGACAGCTTCATTTAATATTTTCAAAAGAGGAATCCGAAGATGTTACGAGAGAATAAAAAAGTAGTTTAAGCTCCATAATTATGATATAGTGAGCGTTTAGCAGCGTTGTTCCGCCCGAGACTGCCCGCCGCGACTGGCTGCAGTCGTTAATTCACCGAACACGAAACTAAAAAACTAAAAGAATCAAACAGCATTAACCGCTTAAGTTTCGCCGGCGGCGCGGCATCGCAGAACTCACTTTTAGCTCATTAATTTTCATCTTTTCGCGGTAAGTACTCCACATAATTCACCCTTGAGCGCCCCCATACTCGCGATAAGGCGCCGGGCACCGCGACTTGCTCGGCTGTCGACGGCTGATACCACCCTGTTTATTTATAAAACAACGCTTTTTCCGCTCAAAGTGTTTCCATTTTTTTTCCATCCATGTCCACGGGCCCTTATTACGTATTGTGCCCTTTTCAAACGTAGGCATGCGTTAAAAACGCCACCGTTTTGTTTCAAAGTACAGTTAATGTTAATTCGCTCGCCCCGAACGCTTTAGTGGGGCGGACACTGAATTCATAATTCATTTAGTAGAGAATAATGCCACGGAACGTTTTTAAAATGTCGTCGTGATATAAACGTGGGAATGTTTTTTTTTGTGGTAATGTTCGGTAACGACTCATTAGCTGAGCTCGGATAAGTCCATTGTACGCGGAAGATTTCTGTCGGATATATCCATTTTGAATATTTTAATGGCGGCCGGTTACTCGGATGGAAAAATAAAGATCTCTGTTCCATTAGAGGACTATTCACAACTGGTTTCCTTTCGTCTTTTGGGTATGGTGTTGAAGGTCCAGTTTAACTGCAATGTTAATATTCTAAATACTTAAAAGGAAGATTTAACATAGGTTCCGCATTACTAAATAAGTATTTTAGGCAATGACAATAAAGTGATGTGTTATTATTAAAACAATGTTTAGGGAATTATGCAGACGCCGCGCCGGCGGCGGCGTCTCGCGGGCGGACGGAAGGCGCAATAATATGCCTACTTTACTTTATGGATCGCGTAATAATGTAGGAATCAATCAAAGCAGCAAACTTGGACAGTAACGGAATATTAGGATCAGTCGTATATACTTGCTATATAACCTTTGTAACGACATTATTTTATAGGCTTTTCTCTTGTAATGGGCTTGGCCAACTTGTGAGAAACTTTATTCTTAAAAGTGTTTCGTACCTAACAACATTAAACCGGGTTTCGGCGTAAACATTTCCGTTTTTTCTTATTATGTTTCTGAGGAAACAGAAAGTTAAACATTCTTTGTGTACTACGGTTTATTTACATGCCCGTGTTGCCACGCTGTGGTCTGATGTTTGAGCGTTTGCGTGGCAATCATTTACGAATAGTAATAGGCATTACGTTCCGGTCCACTGGATCTGAACTAATGCAGTTCTCATTTAGCGGCGGCACGGCAGGTCACGCCTCACAGAATGCATTAATCCCTCCAAATGCATTCGAAAACTGTTAAAATTCATAGGTCCGGGCTGCGGGTCGATCGGCCCGAATGGCGGCCGCAGTTGGTAAGAGCTCTTTATTCGCCAGGCTTGCTCGTGTTATTCTATGCAAATGACGGGCCCCGTACCTAACTACCTACCCTAAACGGGTATTTGGGAGATTCGAGTTTTTATGCAAACAGACCTAAGTTATTCAAGTGCGCGCCTTTGCATGAAACTTGCATACCAAATCGGGTGATGCGCCGCGTTAGCAGTTACCGGAGATTTTGTTTTTTTATATTTTTCCTCTGTTATATAGAAAATGACAGTGATTACGAAAAAATAAATTTAATTAAGCTTGTATGTACTAAAAAAATATGAAATCTTTTAATTCAGCCGTCCTTTCACTTTCTAGTGTGTTTTTCATAAAAGCCATTGCGCTGTAGTGGATAAGTACCTAAGACATTTAAATATAACAGATGGAATAAAAGTCTCATTTACACACAGATGTTATATTAACGTAAAGAATTACGAACTGAAATCATACATAAGCCTGTGAGCATGTTAGAGAATCTATTATCCCCGTAAACTTGCGATGTTATGATAACAAACAACTTGATATTTCAAATAATATATTCAATCAAATTCAAAGAACAGGGGCCACAAATTAGCTTTGTTTTTCGTATTTCGTTGGCAGAATATCAAGTCGCCTCCAGTCTTAGAATTTAATTTGCCCATGGATGCTTTGTCCGACGACGAATTAATATTAGTTACGTGTTGGTCTGAGAATTTTGCTGGTGGCTAATGGCTTGGCTCTTGTAACTAATTTGGTAGTTTATTTCAACAATTAAGTTATTTATGGTCCGTGTTGGAAGCATTCCGTTTGCACTGTGGGTGCGGTAATGCATTTACATCGGTAGATTAGATTAGTATGGCAGAGAGTTTTATCGTGGCTCGAGTTTTATTTCTCGATTAATTGAATAGGAAATTTTAACAGCAATATAACAACCGCTCCTTTGTAAATTACCTCAAAACTAATTTGACAGACATCAATCTACATAAATAGAAAGTGATATTGTCATTTTTATACAATCGCTCCCCTACATCATAAAGAATCACAGAATCAACTCATAAATCAAGCACCCAAAGTCTCTGCGAAATATAATAAATAACAATGAATTATTTCATCAAAACATAACAAGACATGACAAATAATAATACAGGCATCAGCCCGCACGGCGTATAATATGAGGCAATAAATATTAAAACAACGAGGGCGACGTGGAACTTAACTAAAACGCAGACGAATGGGGACAAATAAATTTTATACTACCCACGTATTAAGTCTAGGAGCCAGAGGCGGGACACGGCGGGATTTTTCCTCTAAGAGATTAAAGGATTTTTATAGGATTAGGTGTAGACGAGCATGCGGCTCACCTGATGGTAAGTGAATACCGCCGCCCATAGACATCTAATAAAACCAACGGAGTCATTAAATACGCGGTCGGCTTTTGAAGATATTTACACACGGCATATACGTAGTACGGGTACCTACTTCTACTCTTCGTTGGTTACCAGTGTGAGGTATATTTAGGGAAGAAAGAGGACCGTTCAGGTTTCTAATAAAACAGTAGCCTGGCATTCCCATCATTTCTGACCAGTTCCTGGGGTTTTCCTATTGTTTTCAGATTTTGCAAAGCTTAAAAGATAGAAGATGCCTTGCGAAATGCCAAAGCGTGTATTTTGAATATGGTTCGCTACACTTTTAAGTTTTAGTGCCACGCGTAGCTTACACATTAGACGCGCACGCAAAACTTGTGTGTGGAAGCCTTTATCTCAAATGATGCGACTAGTCGCTTCGCGTCGCTTCGTGTTAGATTTAAAATCGCGAGCGCCTAACGTGTTGCTTGGCGCGCTGCCAGTGCCGGCTACATCTATCCACGTACCTTGATTAAATCAGATAGGTTCCGTGGAACAAACAAAGATCTCTCCGGCTGATTCGCGACTTCATTGTGGGGCTTTATTTTCTTTTCCGACTGCTTTAGGGTAGTGGGTGATGAGGTATCAGTGTTTTATATGGAAAAGTTCTTTGTTGTGATGGAAAAATATTTTTACAGTATCCTTTTTCGGAAGTTCACGCTCACATACATCGCGGAGGCTGAAAGTGTCGTGAAACTAATTCAATTATTTGTAGCAAACGTTACATTGGATACCTGTTAGTGTAACAGCTAATTGAAAGAAAAGAAAAATAAGTAGTTAAAAATATATAGGAAAAAATATGTACGTATTGCAAATTGTCATCGAAGAAATATTATTAAAAACAACTTTAAAGGCAGTTAATCCAGCGAAGTGTTTAAAAAGTTGTTTAATTAATTTAGATCGTTAAGCTGGCCACAAACAGTGCTTAAACTGTATTCGCAAAACAGTCGGTCGCCTTAATGTCTTCCATGCACGTCTAGCATTTTAAACCGAGGATAATCCATCTATACTGGCATAGATTGGTCCGCACTAACGAGTGAATAATTACACAATGATCCCTATTACAAATGCAAAAATGGGGATCCCTGATGCATACATAATGTCCCTTGTGCTGTGGTACAAGGGAAGGAAAGGAAGGATTTAGAATTAGAATTATTAGAAGGACGTTATAAAGCCCGCAACTTCTTGGTCGACTAATAATCCACTTCATAACCATATAAGGGTCCATAATTGTGTCTCTGAATATATGAAATAACACTTTTTTGTACAGTATGATTTGATTTGATGTAGCAATAACAAGGTCGTCAAAAAATTGTATTCTAAAATCTTCTTCTTTTCGAATCCACAGCTCCAAAGCCTTTTGTAAACGCGTCTCATCCAGCCAGTGGCAAATAAGCGATGCTATAAGTATTTTGGTTGGGGTATCGCATTAAAATATACGAGTAACTCGAATATCACGTCTCTAATAACACACCTGCAATCTACGTAACATAGCGCAACTTGCTTCCAAACCATGTTAAAATGTATTTACTATGAAGTAGCTCCACTATGCATTAATTAATGAACAAGCTTCAATCAATTCTGTTGAACGCTGATGTATATTTTACAATGTTGCTTTCTCCGCGTCGAGTGCCGGGGCAATTCTCCCGTGATGGCAGGAGCTAAGTGTGTTCTCGTAATTGGCGGATGCAACGTGCCCCTGACCCACTTTTACTGCACTTTAAACGTCAATTTAGTTCTCAATACCTATATTAAGTAACTAATTAAACTCTGTGGTTCGTGCGTTCGCTGCGGTTAAACGTTAATTTTGTGGTGGTCTCTGATTTGATCAATAAGCTTCGCTGGCCATTAACAATCCTATTTAATTTTTGATGTTCACTCTCTACTTTGTTTCTATTAAGATTATTTAATGCTTCTAAATTAGCCTTTTTATTGCTATACTATAAAATATACTAGCGACCGCCGGCGACTCAGTCCGCGGGTTTCGGTTACCGCAGTTTTATACTATAGCTCCAACAACTATAACTTCGACAAATGGACTATTCAAAACAAAAACAATTCTTCAATTCAAACTGTAGTTCCTGAGATACGTTTGTTTGTACAAACAAACAAACAAACTATTCAACTATATCTACAGACACGTAACGCGCAAACTATTGATTTGTTGGATATGCCGTCTTTTTTATATAAGTTTAACCTCATTCTCCATTCCGCTGTCTCCTGTAACTTGCACAGGCTTCCGAGCGGCAGCAAACAGGCCGTCATAATGCCTGCGCAAACAATCATCTACATAAGGTTTGCTAACAGCGCCCTTTAGCCCTCGCCACGTCTTAATTGTGATGTCTCATCCCGCTGGCTCTCATGGCTCGTGGTCTGCGCCGGAGCCGGCAAACACGTCTCTAGTGTTGTTGTGATAGCGATATTATATCGATGATCGTGATACCATCGATAATTACTGTTTCCTTGGCGCAGTGGTACTTTAAGGCAGTATCTGTGCTATAGGCCCTGGATTCTTATCCCGGAACGGATCTCATAAAGTTGGTCTTGCACCTCATCGCTCTACGGTCATGTCTAATCGCGAATCACGTATATGTGACAAGGATTGTAAAGAGCTGCTCAGTATCGTCAATATAGGACTATCGATAGTAATTTGACTGATTTCCATCGCTGTCGAAAGTATCGTCGTCGCAGCAACACTAGTCGTCAGTAATGACTGGACAAACAGACATCTGCATAAGGCCGCACAGTGGCGCCCCCTGCCCTCTGAATTCATTAGCCGCTGGAAAGTTCTTTAGTTGTTCTTGACGCGGTTTCAGAGGTTATGTCGCAGGCTTTGTGTTTTAATGAATCATACTTGTTAGATGTTATTTTTAGAGGAGTACTCTTATAGAGGATTAAGATGGACAAAGCATAATCTTTAATACTGTATGTTCTTCTCCGGGATTTTTTTTATTGATAGTCTGTTGCGTTATCTTTTAAATTTTCAATAATCCTTACTAATATTTTAAGTCGGAAAGTGAGTTTTGCTTGTTTGTTTGTTCCGCTTTCACTCCGTAACTACTGAACCGATTGCTTTGATATTTCGCTGACGTAAAATTAGAAGTCCGGATTAAATAATCGGATACTCTTTGATGACATTAGTAATATTGTTTAATATTTCCTTTCATTCAAATAAAAAAAACTCTATTTTTCGTTCATAATACCCTTAAACCAGTTGTCATTTTGTATACCGGACCGTGATCCTTTCTGTCTATCCTAAAAGCTTTAGCGAGAGTGGTTTAAGTTCCTATTGCTTTACAGCGCCTATATCACGGTTTTATAGCTGCAGTGCGCATCACAGTCCCGAGTTCACATCTCGGGGGGTCCCAAGACAGTCGCAAAGGATTGGACAAGCTTTCTGTTACAGACTCTTTTCTTTTGTTTACAACTGACACTTTCTTGGCCGCAAATCAGATGTACGTAAACATAAGACAGATATGTGTTTTTTCCACAATCGAAGCGTCAAAAAATTTGTGTTATGCAGTAGTTTTCAGTGGGCGGTAAGTCCCATATTATGTTGTTAAATATAAACATGCAACATTTTTGATCGCTTTCCCAATGAAGATTATTCAATCTAGTTTTCCAGATGGACAAGATAGGAGGACACGCAACCTTATGAATCGCTCCACGTGTAAGATAGTTGTCTAGAAAAATTAAATGATCTCGGGATTTTAGGATATCCGAGCAAGATTGCCAACAATGTGTTACAAAAGTTGTTGGACGCTATCTTTTGAGCAGGTTACCAGTTCTTAAGGAAACCCTACTGTGAACAATAGCTCAATTGTTGTTAAAGTAGACTACGTATCTATCTGGAAAGACAAAACCCCTATCTCATCTGAAATCTAATCTCTTTTTGCATGAATTATGGAAATAAACAAGACTACCACGATTTCAAACTAATATTATAATATTCAGTGGGATGTGAAAAACAATTGTTCCATATAATTGAAAAACTACGTTAGGTAGCTAATTCGAAACTTGAATTTCATTCTTAGAAAGTTCGCTTTAGTTTGAGTTGAAAGAAGATTTCCTTCTATCGACTTGATCGGGTCGACGGTGAAATGTGTTCGCGAGCAAGTTTCTATATGCAGTGGAGATTAATGAGCGGGCGGAATGAATGGGCACGAGATGGCGGCGGTTCTTGCGGTTGTATGACGAATTCTCTCGGGAGATTTATGCACGTTTTTGACTGCACCGCGTAATGTAAGGTCGTTCGGTGCACAGCTGCCGGCTGCACCTCGAGTACGTGCGCTCAACGTTGTCAATTTACCATCCGAATAGCGGTCTTCGAAAACTGATATTTGAATACGATTGTAAAGTGTCGATCTGGTCCTTTAGTTGAGCAAATTTTGTTTTTATATTAAACATGAAAGTACTTACCCAAAATGTAACAATGAGGGTTTTTCATTTGCGAAAACCCTCATTGCTTTTTGACAGTTTGGTTAAAAATCGAATGTGAATACTACCTTAGATGCTTTGATCTGACATACCTGAAACAGAAGAAAATACAAAGGTTAGCGCACAGCCCAATCATTGTTGTAGATTATTTTAAAACTTAGTGATATTGCTCTGAGAGCTGAACGCTAAATCTCCGTGTTAATATAATGTGATTTAAGTTAATTGTAAAATCAACTTTAAAATTCGATTTCGTTGGAGCCCACCGAGGCATATAAGCCTGAGAACATAGGAAACCTAATTATGATTATGAATGTAATTTGAGGCGAGCTCGCAGGCGCCATGGTACCGCGAGTAACATCTCCATTCCTCACAATGCTAGGCATAATCATGTTTACGTGCTGCGGAGGCGAGGGCTGCGAATACTCCTGGTTTTGTAGCCACGGTAGTTGAGGTCGTGATAATTTTCTAAAAAAGACTTAGTTACAATGGTCTAATGACCCATGCAGGTTGTAATACAAACAAATTGCACTGAAAGAACTGGCGAACTAACTAATTGGGATAAGAAATGCTAGTACGCCGCACTGTACAGCATCTATTAATGCAAGAGTTTTGATGATGGAAGAAAAAGTAATCGCTCAATCCGGTGATAAATAATTGTAAAATAAACATTACAAGGATTCAAAATACTCCCACGTTGAGTAAAGAGAGTTAGGTAAAGAATCAAACGGCGGCGTAGGATTTGATGTGATGATTTTTCCGTCGAGGCGGGCAACCCTGCCGGGTAATGTTATGCGCGGAGTCGAACGTACCCTAATTAGCCTTTGTTATTTTATGCTAATCAACTTTCGGCGTGATTACCGACTAGCGGCTCTACACAAATATCGCGGCCGCGTCTGTTATTACAGTGTCTTCATTATCCCCGCTTTTTATAATTTACACTTGTTTGAATAGCAGCGTTTTGCCTAAGATCATAAGTTCGTTATGCTATGAAAACAGCGTTTGTTTGAAAGTTTCCAGTCTACTGATTAGGTTAACCGAAGTTTTACTTTTGATTTCATTAGTATAAGGTTACAATCATAAAGTAAATAGACGAAGATACGGCGAGTTTTCAAAACGTATTCCTTTACTTTCCAAGACAAAACACCCAATAAACTTAACAGTTAAAGATGGCTGTGTTGGAATTAGTGTCGGTACAAATTGTATGTGACAAGACGCGAGGAGTACTCTTACTCCAGTCAAAATAGACATTCCAGTTTGCATTAATTCCCAACAAGCTGGATTTTTGTGCAGGCCTTGAATATGTCATTACAAATGATATGTCAAAAGTCCCCATCGATCCCTCTTGTGCGTTGTTTTTTATTCGTGGTCAAAGGGCCCAAATTTGCGTTTTTTGCTTATATCTCTGAAACTAAGAGAGCTATCGAAAAATGGTTCAGGTAAAGTTTGTAGATCGTAAAATTGTCTACCTAAAAGATTTCTACACTTTTCTTGTGCAAAGCAGCGCTGTTGAGATATCTTGACTTTAAGCCGCAGGAAAGTCGTATTTTCGAGTAGCCCACATTATGCAATTCTAATAAATTGTGTTGAGTAGTTTATCTGGAGCAGGTGGCAGTTAAGTATGGATTGGCTCTAAACTATTATTTACCAATTTCCAGCTCCAATTTTCACGATTTAGATAATTGAAGTCAAAAAAGACAAAATGATGTATCAAGCTTGCATTCATTCCCAACAATGGGGACTTTTGTGCAGGCATTGAATACGTCATTACAAATGATATGTCAAAAGTCCCCATCGATCCCGCTTGTGCGTTGTTTTTTATCTGTACTGGAAATCTTCGGATCCTATTTTTAACCCGTCTGGTAGTCAAACCTCAATGGTCCCCATAGAGACTTTTACTCCTTACATGAAATAGGATCGACTGGCGCAAAAAAAATTTTTTGGAATTTTCAGTACAAAATGTATGGGAAAAGTTTTTTGCGATTTCTGACATTTCTAGTACTCAAACCTCAAATGGTCCCATAGAGTATTTTAATCCTAACATGTAATTGGATCGATTGGCAAAGAAAAAACAAAAAAAACTTCTCCCATACATTTTGTACTGAAAATTCCAAAATTTTTTTTTCGCGCCAGTCGATCCTATTTCATGTAAGGAGTAAAAGTCTCTATGGGGACCATTAAGGTTTGACTACCAGAACGGTTAAAAATAGGATCTGAAGATTTCCAGTACAGATAAAAAACAACGCACAAGCGGGATCGATGGGGACTTTTGACATATCATTTGTTATGACGTATTCAATGCCTGCACAAAAGTCCCCATTGTTGGGAATGAATGCAAGCTTGATACATCATTTTGTCTTTTTTGACTTCAATGATCTAAATCGTGAAAATTGGAGCTGGAAATTGGTAAATAATAGTTTAAAGCCAATCTATACTTAACTGCCACCTGCTCCAGATAAACTACTCAACCTAATTTATTGTAATTGCATAATGTGGGCTACTCGAAAATACGACTTTCCTGCGGCTTAAAGTCAAGATATCTCGACAGCGCTGCTTTGTACAAGAAAAGTGTAGAAATCTTTTAGGTAGACAATTTTACGATCTACAAACTTTACCTGAACCATTTTTCGATAGCTCTCTTAGTTTCAGAGATATAAGCAAAAAACGCAAATTTGGGCCCTTTGACCACGAATAAAAAACAACGCACAAGCGGGATCGATGGGGACTTTTGACATATCATTTGTAATGACATATTCAAGGCCTGCACAAAAATCCAGCTTGTTGGGAATTAATGCAAACTTGAGTCTTAATTTTGTCTATTTTGACTGGAGTATCTCCCGGCCAGCGGCGGCGTCGAAACAATCGCGCGACGAACAATCGAAGAGCGCGGGACGATTGTTCTAGCCGGCTGGTGTTACACGACAAAGTGGATTGCGAACACTCCGCGCCGCCAGCTGGCGGACCTGCCGAATACGTCTCACTCTCGAGAACACTTGTAATACAATTTGCCGAGCGCATCGAATCCCCCATGTTGTAAAAGTGGATAGAAAATATTCCGTCATTACCTTAAGCTTCGCAGTAAATCGTTCTCGATTCTCATCGCCAAGTTTGATAATATTCGGCGCCCGTTCACAATATGTCAGCTCCGTGTAGGGCTGGCTCTCATTTACTTACGGCGACGAAAGCTCTTTTACTCAAATCCAATAAAGTTCGTGAATAAAAGACCTTTTTCTGTGATAAACTTTCTATTTTCGAAGTAGGACGCATGTATTTTATTTATAAGGCGCAGGAATAAGGACAAATATACTGCGAAAAGACGTTTTACGGCTTTGGAATGATCAATTGATCGAAAAACAATAAGTAAGATTAGATCCATATGTATAGGTATTGAATGTGCTATTGAATGTGCTACGAGTAGGTATATGCACCAAAGATTTGTTGGATTATTTCTGCATATTTGCTATTTGTTAATTGTTATCAGGGCAAACTGTAGAAACGTTTGACTTTTGTGTTGTTCGATATCCAGCTCGGAGGACCATCAGTAAACCGATTATTTTGTTTTTAATGATAATAAGCAAAATATACAGCAATTATCACACGATTGGACCGCGCGGACTGTAGTCTGATTTTATACCAATATATTGGTAAGAGCCTCAACTGTCTCTTCGACTCCAGTACAATATATTCTAAGGCCAACCTTTCCCATCCCTTCGTACAATTTTCTAATATGACACGTAGGTGCTAGAGCTCCCGTATGCACGCCCAGCCGCCCACCTCCGCGGCAGCCCTGCGCCGCGTCCCGATACGAACATAGATATGTAAATGTTTTCAATAAGGGCGCGATGAGCGCCGCGCCACGTATACACATGATAATTTGCCACATCGCGCGATCAAACTCCGCTCTGCTCAATGTTTATTTGGGAGACACATTTTATTAATATGTTAGTGAGAGGAAAACGTGTTAATATTACTAGATAAGGTGCTTGCCTCTTGTTTAAGCGATCGTAATGATATTGACGAAGCGAGAAGTGCGTGATTTTAGGCGATAAATTACGTCGTAACCGATTTTAGATGCTTATGGCCCGCAGAAATTAGGATATTGTAATGATTAAAAACTCATGGAATTGTCAACTTAATTTTAATTAGAATAACGCTACTTTTGCGACTCAACGTCTTACGCTCGCGACGGGAAAAATCGCTTTATCAACCTTTTCCCCAAGTCCTTTAACTTAAAGTCTTCACCGTGGCAGTCGACAAAACTTAGAAACGTTTTCTCGACTAAAAAGCAAATTACCGTTATGAAGATGACAAATTGGATATCGAATATTGTTCCGATGGTGTGGAAAGATTGCAGGGATCTCGGGCCGGGTGAAACTCGCTTTTGTAAGACGTTTTTAAGCGGACAGAAATTCTGTCATGGGGCTGAAGGAACGATGCTCAACAACTTTCAAGCTTGCAGAAGTAAAAATGTATATACTGTTAAAGCTTAATATCAGCCCTTTGCAATGTTTTTCACACTGCAGGGCAAAAGTAGTGATTGCTTATATCGCTTACAATATAGTGAAGCTCATTATTTAGGTCTCTAGTAATGGGGAAACCATTTTCCACACCATTGATTTTAAAAAGTTCAGTCATTATCGTAAAGTAATTTGATATCTTTTTGACTCGTGACAGCTATATACCATATTGATTATAAGTTGTAGACACATGAAATGGATCAGCAAAGTTTCAAACGCTCAACAATCGCTAGGCGCACTTCACAACTAGGAAATCGTATCAAGACGGGAGCAGAGATCTCGAGTTACCAAACCTTACCAGCGGAGCGTCGCTGTACACAAAAGAAGTTTGAACAAATCCTGCACCTGACTAGCTCGACAAAAGACTAGGAAATGACGTTCCGTTCGCGCTAACTTTAAAATCGTCTCAAAATACGCTTCACCCGGGGTTTACTGCTACTCCGACTTAAGAGGAAGCCTCAAGGCCGACAGTATTGAAATATGGGTATTTGCAAAATCTGGTGCTATCAAGACCTCATCAAGCGAGACGATGCAGCTCGTCAAATTATCGTTTCGTTGTCACCTCTTTGGAAACTTTTCCACCTTCTTTTCTTCACAAAACTTTAAAAGTATTTTGGCCTATCTTATAATGAATATGATTTAGGCAAATTAGATTGCTGGGGTAAAATTACGAGAAGGTTTGTCTGGAAGGTGGTCCGTGGTGTTTCCTCTTAAGTAAATCTCAGGTGTAAGTTTTCAGTTGATTTTCGCGTCGTAACTTAGATGGCCTCGTCGGGGTCAAGTTGGGCGGATGACGCGCTCCGTCCGACGCCCGATACTTGAGAGGGCTGTGTGCTGTCTAAGTAAACTCACCCTCGTTGTAACTTGCCCAAAGTTACAACGAGGTGAAAAGTGTGCTTAGGTTATAATAGTTTGGCGTTCATAAATACCTGGAAGGTTAGTTTAGGACACTTCGGTAACTGTTGAAGGTGACTTTACAAGTTATTAAAGAATATGAAATTGGATAATGCCTTCTTAAATCATGTTCTGTGCAGTTAAGTTTCTTCAGGAGAATTTCTCTTTCATATATTAATTTTTATTTGTCAGCACATGCGATTAAGAGTTTGTAGTAAGGCTGTAGTCAAAGATCGCAATTGGGCGAAACTTAAAAGAAATTATTCACGCAAAATATAATTTTGTAAATTGCAAATAATATAACGTCACTAAAAGGGAAGAAAAACAGGTGCCCCGGACGCAGCCAAATGTGATCATGTAAAAATTGCACCTCCGAATAGCATAGCCCCATTGCCGATAGCCACGCCTAAAAATGAGCGCCCATGTTGCTGCCGAAAACGGTGCCGTAAAGGAGATTGCACCACGCACTAGGACTCGATGTCTATATCGACGCACTCTTTTTATGTTACACGCTGTTTTGCCTTGGGAAGACATCGTTTCACGAAATAACGTACCTATCAGCCAAATAATTGGTTTGTCGACTGAGCCTTCAAAGCTAATCCAAATGTTACGTTTACTAAAAAAGTGGCCTCACGCAAACTCCAAAGGAATCGGATAATAAGATAGTGATTGCAAAATCTTTTCCCCCTGCCAACAAAATTGAACACAGTCGATAATCTAAAGTGAAAGATGTTCAAAACGTGTTTTCTACCCGGAAAACTCGTCCCCCAGTGATTATATAGATGACGTCATCAGCGCAGTCGCGTTCATTGCTTGTCCGCCATAAAAAGACCCTCTCGATGTTTGTCCGATCCTCTCCGGCGCAAAAAACCTCGGTGTTCCCATCACCAAATAAATAAAACACTATTTTATTGGTGAGGTGCCCCACACACCGTCGCACTCACTAACGCGCTAACCATTTTGTAGATTTACAGCCGTTTCCGAGGAGAAATGGCGCAAAAACTAAGCGAATAGGCGCGTCCTGCGATTGCCGAAAATATGTTTTCACAGCAATCGGCGGTGATTCTGTCCGCGCTAGTGACGTACTTTGCGAGATAACGCCTGATAATGGTCATTAATATTGATCTCAAGAGTTGATGGCAAATAACATGTTGTAAGTACTAGTATAGTCAATCTTTACTCGTAAATAACAAGAAAATGGCTCGAAGTGAGGTTTTGGTAACAATAATTATTTTATAGAGCGATGAAAACATCACTAATTCAAGTTCAAATACTTTATTGCTTAACATGGGTAAAGTTGGTGCTTAACATGATTAAGTTCAGCACATGCGCCCTACAAAGATAATGAAAATCCAAAACTGAAATATCTCAACTAAAGTTTTATAAGAATCATTTATATTTTTTCAAAACATTAAAAATTTGCAATACATGTTGATCGTATTTTTGTAATCTTTTATAACACTAATCTATTTAATAATAATTGAAAGACCTTAGATATGATTTGAAGCGATAAGTAATTGGTTGATAGATTATCTGTTTGTGATTGTATTTTTTTTCGAAATATTGAATATGTGATAACCCGATTTTGTCAAGAATGAATAAGCATAAGCAAGCATCTATCATTGTAACGTAGCCCAACCCAACATTGTTGTTTGAAGTAATGGATGCAATAAATAATTTGTGTGTGAGTGGTGTTAAAACTTGTGTATTCAACTGGCGTGCCACTAATGTATTAACACCTCGGCTATCGCGGCGTGCTTTATGGGCGCACCGGGCGCGGACTGCCAAGTGGACCGCTCTTTCAACGGGACGACAACAACGAATGCACATTGCACAAAGCCAAAGTGAAAAATACATAGTTATGATATTCTTAAAATTGAAGATAAATAAGAGTGGAGTCTCTTTAATGTTTGACAGACATTCACAAACAAATTGAAGCTCTAGATATTTATGTGTGATATATTAGCAATCGTTCCCATATTCAGCAAAAATTTTAGAGATGATTTTATGTGTACATTATTATGTCGATATCCTTCCAATATACTTTTCTTAGACATTCTTCCAATCGACATAAGACATAATATCGACAAAGGACAATTCCTAAAAAAAATATGCACAGTTACGTAACTTGAATTTAGATGTAACACATTCAAATTCAAAGCCTTAGTATTCTCCCAAACCATATAAGTATTCATGTTGTCGCTCGTGCCTGCGCGCCTATTATCAACAACAATACGAAACTCTAGTAGTTGTTTCCACACGCTCCCATTTATTGTTTCTACAACGTAGTGCGAGCGTGCAGTAATACATTATTTGATGAACATGAGTTTTGGCAGATATTATACACTTTCCCCGCTTCGAGCACTGAACACGTCGCTCCGAGTGGCGAAAATCTGTTTCGGTGAAATTCAGGCATAAACAAGATTTGCTATTTCCCGGAAGTGTAAATTGACACGCCGTTTTTCAAAATATCTTCGTCAAAAAGGGAAGTTTTACGTAAGAACCTTACATGTAAAATTTCAGCGTGAATAAGTATTTTATGAAGTATTTATGCTCCGACAAGTCAAATAACTGGACGCAGGTAGTTCTGAAATATCCTTTACCTTTCAAGTGCATAAAACATATCAATTTAAAACCATACCGAAACTTAAGATATTGTACAAGAGCTAAAACACTACTCGATAATACATCCCAGTGTTCCTGATATTTTATTTCCGTCGAACTTCACTGAGAATTTTCCAAAGCAATTCTTCCGTCGCACTCAAAAATAAAGTCGTAACTCAGTAAGGAGCGAGTTAGACAAACGCTAGTCACCGCTACGACTCCCTCGTAGCGGGCTGGCTCCGTAGCGCCAGCCGGCTACGAATGCTACGAGTCGCTACGAGCGCCGGCAACGCGAACCACTTACCTTACTTTGTCATAGTGTAATTACACTGCAGGTACGTTCCCGTAGTCGTCTGTAACTTTCTCTGAATGAAGAGATATTGCGCCGTCTTGTATTGTTTAGTCGATACTGATGTTTATTGTTCACGTAAAAGTTTATTCAATTTCATGTTATGTTGAAACTTACTTACTCGTATATTAAGAATCTGTAGCTACTTCTATGACGATAGAGAATCAGAATTGGTTGATTTATCGTTTGCTTTGTACATGTGATGAATCCTTAGTTTGATTTTTAGGACGGAATGCTGATGATGCTTGTACGTGAAAAAAGTTTAGTGTTAAATATTAAGCTAAAAACTATGACAGTGTAATAAAGACCGAAACTTTCCAAGTTTACAACTCAAAGGCGCTGCGTAAAAATGACTAAGGGCGTAATTATGAGTAGTATTCGCTCAGTCACAAAACAGCTGAAGTGCGAGGCGGCGGAAGGTCGAGTGCGGCGCACAATGGAGATTGATTACTTGTTAACAGCCGGAACTTTTACTTTTTCCGCCGGCACGAGTTTCATCTTTGATCTAGGTTACGGCCTATAGTTGTAGCAGCTGATTATACGAGTGTTACAGAGAATGGCCGATGTTATCATTGTTTACAAGGTTACATTATTTGTGTGTGTAACTTCAAATGAGGATACAATGGGAATTTATGAATGATTCAAGAGGGAGGTTTATATATGTTATGTAGGTACAACACATTCATCTATACTAATATATAAAGCTGAAGAGTTTGTTTGTATGTTTGTTTGTTTGTTTGTTTGTTTGTTTGTTAGTTTGAACGCGCCTATCTCGGGAACTACTGGTCCGATTTGAAATATCCTTTTGTGTTTGATCCATTTGTCGAGGATGGCTTTAGGCTAATGGAAATCGAAATCCACGCGGACGGAGTCGCGGGCGGCAGCTAGTAAAACTTATATAGTAGGGGGAGGGAAAATTGCACGTAAGCTGCTAAGACGGGCCACTTCTTTTTATCATACCTAAATTGTTTTGACTGCACACAATGATTATAAATGCGTCGCTTTGAAATTTGATTTCAGAGTCTATAATACGTTAAATTACTTATGCTGTTTTGGTGTTATCAATCATCACAACTATGACACTCATTGAGGTATAAAGTTGCATTTAGCTACAATTAAGTTAGTATTTCCCCCGGTGCATTATTTAGAGCAGTGTCCCGGTGCAGCGGGTGCAGTCGCATTCCCGTCGCACTCGGCGCACACCTGCCGCCGATGACGTCGTTACGACTGTTTGTGGCGGCGCGACGGAAAAATATACGCTCCCTGTCTGGGGGAATTGAAGCTTTTTATATAATTAGTATGAGATTGCTAGCTTTTTTATCTTTAGTTTTTGGTGAGATATATATATATAGATTTATATTGAAACAACATTGTTTGTGGGGAGCGAAGGCAATTTAGATATAAATAAAAAAAAGAATGATTAAAAATTACTTAAAATTAGGCGTGTACGATATTATAATTCAGAAAAGCGCAAAAAATATAATTCATACAATTTAGTAATCTTTTCGTAGTAAATTGGAACCTATTTTGCAGTGGCCGGCTCCTAAAGAATAGGGTATTCTACTCTGTTTAACAAAGTACTATAATATGTTCGTTTCATCGTTAAAAGACACCAAAAAAAATATTTCGCCGAAATAAACCCGCTTTAATGCCATAAAGATACTTCAAATTTTTAAATATATTTATTCCCGCGAAAACAGACTTCTGCGCTGTCCGCCATGTTTATGACGTCATTTCGGCATGTAGTACACCATAGAGTAAAGTAATATATTGGGCTGGGTTGACAGGTGACAGCAAATTATTATTGCCAATATGACGTAACACGGTCACAGCATGGCGGCTCGTGTTTTTAGTCACGTGATATACAGATTAAAAATATCAATTTTTAATTTTAATATTATAAATCAATCATGTAAATTTATGACTCAAAATCAGTTTAACTATGTTTATTTTTACATAGAGTTCATTTTGTACTGATTTTTATATTTTTTCATTAACCACCGAGAGTACCCTATTGTGAAAAGTCTTCGCAACCAAAGTGATTTTCCAATATTAACATAAACTCGCGACACATAAAGTAAAACTGATCGCACATAATATTTCAGTTCACTTTACCAAAAAATGAGTATAACCTTTAAATACAGAGTCGTTTCACAGCACGCGTTAGTTTTTACGACGAGGTTTAAAGCCCTCTGCCCTTGCGTGTTATATTTGTGTTATGTTGGTACGCATCTTTAACAGCTCATTTCGTTTCGAATATTCTAAGAAAACACATTTTATTAAATTTGAATTACTATTATTTTAAAGTATTTTTGTGTACTGTGAAGTTCACAAAAAAGGGAGATCCAAATCCCTATGATAATGCACGTTAACGGCTTATAAGTCGAATTTTGTTGCTAGAGAAAATCGTTGATATTCTGTGTTTATGTATTAGTAAAATAAAATCTTTGGCTATCTCTTAATTTTATTTATCAATCTTGCCTATTATAAAATGTTTTGTAGTGAAGCAACTTAATAGTCTTTAACCATCCCAAATATATAACCTTCTTCTTCAATTATAAAATCACTAAAAGCTTAGGTATATGCATAATTATTAATATTGACTGATATTTTTGTTTGTCATGTATATTATCACTAATGATCACACAATCTGTTTGTCCGTGGGCGCACGCGCTGCGGTCTGGTCTTTTGTTGCGGCGGGCATTTGATACGCGGTACATTACCATTATTTGATTTCATGATGTATCACGGTTTCACCGACGCACCATTATCGAATTTAACGCTAATTAAGGGACAAAGTCATTTTAATGATGTAGGGTTTTTGTTTTTGTTCTGACTTAATATGAGGTTGTTAGATGCTGATAGCCCATGGGCACAACGATTCTCAATATTGGCCAGATCCAAGTCGCCAAAACATATAACTTCGAAATCAGTGGTAGAGTCATCATATTGCATTATTCCGACGATTAATAAGTGCTTCTATGATGCCTACTTTAATACATAATATTTTGATTTAGAATTGTGTTTCAGTTTAGTTTGAGCTGAGTTTGAAGACAGTTTGAGTTAAGGTTGAGTTTGTGGGGTGCATGCTACCCTGATCAACAATGTTCGCACATCGACGGCGACCAAAAAAAAAGGCCATTAACACATCTGATTAAATTCTAATCAACATATTATCACTTTGTTGTTGCTTGGTGCCACAAAGAGAGGTTATTTGAATCGTACAATATTTCCATGTTATACGAGTACGTGAATACTTGTAAGTCAATCTGTTCCCTGTTTACCCAAGCTTTGTAAATAGATACAGGGACCAGCTTTCGTTTTTATTAAACAACATTAGACCGCCTTTACACGCAGAAGTACAGTGACCATGCTTTATACACGTACGAGGATAATCTTGGCACGGGATTATATGTCTATACAAATATTATAAAGAGGAAAGGTTTGATTTTTTGTTTGTTTGTTTGTTTGTTTGTTTGTATGAATTGAATAGGCTCCGAAACTACTTGGCAGATTTGAAAAATTCTTTCACTGTTGGAAAGCTACATTCACACAGAGTAACATAGGCTATATTTTATCCCGGTACGGGAAGTAGTTCCCCCGGGACGCGGGTGAAACCGCGTGACGGGCCGCTAGTAGTTTATAAAAAATATCTTTATAAAATAGCCAATTTTCATTATCATAGTTGTTTGTCCCAGTGCATATTATTTCCGATTTTAACATTGTACGGTGTAAAATTCTAACGGTATCTGTATGTCGATATAGAAATCATAATCTGAACCATTCACCAAGAAAACGTTATATGAAGTGAGTGAACCGAACAGGTGCAAAATAAATAAACACGTGTTATAAAATAAAGTTTGCAATCTAGAATAAATATTTGGTCGCATTCTAAAATAAAGTCTTTGTTGTAAAAAAGTCCCTGTTTTGCCAAACGCGTGGCAGCCCACATTGTTAGGGAGCCCGGGGCGGGAACCACTTGAAAATTTCCTCTTAATAAGCCCGCAAAAGGCTTCAAGGTCCCAATTATTAAAACAACACGGTTTCCCTAACCAACAACGCTGTCGCTTCCCTCCGCTGCGCCGTGCTTCGCTACGCTTCGCGCGTTTCCTCTGCGGATAATAAGGGCCGATTTTAATAACTCGTTTTTTATCAACCGCGTAATTAAATGGAACAAAAGTATCTTGTTACGTGGGGCGACGCATTACGCGGAATTCACTGTAATATTTACCTGTATATTTTTTTCGGTGTTTTGTTTTCCGAGGATGTAATCTGTTGTAAATTTACCCGTCGCTTTTTAATTATGGACTGGATATACGAGTACCTTGGCCAATTATGACAGGCTCAATGCCGCTTTGGGTGCCTCATGGCAGGCAATGCGGGTGTATAAATTCAAACTTTTTTTTTGGTTGCTGGATTTATTTGCACATTTCAAAACTTAATAACACAATCATTGCTTCAATTATTTACTTTAAAATTAGAATGATACACAGGCAGTGTAAAAACGGATCTTAGTGATATTTTCCTCGCATCTATAATACTATACTTAATTTGCACTGCATAACCGAACCGTAACCTAATAAACAGTTTCAAGTATAAGTAAAAGTGTATCGCGAAGTATAAACGTGTTTCGTGAACAATTAACTGCGCCGAACCTATTCGAAACTTTAACAATCAACTCGCTAAATGATTTAACGAGGGCCATTCACGGCGAGCGTTACTTTACTCAACCAAAAGATAATAAATAAGTTAATCAAAAGTGACTTTATAAATTGTATTTGTTTGATCTCAAAGTCGGCAAGTTTTAATGAAAACATCGAGTCGCGAGCTCTTTTACATTTATACCTTGAAAGCAAAGCTTCTGCGAGTTTTTGCTTGAAATTTTATTTATGAACTTGATGGGCCGCTACGAAGATTCGATCCGGCGTGTCATTAGACTAAACAAAGGGGTAAATTCGAATGATTTCTAGAATATTCTTGTATAGAATTTGGCGGAAGGAATTAGTGGGACCACTGACTGTTTCTTTAGTAAATTATATTTTAAAATTATCTCAAAGTCAAGATTAACGACTACGTTGACATTTGCACATATGTAGTTAGACAAAGAGAATAAGCTGTCATTGTCACACTCTGTATTTTTTCAAAGGAATTAATTAATAATTGGCAATAATAATATAAAAAAAAGACAGTTTCTGATCTCTAAATTCAATAAGCAATTGTGAAACAAGGAAATAAATTCTAGATAATGTTAATCTCAAGGTTTGAACTGTGCGTTGCAGAGATCGAACTTGCTTGAGTACCACGTCAAATAGCAACGGCCGGATAAATTTCAGACGAACAACGGACAAATTGTAAATACGGAAAGGTGGGGAAGGGACACGCAGTGATTAGCTCCGAGTCCCCGCCAATTGCCGCGGCTGACCACTGAACTTTAAAGATGCCGCGCCGAGATTACTCGACCACCACCTCCTTCACCCACGTTTGCTTGCATCCCTTAAGGCAAATATATTATGTGACAGGAGCATCCCTTCAACTCTAACTGTGGACTCTATACGAGGGTCGTCCCTTAAGAGATAAGATAGGAATGCCCCCAAACTTGTCCGCGATTATCTCGCAAACTTGGACACTTTGAATTCTTTTTATTACGCAAGTGTATGAAGTTGCTGCGATAACCTATATAATGCTGGCTGGACCCGGCCCGCGGCTTTATCTAAATGCTTAGTGTTTAAAGCTGGAATGCTCAGATCTCTTCATGTTTATTTGTTATTTTACGACTTAGATTACTCAAAAGTTAAGTGGATAAGGGGTAAGGAATGGTAGTTCTAAATTTCAAAAACAAGGGTTGGTCCCTGCTGTCTTGTTATACATAACTTAAATAGATAAAATTTGCTGTGGTATGGGTATCATAATTAAGAAAAACAATACAAAATTAAGCTTAAATAAACATTTATACTAATTCAACATAAGAGAAGACGCAACCGAAAATCAAACCAACGATTGACCAAGTATATCAACCATAAGACCAACGAGCTCAACAGGAGAATAAGATTACGAATATTCGTTCTCAGCCGTAGGACATTAATGAGTTGATACTTCTCTCCGAAACAAAGACTTGTAAGTTATACAGAATTCCTAACATTTAAATGAGAACGTTTCAAACGAGCTCGCAACAATGCAAAAAGGATTAATAAAGACACTCATCCTTTCGTTCGTGTTGTCAAAAATCAAGTGCCTTTTGAAACAAGGACAAATAAGATGATCCCAATCGGGTAAAAAGCTTAGCTTGTAATCGAGTGCGAACTACCCGGCGAGGGCGGGAGGGAATGGAATTCGGGAGGACCCTCTGGCCGATAATTCCTTTCATTTGGCACAAAGGCCGCCTCCGAGCCACTCCGGATTTGCGGGGCCGTCTCCTAATGACGTTTTTGTCTGTCTCCCGCTCTTGTATTTTGCACAAATATTGATTGACTTGTACGTGGATAGCACGGTTTAGTTTTAAGCTAGGTACGGTTGGATTGAATGTCTCGGTCGCTGCATTTCAGTGCATCGCAGATTGTACCAGGGAAGCGCCCAAATGGCGACGACAAAAATAAATATGATAACAATAACTTCTTCCCAAACAAGTCTCGGCAGGCAGCGCATTATTATTATAAGTAAGTGTGTTATTACACAATTTAAATATATAATCTCGGGTCAAACAGCAGATCGCGCTAATTGATTCCAAGTTATGTAATGAATATAGTTTTCAAATAAATAACTTGAAAATAATGAATATTGATAACTTTTAAAACATTCGCGACAGATCAAATCACAAAATTGAAGTCGTAAACGTTGAATTTAAAGTCGTAGGCAGCCCGCGAGCGGACCCCGTCTCATCAGCGATGCCCGGTATTAATTCAAATGAAAGGTAAAATTCGAGGTAATCGCTCTAGCGCACAAATACCGAAAGACGCTACCGCCATCTTGTTCAAGCTTGAAAACAATGAGAATTCTTAACGTTTTGCAATAAATATAGCTTATTTTTATAATAAATACGTCATAACTACAAGTTATTAATTCCAAACAATGATTTTTTGTATACAGTTTCTTTTAGTTTTACGATATAGTACGATAAGATTTTATAACGTAAACAACGTTCTTTGTGACAGGTATATTAAAGGGCTAAATCAAAAATGTGTTTAGTATTATAATATTGAAGGCAATGAACTAGCTGTTGATAGGGTTTTAGCCTGCGGGGAATATTTTATTAAACTATTTGCCTTCTTGTAAAATATATCCTAAGTTTTAGTAAGTAGGTATTCAAGGTATTCATAAAAATCGGTTCAGTTGTTTCATTAAGATATCATTATGGCGTGTCCGAGTGACTTTTATATTTACATATTGTATTGATAGGTATATCAGATATATTAATACATTTCACGTACACATCGGTATATTCTTGTTTTCAAAGTAGGCTAACCCGTGTTACAATGAACATTTTTGAGTTAATTTTTTTCCAACATATAAAAAGATCTTGTGATTTTTTATATCTAATCTATTCTGACTTCTCCCGACAACGCTGATGCACCTCAGATATTCCTCATGCAAATGTCTCCTCGTCTAATTCTATATAAAATCTTTTCATCCGCGAGCGGTAAATAATGCCAGCTGTAATGATCGCGAATGCAAACACGATTATCGAACTTCCTTTTGAAATAACATTTCTGGGGACCGCTGCAGCGTCGCATTTATTGCATTGTTGTACTTTGAATACATTTCTTGTAGTAAAGTATCAAAAAAATCGTGTTTCTGTCCATGGTGTGAATGGTGTGATGCATCTAATGTTGTATATTTCATTCACCAACTTACCATCAGGTGGTCTTCTTGCACGTCAAATATAAAAATAGAACTAATGTGCATTATTTAAAACTTCATTCGATCGTAGTAGTAAAATATGTATTTGAATTCGTTACCGGCGTTGGACAAAAACATGTGTATTTCTCCATGCTACATAAGGCGCTTTAAATGAAGCGAGAAAAAGGTTCTAGCAGGCAGTATGGCGGCGTCAATTGACACGATATTACGGTCTCATCTGCCGTCTTGACACGGCTTCCCTTTTTGTTATTGATGGGCAATGAGAAATTATCAAATTAATCAATATGAACATGAAAATTGATAAGAAACAATGTGTTAGATAAGAATTCGACTTAAACGAGCAGAATATGGTAAGGCGACATCTTTCCTCGGCAGGATTTAATTTTTTTCATAATTGTCATTTAATGCGAATCACGCATTAAATAACAAGGGTAAAAGATTCACTTTAATTTCGGAAGTAAAAATAGCAACCAGAAGCAGTAACTGAAATAACAGAACCTTTATAAAATAAAAAGCAACATCTTCCTGCACAAACCGTCTTAAAAACAACATTCAAATTAATCTCAGACATCATTTATAATTACAACCGGCCGTAAAAAGCGAAACATCTCTTCCCACTCCGTCTTGAAACTGTTAGCGGAGCCTCGAACCGCACTCAACACAAACAACAATTAGTTAATTAAAAGAGAATTCATTACCGCCGATGGAATGCCCGGGACAATCTTCCCGATGGCTTCGAAGCACATCGAGTTTTCCAGCAGGGATTGCGCCCTGCTATTTGCATTCAGGCTACCTACGCTATTGCTGGGGTAGCTAGAACACCTGGGAAATCGGAAAAAAACTAGTTTTCAGACACCTTAGGGATTGTGTCCAGGAATTAGGTACTGACAACCTTAGCAACTACTATATTATTATTCTACTATATTATAATTTGTTTATTATAGGTTTTACATTTAAAGTATAGTAGGAGTTTTTAAATTAAAATTGACCACATTTAGTCCACTCCAGTGATTTTACACATCATATATTCATCTTAAATCGAGGTCGCAAAATATCGAGCCAGTGAACGCTGTCGGAATCAGACAGAGAAACAAAACGTCCAATCGCAGACCGCAACATCCGACTGAAACGCCGACAACACGTGCAACTATTTTGCATCGCTAACACGTCCGCGGCCCACTTGATACTCGTCCGCACTCGCCCATACTCGCCCATACTCGCCCGACTCGCCCGCACTCGCCCGGGTACACGCGCAGCAAAAAGTCCTAAAATTGACTGTCCGAAGCAGACGCTTAACTTTTTAATTAGTAGCTCTGTTGCCTGGTGGGTAGGCTTAAGCCGAGCACACGGACGAGGGTGTTGAAATGTAGATCGATGCTCCAATTATGCGGAAGAGCTGTTCGTTATGAGTTTGACTTCGTAGTTTAGTCTCGGAGCGTTTTGTTTTAGCATCAATTAAGGCTTTTGTTACTACGTATTAAAACGTTTGACGTAGAATGCTGAAATTATTTTAAGCTTGAATTTAATTTTACAATATCGTTTTAAATGTAACTAACATTTGCTAGATTGGAAATATTATAGGTAGATGCCTGTCTGATTTAGATAACGTTTTGATGTCAAGTTTATTCTATTTCGTTGTACAACAACTGAAAAATATAGCTAAACTATTATATTATCTACGTAACACTGTATGGACAACAAATAATAGCATGATGTAGACTTACATGTGTTACATATTTTGCTACGTATTGGAAATTAGGGCTTTTACACTATCTCTAACAGCAAAACAAATTAATAGACATGTACTTTACATAGGAAGTAATAGTTTCTATAAGCCCATCCGTCACAGCTCAGCACAGACAGCTGACTAGCGCGTGCCGAGTGTATCAGCCGCTGTTGACACAACCGAGTGTTTGCTAAAAACAATATGACGCCGCGTGTGACAGACTCTACCGGGTAATTAGCTCGTTGTTATTTCTTTAAAGCAATTTTCTGAGGCTTCGAGTTGTTCAATTTAGTCATGAAGAAATTAGATTGAAGTGATTATCTTACTGTTATAATATATTTTAAGTTTTTTGTATGTTTGTGTGACTGGAAATGAAACCCAACGAGTCTCTTAGAAATCATAATTCTGTGGTTTGCCATTACCTTTTTCATATTTCTGACTTCTTATTCAGATTGAAAAGTAGGTAAATTAAACAATGTATGTATAATGGTTCCTAACATACATGACACTAAATCAGATGTCAACCAATAGTCAAAATTCATCCGATCTTTATCAAATAAAATTGGACTCACGCTTCATCCTCAAGGCTAACCTAGCTTATTTAAACAAATGTGTTCCAACTTCTAACATGAAGTCGGACAAACGTTCCTAGATAAACAAAGGTCTGGAGCTAAGAGACTGTCAGTGGAGTGCGAGGTGACGATTCATTCGTGCGACGGTCGCACGGAGTTGGCAACTATCCTATCAGCTCAAGATAGATAGGCAAATAACTCAATGCTTTGTCGACGAGTGAGTGCGCTCTAGTCACAAGCGATAGCGGAGGCTTAGGCGTGGTTTCGCCCTTAATTTGTTAACCCAAATCGAGCGAGTGATCTCCATTCGATTTTAAATATTTTTAACTTTATCTTTGTAAGCAGCGATCAGCAACTGTCTTATAATATCATTTAGCTAGACTGTTTTTAGTGTTTTGTTAACGTTGCCTCTATACTACACAATTATAAGGCCCTCTCTGATCCTTATTTTCCATTTAAAGGTGCAAATTGTACCGTAACAATGTAAGAGTCTTAATTAGTAAGTGAATATCAATTATCAACGCAGATATTGCAAATCTTTGTAGTGATTTGATAGCTTGACGACGCTTCTTAGGTACACTGTAGTTGGAGACATGAATCTTTCGGAAGTAAAAAATAAATAGATATTTGAAATTTTCTTCAACAGTACACCAGGACATATTGAAATAAAGTAACCCGCGGCCGCTTATGCCTTGACGGCGAGGCAGCGGGCGGTGGCGTGCTTACCGGCATAGTCTGACTTCCGTGCAGGCTGGTGATGGCCGCCTGGGCCTCCTGGTGCGAGCTGAACTTCACGAACGCGCACCCTGCAACAAACAGACGGGTTTATTGCACGCTGATTAGATATTTACATGTGGAAATGTGTAGGGCGAAGGCGACCCTTTCGCTTGATTCTTTTGCATGTATGTATGTGCATACGAGTAGGTATGTACAAATGATCAATAGATTATACGGTAGTAGTAGTAGACTACTGATTTCTAAGATTAATTTTGTTATACTCGTAGTACATTTCACCTAAGATGATCCCAGTGACAGTTGACAGTTCAAAGGAAATCTACACTATACTAAAGCATTAGGAACTCTATGAAAAATCAGCTCGATGAGCTTTTTGTTTTGAAATAAAGTAAAATTACGTATAAGAGGTATAACTGTCACAGAGATCATCTTAGCTGAAATGGACTTTAATTTATGTTTTCAATTCACATTTTAACATTAATAGATACATTCGACACTAGTAACAAGAAATATCGGACAGGGAAAGGACAAAAGTTACTGAGCTACTAAGCAGCTCCAACCGGAATAATATTATGACTAAAATATTAACTTAAACAAACCTAATAAAACAGATGAAATAGCGGGCTATTCCGATAACCCAGGATTTCGGTCAAAATACTGCAATCGTGATAACAGTTCCTTATTGTACTAAATTGCATGGATTTACGCTTTCACTTGAATTGTCAAAAGTTTTCATCCCTCCTGAAACTGCAGAAGTCTTCAACCGTTTATATCACCCCATTCACCTACTTTAAGTCTTCGGAAGCGGACTCCGTAACAAGTTAAACAGCATCATAATTCGAGGGGGTTCGCAATAACAACAACAAACGCGAACAAAGAGGGAGATCACCTCCGCTGCAGGCTTGGGGTAATCCCGTTATAAGCAAGGGATCCATCAGTCGTCATTATAGGGTCCCTGCTTCCGTTCATACCTGTGCCTGGGAAATGATTTTTTATGAAATATCAAGTTCTTTAAATTTTATTTACATTTTGATATTTTTTGTCATTTAAAAATTACGAATGAGAATTTTAAGCGACGTAGAGCTTTGTGAAACTTCCATTGTAATGAGCCGCTAGTCTGGGGAAGGACCACCTTACAGAAAACCGCAGTGAAGTAGCACTTAATAACTATCGTTTTATGTTTGTGCTGGAAAGAAAGGTCTTCAGAGCTCAGTTAACTCTGTTTTTAAAGGCAGGCCACGCATCTGCGACGCTTGTACGGTTGTTAATGTACAAGGGCAGCGATGATCACTTACCATCAGATGAGTCGTATAACGTATTCCTTATAACTGAGGGTCGTATCATATGTGAAATGAAACACACAACAACTCAATTGGAAATTTTAATTAAGTGGTTTGCCATTGCTTTCTCCATTTCATACGCTAACTCGTAGTGTGTAGGGTTTCTCACGATATTTTTCTTCACCGTACATCTGGTATGAAAGACTAGGTACTTCTACATAACTTAATTTTATTGTTATTGGAATACGCCTGTGCGAAGTCCCATCGAGGGTTATTTATCGCCTACGCAACAATAACGTATCCTGTCTGATGAGGATGACCAAATGACCATCCCTTATTTGGCAATCATGGAGATAAGACAGTTCCTTATCGTTATGACGATAATTAGATTTCACTGACCGCGGTACCCTTCCTCCTTGAACTTTTACAATAGTTATTAGACAGACAAACCTCAAGTTCTCGTTGTGGTATATTCACCAACTACTGAAACTGCGCTCTACTACTGCTCTGTTTGATTTGATTTGTCCTATTGAATAGACCAAGCTAATTGACAAAATGTCTAAGTTACGTCATCTATCGTTATAAATTCTGGCCCTGTTTGAAAAATATCCAAGGATCATTCCTACACATAATAAAATCCGCTCATCTGTCAGTTTTAATTTTTATCAGCATGTCCGCGGGAGAGTCATCATAATTTCGCGCTTAGCCGTCCCGGAGTTGCCTCGCGTAATCCTCTTCATATCCGCGGGATCCATCAGTTCTCATTAAGGGGACAGTCCCCCCCCCCTGCACCCGCTGTCCCCCCGCTACCTGCCGCAAGATTGATGCTGCGGTATCACTACTGCTGCGCTCTGACAGTTTATTATTGAAAAATTGAGCGAGCGCCGTTTAGGCTATTTTGAGAAGGATATTGAAGATAATATTCTTCTGTTATACGTACATATATAACGTCATAAGGATAAATGATCATCTATTCTACGTACATACTTAAAATTAATTTAATGTTTATTTCATTCGATTAATAATAAATATTTAAATCTCAGTTTACATAAGTCACCTAGTAATGATAATGTTATAGTTATTGATTATAATGGACGGAATACAGATAGTTGTAAATTAAATTTGAAGGCCGTATTTATAACAGATCCTTAAAATCCTCATCGATAATTTTGTAACCGGATTAACCCTTTCACCTTTCCACTCGATTTATGTAAAGCGGCAACTCTAAACTGACGTACTGAATCAATTAAGAGTTTGCCGCGAGTCGTGAGTGCTTAGTTCGTGGACGGCGTTCATTATGCACGGAGGACGCGAGTACCGAGTACTGAGCCTGCCTTCCGCATAATCCAAAACAAACAATCAACGGGCACGTTTCTTCCCCCGCATGCACCGCACGCGCCCGCCGAAATATAACAACTGTACACACGGGTCTTCTATTTGCTAAGTATGCTCGTAACTTCTTATTGAATCAGCCTCGGATTCGGTAAAGGAGCGACCGTGAAAGGTAAAAACTCCACAGGGAAAATTGTGGCGACTATTTTATCTTCCGCGGGCGCCCGGCGAAAGTACGATTATGCCCGACTGGCTTTTATTCGTATTATCCTTTGTTCAACTGGATAAAGGACCATAGCCGAAACGTTTTCCGAAAAGGCGTTCGAAATGAATTAGGACGCAGTTTTAAGCCGCGCCGTGTTTACACTGAGAAAATAGAGACAAGGAGAAAAAATAACAATTTGTCGGGGCGCGGCGTCGCGTGAAAAAGTAATAACACGACGAGCGATTTAAATGGCGACGAGCGCCGAGCGCAGTCGCCGCGCGACAATGCCGCTGCCGGGCCATTATGAGGACGTCAGGCGCCCGGGAAAGAAGTCAAAACTTCCCCGGCAAACATGGAACTATTTACTGCTTCCACATTCGGCGACGTGTGCTCGCAACTTGGATGCAATTTGTTAACCCTTTATCGCGCGCGAGACACGCAGGGCGGCTGCGTCGCGCGATGGCGCACGGCGGGTCGCAGGTAACTTGGCCGCCGGCCAAAGATGTGTTTTCCTGTTGTTGGCGAACAAACTCACAGATCAGTTTTTATCGCGCGAAAGGCCTTTATAGCCGTCCGATAGCGGGCGCCTCGTCGAAATGTTTTCGCGTCGCCGCCGAACACAAATATTATTCGATGGTTTTATGTATCGGAAGTATTATACGTTAAAAACTTTGGCACTCACCGCTGATACAGCGACACTTCAAAATTGACGATAGTGTGAAATGTACTTGTGTAATGGCGATGGGTGATGAGGTAACTTCTGTTATGTACGAGTATGCCATTGTTTTCGATTTTGGGAAGCCACGAGGAGTTAAACATTTCTTCTTACAGAATAGCAGCTATAAAATAGAAATGATTTTCATTTATTCTTTGTATTCTAATGAAAACATAACAATACTACATAATAGAAAATACAGATCAACGTGTTGATAGACGCCACCGAAAACCCTTTTGTAGTGTCGCTATTTATCACCCTTTAATAACAAAAACAAAACGTTCCAAACAGGATTGAGGCGTCCTCTCTAATATTCCGGAGCTCGCAGGTACTGTACCTTCAAAGAATGGCAGCGGAATGAAATGAACCGTTTGTAAGCGGCGTGTTTGCCTGTCAACTTAACAAGATAATTTGTCAAAGGTTCTTTGAGGGCCACTCGCTGTTCGTTTGACAGCCGTCATCTCAAGTAAACATGGGTGATGAGGGCAGTCCGGGCTCGCTCCCGGCGCGTTTTTTCGCAGGGCACGACTCTTAACTCGGGAGGCGCTGACGGGTCGGCCTTTGGGCCGTCTCAGGAATTTCCTTGCCCTTTGTTTTCACTAAAGGCTTAAGAGCTTCAACTTGAGTATTTTTCGGTTTTGTACAGGCTTGCGTCGAGACCGTTAGTGGTTGTTACTCTTAGTTCTAGTAAACGGGAAATGTGGAGAGATTTTTTTATCGCGCCCTCTTCATTCTGTTTAAACCTTGTTTTGTATTTTGGCGGACTCACTGTGCGGCTTTTGGTGAATTGTGAATAGGATATGATAACAGATTTTTGTTTGTTTTAGGTTTGTAAAATACTGTGCTTATTACTAGTGAAAATATATTTCTTTTGTACACAACACGATGTAGATACCTTGAAGTTAAGTGAGGAAAATATTCATCTAAATCAGTGGTTCCCAAACTTTTTTTTCTCGTGGACCACTTTCAAAATTTTACTGATTTCGGTGGACCCCCCCCGCTACTTAATTTTTACCACATTCATAAAAGTCGCCAAAAAATAAAAATTGTGTCGCTTCTGAGTTCACAGGGTTGTGCTGTATCTTTTCAACCACGTGTACTACCGACCATTTTGAACAACATAATATTTGTTCCATGGCTGTTCGAAATTCGCATAAAAAAAATCAACTTTCATACAAAGACCGTCACGTAACTTGGTCTTTTTGTATGGGTAGTCGAACATTTTTTTTGAAGATTTTCGAAAACTCGTAAAACAGAATGTTTTTCAGAATGGTTGGTAAAACACGTGGTTAATGAGATGTAAATGAACACAGATACACTCCGTATTTCGATAGGTCAAATAAAATTGAAAAAAGGTAGTACATTTAAACATACGGAACGCGTGAAATCTTTGAGCCATAGCACACGGCGTATTTTAAACGCGCAGATGACGCGCGTTTCAGGAACACGCGTTTTCGGCGCCGTAGATGCTGATTGTTGCGTTTGCAATCATGAAACAAAAGCGCGCGCATGAAGCGCGTATTCGCGCATTTGAAGTGATACAAACGCGCGTACAAAGGAGCGGAGTAGGGGCCGCTGGCCGCTGGGGAGGCTTCTGCCGATATACATGATCTTATTACTGTAGTTTGAGTTAACTCCGGTTTTAGAATCAAAAGAAGTTCTTGGAGTGACGAATATGTCATTCGATAACACTTATTAAATTTCTTCCATCTTCTATGTATGACCAATTTTTTAAACGTTGTATGATAATGACAACTCAATTCGTTTTTCAATAATAAATGGATCTATCTAATAGATTCGCTTTTTATTTAATTTTTTTCTTTTTAAAAGAAGTACCGCGATTGGCAAATGTTGGCCGTAGACAAATGCACGTGGAGAAATTTAGGGGAGACCTTTGCCCAGCAGTGGGACAATATAGGTTAATAAAAAAAAAAAAGAAGTACTAAAGCCAACGTAAGCAGTACTGTCTCAACCGACGCCATTGTACACCTGGAGAAGAGTAGTCTCTGAGGCCTCTGCTTCGAGGCCTGATCAATACGTAAAGGCGACGCGCGTTTGAATCGCTGTATGTGCGCGTATACGCGCAGTTAAGGCGCGTTTCACGATCGCCCCGTGTGCTTAAGGGCCATACCACACGGCGAATTTTAAACGCACAGACGACGCACAGATTACACGCGATTCAAACGAGATTCTATCGCAACCTTAGAGCCATAGCACACGGCGTATTTTAAACGCGCAGACGACGCCCAGATTACACGCGTATACGCGATTCAAACGAGATTCTATCGCAACTTTGTAACTTTTGTATCATGATTGCAAACGCAACAATCAGCATCTACGGCGCCGAAAACGGCTATTGGAAATCGAATCCACGCGGACGGAGTCGCGGGCGGCCGCTAGTTTAAGAAATATTTGGCTTTAGAATATTCTAATACGATATAATCACACGTTTTGACATTCCTCAGAGATTGTAGTGGCAGCCTAGACTAAATAGCCTAAAATAGCCTAACAATGTAGGTAGGCCCCTATAAAAAATATGCTTTCATTTTTGCTTTTTACTGTCAAAAGCAGAAAAATTTTCGTGGACCCCCATTAACATCTTATGGACCCCCAATTTTTATTCACGCCTTCGTAGACCCCCAGCAAGTCTTTCGTGGACCCCTGGGGGTCCACCTGGACCACTTTGGGAATCACTGATCTAAATGCATCTTCATTGTTTTTTGAAATCTGTACAGTAAGAGATTATATTTTAAGTGGCGTTATTAAGGCAAGTAACGTTAACTCGTAGGTGATTACGGCTGACAGTAAGAATACATGGGCGGCAGTCATCTCGGCATTCACGTTAAGGGCCCAGGAAACACATGACGTCACAGCACCCTGCTAATGCCCAGGAAAGGCCGCGATCAAGATAGACATCGCGCCATCGCCGCAGCTAAATCACTTTCTAAATCTCCCGCATCCCCCATTGCGAATCGAGAGTCGACTCTCCCCGAATCTAATTTAAACAATTTAAATACGCAAGAGACGGAGCCCTAATATTCCAAATGTTACTTGCGAAGTTTGTTCGTGTTACATTAATTCATATCTGCACCGAGTTCGGAAGAACATTGATTACAAAGCGCCATCGGAGGCGGGAGGTGCGCGAACTTTCAATATTTATCTCGGTATTTTGATATACTGGCGGCGATAGCGCCTGAATGACGGTCAATTTTATTTGCCTTTCTTTATGCCTTCGTTCGTATTCTCTGATGAAAACATGCAAGGTGGGTTTCCGTAAGGGGATTGCCATACGGAGACGTAACTTATTCGCCGTTCGTGTTATGTTGATTGGTTGGATATAAAATTGTCACTCGAATTGTTATCGAAGTAGAGAGAGCAAAAAATAAGAAGAAAATATAATTATGTACTTTACTATGGAGTAATAAAGCTATCAGAATTCTTAAGCCACAAGTTTAAGTTAATCATCATCAGTGTAATCTGATCCCAATATTCAACATCGAGTGAATAAAGCAGACTTTCAAAGCATAACAATGGAATGACTCAACAACCAAGTAAGACGAAGCGTAAAGTTAAAAAAATACTAACTCAGCTTTAATAAGTTTCTCACTTCGGTTTGTAATATAACATTTTAGACTTTCGCGTTGCATCAGTCTGTTATTGCGTCATTGACAAACAGAGCCCACATGCTCTGTGACCCTGAACACCTTCAGGCGGAATTAGCGCATGTTCAGGAGGTACTACAACATAACGGATATGGGGTGACTAGAAATATGAGGAGGTCCAAAGAGAAGGCAAGATGTCCTGAGGTGAAACGGCAGGCTATGTTTTTACCGTATTTGAAAGGTGTAACGGATAAGATTGGAACAGTACTTAAGAAATTCTCCATCAAGACTGTATATACTCCGTTATGCAAGATGTCAAAACTATTGCGATCACCTAAGGATAAGATACCATATCAAACATCAGGCGTTTACAAAATCGATTGTAGCTGTGGTAGTTCCTACATAGGCCAGACTAAGCGTTCAATAGCTGAACGGGTCAAAGAACACATTGCCGCAGTGAAAAATCGACAAACGAGTAAATCTGCGGTTGCTGAACATCTACTTGACATGGGACCGAATCACTGGATGGAATTACATGAGCCGAAAATCCTCTCCACTGAACGCCATTACCATTCTAGGATGGTACGAGAGGCAATTGAAATTAAGAAGTACAAAAATTTCAACAGGGAAGATGGGTTTAAATTAGCATCAGCGTGGAATCCAGTGATTAGCAAGTGTCAACCGCGATTTGTTTCGTCTCGACCAAACCCTGATACTGTTAGTGTTGTGTGCCGTGAAAGTGTGGGTGACAATTTAATAAATGACAATTTGGGGGTAGAGGAAGAACATTCTCAACCGCGCCCGAGCAGACGACGCCCCGCATCACCAGTCCGCTTGCGACCACGGCTGCTGTAACGCAGTCGAAACGTCAAGCAGTAAGTAGTATACATATACTACATAATTAATATCGCGTTAAGTCCCGTTAAATAATACTAGTTTCTCACTTCGCCCGACGCATCTCAACGTAAACTAAGATTAATATAAAGTACACACAAGACGGAATATGTAGTAGGGAATCCAATGTTATTACGGTGTGTGCCTCGAATCTTTCATTTTAAGTTGGTCGGCGGAGTTGCGGATCGCGTCGTGTAAACAAGTTCGCGTGAGCTCCGCGACGCAGACTCTAATTGTGCTCTTGTGCTCTTGTGCTTTTGTGCGATGAGCATGACTTTAAGACTTTTGCCTGTGGTTTAGTCAATCGTTTAAAAAGAGACTATATATTCATGATTTTAAGCGTTAGGTTAGGTTAGGTTAGGTAAAAGTCCAATTCATATTTTTATCGCATCGCCATGCGTCGTTTATTTTCAGTATTTGTTGTTATCGATTATGATTAATAATTATCTTTGAATAAATCTATAGAGTATTTTGCTTTGTATGATAGGTACACATTTATTTAATTTAAGTCTCTAATGGGTACGACTCTCACAGTTGGATGATACATAGGATGAAAGATTTGGCATGATATTTGTTTCTCAGTGAGCTTCAATAATGTACAACCTAACGATATTTTTATAAGAAACTCATTTTATTTTCAATTCTTACAAAACGCACGGTGCATTCTACACGTGGACATTTTATTCTTAAACTCGGAAGTAAAGTTTTCGACAAAAACACGTTGCCAGAAAAGTGTTGTAAGTTCAATTGTGAGTTGGCCCCGGCGAGTCGCGTCGTGTAAACACGTTTGTCCAACTTACCGGCTGTAATGCAACTGACTAATTGTATTGGCCAGCTATTTCACCCGGAATAATATTAATAGTTCCTAGCTGAATTCTGGCTAGAGCGGCTAATCGATAGAGAAGGCAGTTGAATGGAATATAATATAGGTACTAAAGATTGAACTTTGTTAATATTTCTTATTGATCAGTGAATCATCATAACGTACGTTGAAATGGTTGTAGTGATGGTGTATTTAGGCTATAGTACAAGAGAATATTATGCCCACAAATACTTAACAGATGCATTTTATAACTTATTGCAATTCCAGCACAAAGGGTTACTGGTAAACTTTCGCTTTGAATTAATTACATAGTAGTTTGATAAATATAATCGACAGCTTTATCTCCTTGTTAATTTATCACTTACTCTAGTTCAAGTATGAACAGGCAATACGCACAAAGTTTCTCATATAACATTCCTATTAATATGATATCTACATTACGTAACAATTAGGTAGATAGTTCCAGGGTCACCTAAGCAATAACGCAGGTATAACACATATCTCGTACGATATTCCGCTCATAAACTAAGCCTCACTAATTAAGTGGCAGTGTGTTCTCATCGGACCTTTTGCTTAATCTTCCAAGCGCACATCTCACAGTTAGTAGGTACCTAGTCCTGGCCGTGCTTAGCGAAATCCGAGCTCTAGAGTGGCCTACATTGTTCGTTTAATTGCTTACTCCCAGATTTAGGGACCTTAGGAATCGTGCAGGGCAATAAGAACGCTTGGAAATACCGACCCGTGAATTTCATGTTAACTATACCTAATGTTCTTCTGAGTTTACGCGACAAGTACTCATTAAATAAAGCAAACTTTCTCGTAGAAAAACAATGTAAAGAATATGTTTCATTAAGTTAAAAACATGCTATTGCATAAGTAGGTAAATAATGAGGATTCAATTTGCCTAGTATCGTCAATGTCCGGCCACGGGTCATCGTGGTTTTGCTGCAATTTTAAGAAAACATGTATTTTGCCATTCATTTATTACGAACCTTAGATTTACACTTAAAATCGTCAGACGTTGTGAATATAAAATACCATCAAAATAATAGTCACGCAGTTAATAAACGAGGTGAATTACAAATTGATGACAATTCGCGCGGTGTCGCCGCTCTCTGTTCTACCCGGGGACTATTTTAAAACGTCAAAAATACGGCGATATTTCAGAGAGGTAACAAATTCGCGGCGAGATAAGGCGAAGTTCGCGAGTGTTTCATTGGAGTTGGTATCAGTTGGGCAGAGGATGGACCGGTGTGAAGCGCCGCCCGCCGCCGCGACGGTGAAAAATGCGCGAGTACGCCGTGCGCTGAGGATAAGGCGTGGATGCAAATGCTTGCAGCTTCGAAGAACTTTGTGAAGAACCACTGATAGTGATGATACTGCAAGGATGGGCCCTTGCAGTATCATTTTATATAAAAATATGAAAAATGCTATTACACAAAGATAAAAAAATAATAACAAAGATGATGATGGCTATGACTTATGCTTATGAGTTATCGTGGTTGGAAGGAAGCCCGAAGGTTTCATCATCATCATCAGCCTATCGCAGTCCACTGTTGGACACAGGCCTCTCCTAGGGCTCTCCACTTAGCCCGACCCTCGGCGACTTTAATCATAAGCTTCAATTCGGTTTAAAAAAAAATATTTAACTGAATCCAGGAAAATTCCATCATACGATACGAACATCTCGCAGATCGTCAATCAGTTGTTACCAAATCCATGATTTACTGTGTAAAGTTGTAAACGTAGTTATCGTTTATCTAACCCGATCCAGTGTGAATAGTCTTTATGCCGATGACCCCGCGTCGTAAAGAGACCGAGCGCCGCGGGATCGCGCCCGCGACACCAGCGGGTGTTCGTAATGGACTCTACTTAAATCTATACTGATATAGTAAATCTGAAATGTTTGTTTGTTTGTTTGAACGCGCTTATCTCAGAAGGAGCTGGTTAGAATGAAAAAATATTTTTGTGTTGGAGTCATTTGTCGAGAAAGGCTTTAAGCTATATTATAACACTCACGGACGAAGTCACGGGCGGCCGCTAGTGGAGATGATAAAACTATTCGCTGGACGGCTTATCGGCGTTTGATGATTTGGCTATTTTGATTGTTAATGCAGAATTGTTTTTCAATTTGTGATAAAACCTGTTGTTTGAATGAACGTAAGGATTAAAATCTCTATCGTCAAAATATAAGGTAGGTACTTAAATCATTTGGAGGCTACCTTTAAATGATCAAGAATGAATGTGTTTTTCATCCAGTTTTTTTTTTTGACGATAATTATTCTGACATAACGCCATGTCTAGAGTCAGCCATGGTCAGATTCTGACACGAAATGTGTGTTTGTTTCGGCGTCATTATCGTTCACCAATTCATTTCCTTTGCGCACAAAGTCGCTTTCCGTTGTTTTCAATTAACACGCAGATCGAGATTAATTTAAAAGCAGCCGAGACCGTGTAGCCAAATACCT
Source organism: Nomophila noctuella (assembly GCA_958496325.1). NCBI lineage: Eukaryota > Metazoa > Arthropoda > Insecta > Lepidoptera > Crambidae > Nomophila > Nomophila noctuella. The sequence goes on from OY292490.1 coordinate 164,882, forward strand.
GTGCCATTGAAACCGAGTGAAAAATGCTTGTAGCGCCCCTAAGCGTAGACGGCAAACAATCTAAGAGTGTAATTGTGTAGACGCCGCCGAATGCGCCACTTAATGACCGTTGTCGCTCAGCCCGATGTAAAAACTAATTGATCTGGCGTCCGCCTTGCGACGTGTTTCATTCGGACGCCGAAATGCATTTGTTTTTGGTACGAACGTGGAATTCTGGCGGATGTGGGTGGGCGGGAGTACGTATAGAGACTTTAGAGACACACTAGAAGGAAAAAACGCAACCGAAGTTCGGTGTGACTACGCCTGCAATGTATTTTTAGTTGGAAGATGCAACACAAAGCCGAAATTGCGTCGCTTAATTTGTATAGAAAATGCATTGCCCCCATGCGTCGGTTCTGAGTGTGTTCCTACACTTAGAATAACGTCTTTTGTTTTAAACTACGCAATTATTCGTATTACATTTTAAAATCTATATAATGTATCGATAGATTTTAATTAATTTATTTTTATTTTCTTTAGATAGACCCTTGGATAGCCCTGAAACTGGTATAAAATGCGCGATTGAAAATCGGTAAAAAAAAATTGTTGCTTGTTAATATTGTTGACAGGCCTGTTGGTCGAGTGGCTAGAGACACTGGCTACAAAACCAAAGGTCGCGGGTTCGAATCCCGCTAGGGGCAAATGTTTGTGTGATGAACATCGGCATTTGTACTCGAGTCATGGATGTTTATAAATGTATTTAAGTATGTCTATCCGTTCCCTAGCATCCATAGTACAAGCTTCGAACTTAGTTTGGGGCTAGGCAATTGGTGTGTTAGTCCAATGAATTTATTTATTTATTTATTATTTATTAATATCGTCATATACAATAACAAGTAAAGTAAAAAGGCCTCAATAGTTTTATTCAAACGATCATATTAATTTAATAACGTAACATAAAAAAATCTAAATGGAGCGGTAAAGCTATGAAATAACTTGTTCAATTATTAAGCTGTCAACACGTCTCCCGTCGTTTCTATACGTTACCAACCGGTTTTAGCCGGAACCGCAAAGACTATGTAATTACTCAGTCCGAGATTCGGCGCGTCGTGTACCGAAATTAAGAAACCCTGTAAAGGCCAGCGTAATATAAAGGTATGTTATAGCCTGAAGACGCCGTAGGGACCCTTTAATTATATTAGAAAGAATGAACAAAAGAGGGCAATGTACTGGCTTTAGTAGTGAGGGGAAGAAAGTATTTATGTACGGATATCGAAACGACCAAGTGACCATTATTATCGATAAATGTGTGGTTAAGAAATATTGACGATAATAGGACAAAACTCGTATTGTAAAATAAATAAGTGATTTGCAAAATTCATAAATATTTTATTAATGCTTAAGATTATGTTATGAGCTCGACTCCTTTAGTACCAACTGGCACACAATTGCCCAAGACCGCAAAAGGTGGAAAGAGGGTAGGGAGGCCTTTGCCCTGCAGTGGGACACTACAGGCTCTTAATGTAATGTTAAGATTATGTTAGTTCCCTTTGCATGGTGTAATAGTCTGTTAATTCTTTGTTAACATACTTGCTTCGAAACCTGATGTTCCCAGACTTTTTTTTTTATATCACTACTAGTAATCTGTTCATGAATACTAAGTATACAAAAACATTTTATCGATATCAATCGACGCTGTCGGCCCGCCCTAGTTCACATCGCTTGAGTCGTTTGGAACTTACGGCGCGAGTTGGAGCTAATATTGCTCTCGTGTAGTATTTGATAGCGCATTTTGTAAGTGACTCCACAAGTTCACGTTGTCTCAGATGCGTGCTGCAAATTAAGGCTACATTTTACCTCGAATTTCGAATCTTATCTCGAAAATTGGATAATGTAGACTTGACATTCGATTTCGGGTTTTGCACCCGTGTCTGAGAGTTGAGAGAGTTGTCACGACTTTCGTTAACTAGTATGAGTACCAGTATGTACTTTTTTAAATCCTTTGAAACAAAGCAGGCTAAACAGAAATAATACTACATAACTGGGGTATCTACTACATAAATCTTTACGAGTACGGTACATCAAATGTAGCAGACACCCTTTAGTCGGCTACGGTCCTAAAATATACTCAATATATCGCGTCATCATAAATTCCTTCGAGCACCATCAGTGTTTCAATGAGCGCTAATAAAAACAAACCATCAATTTCCGTTTACCGCACGAGCGCTTTGTTTTTGGCGGTAAAGTTGACAGATAATGTCACGCATAGCCGCCTGCATAGATGGCGATGCGTTCAATTCGGTTCACGCGGTGTATTGGAAGCGCGTTGATGCGTGGCGAAATGTTTGATAGCGGTTCTGTGCGCCAGTGCTTGAAACGGAACGCTCCGGACGGATCTTTTTCGACTGTAATTTTGTTTAGTCTGCGCCGATTTATGACGTGGATATTGACGTTTGTTCTGCGCGGGTAATGGGCCGGGAACAACAGCTTTTAGACGAATGAAACGGTTTTGATTTTGAACGTTCGCCTCTTTCTTTTTATGTTCAGCTTGAGCATATATTTTTAAAGTTATATTTGTACGCCAAAGACATTTAGAGATTCTATAAAATAATGCGTTCATTGACAGACATTTATTTAGGAGTGTTTAAAATGAATCCGCGATTTTAAAACAATGTAATCTAATCTTTTATTCTCTTAAGGCGCAACTCAAAGTATGAAAGCGCAAATTCTTAATAAGCAAATAGCTGATACGGCCCCATTTAATATTTAGCACGCCAATGGCGTATCACTTAGAATAATAAGGATTTCGCGAAGGAGATTACGCGGGCAACCCTCGAGAGCATAATTAATGTTATACCTTGAATATTAGCTTTTCAATTACGCAGCCGTCTTTTAGTTCGGAGTTAGGGTTACCAGGAGATCGGCTATTCGGATTCGAAGGTGCTTAAGAAAACATAGATAACGTTACAGTAAATATACATGATAGTTGGAATGGCTAACAGGGTTGTAATCTGTACAAAAATGTGTGTTTTGGATTATTAAAGCATTTCATAATCCATTTAATTAGCATAGGAAACTATTCGGATTTGATGACTATGGATGATGATCTACCTTTATGTTTTAGCTGTCTATTCTTAGTCAGAAAGATAGAACAGTAAGAATAGTGTTTTGATTACTACGCCCACGGCGGATTATTTCATAAATCGCGCCCCTACGCGTTCATCCAGTCCCCGCTTCCTCCACGTCCTGGTAACCCTACCCGGAATGGTTCGCAAGGAAGGGGGGTCGATTCTTTCGCCGCTACACCTGTACCGTAATACGATAGTTAATTAAAACGATGCCCCGAGAGATTTATACCGGTCGGGCGGGTACCGAGCACCGAGCAACTTTCCTACGCCTGTTCCGGAGAGCTGAATTTGTAGTTTTGTGAGGGTTAATGAGTGTTAAATATTGTTGAGATGATCCTTATTTCAAAACTTCAAGGCTCTTATGATTACACCGCTTTGAATAAGTAGTCGTGCGAGCGCAGAGCTTTATGACTAACTAGTTTTAGAATCTGCGTGTTTGTAGGAGTTAATACGAGTAACTTATTCTACAGTAGTCATACGGATGAAATTAAATGTTTTCTTTTTAACACGTTACAATTTTAAGCAAAAGCCGCGTATGTTTACATCAAATACATCAACAAAATTATATTTAACAAATCTTTGGAAATAATCGCGAAAACCCAGATGAAAGGAGTGTTACACGATGGGCGCCATAATTAGTGAGTAAATTTTTAACTATTTATGTTCTGCTCATCTAAGTGCCTTTCAATCCATTTATTAACTTTTATTTCCTTTTGTCATGCTCTGATGAGCGTTCAACTCGTTCATATTGAATGTACAAAAATAACTACCTACATAGTTGTACAAATAAGAAAAAAGCCCGAAACGTCTTTCTCACTACGTGAAATGAAAGCGGCCGATTGGACTCGTGAAAACCATTTAGCGCTACAAGAATAAGTCATTACTGAGGTAATGATGCAACGTCAGAGGAGGACGGAGGACGGCGATCTCTCTCGCGCGAGGTAGCCGGCTCGCCTACAATAGGGCGGCTGCTAATTTACTTTTTGCGCGAATACAAATCGGCTTCTTTCAAACAAAAGACTGTCGCGCCCGCCAAACTTCGCCCGGAGCGAGTTGCGCGCCTTTGTTTTACAATTCAGTTACATTAGAAGTTAGAAACGGCCGATGCGCGAACAATGGCGGCGCTTGAAGCATTCGCGCACGCACCGCTGCCGCGGGTACTCCCGCTCTTGACTGGTTTACACAGTGCGAACTATGCTGAATGCTAAATAATGATATTGCTGAATATGTAACTCACTACGGATGCGTTAGTTAATTAACACACTAGGCCAAAAAACGAGACCACGCCGCGATAACGCCTGCTATGTATTTTAAATGGAGGATGATACACCATGCCGGAATTACGTCGCGCAATTGTGTATAAAATTAATTTCGCTTCGGCCGAACTCGGTTCTTCGGTTCGAAATTATGTTTCTACACTTAACACCTGCTGAAGCTTTAACACCAACTAGGCATATTCGCTTTATAATTTTCGGTTCAGATTTCAATCGTTCTGGCAATCCTTTACTAGCAAGATTAGGCAGCAACCAGAAAAATCATGTGAACACAGCGGAGTCCAAAGCACGAGTGGTTCACAAGTTAACCCGACGAGTAGCTCGTGCTGTGTAAACGAGCTTTGATTTATCAGCGATCGCTCTACGTTTTACCTATTAAGCTATTTACGACCGAACAATTTAAAATGCAACAGCGTATTTCCCTATCACATCAACAGGCGAACCAATTTTAGCGTTAATTTAGTTGCTCATATTAGGCTGTTAATGAAGGTATTTTAAGTTAATAGTGTTATGTGATTAGGATTTGTTATTATGCTGTACTTAACTGTGTATTTGAATTTTGGCCATGAGATTAAAAAAACACGTATTTACAAGTGTACATTTATTAATAAATATAAAACAACACAAGTTTTTTGAGCTGCCAAATATTTAGTTGAATTTTGTCTTTTGTCTCAAATCATTGTTTATAATATTTTACAAAAAAATACAGCAAGCTCTAGCACATTATGCACGCATGAAAAACTTGCAAAGTCAACCAGTCGTTTCTATACTCAAATATCTATACTTCGTAGACATTATTGAACGAACAAACAACAAAGTAATTTTAGGCACTCGTCAAAGAAACTTAGCTCGAAATCTATTTTACGTAGAATTAATTGTGTTAAGCACCCTTGAATTGTTCTGGCTTACACGGGATAAAGCCTACTAAATAAAAGCATAGAAATGCAAATTAAGTTACAACTAGTAATTCAATTGCATAGCGGAGCAAGTTCACAGCTTGTAATGGGTTTGAACCAACTTTGGTATTGCTTAAGACCTTTCATCAACTCTTTAATGTACGAAAACCCTTCACAGTTTCAAGTGTCAAGTAACTTACAGGAAAAAACGGCTCGTTCAGTGATAATAACTCATACCTATAATTATGCATATTATACTTTTTTGACACTTTCTTGATTACAAATACCAATCCACTTTCTTTGAGCCTTAGAACATATTGTGTGCAGTAACTAGAGCTAATACTGCAAGTGACACACCTATAGAACCTTTCCCGACCTCGCATAGCAGGAATGCAGCTGCAACCAAACACATAATATTAGTAAGTCAATTACATAATTGAGCGGGTAGCTAACCCTTGCAGCGGCTGCGGCGCTTTACGCTTGCAGCGACTGAGGCGCTTTCCGCTTGCGTGACCGAGCTTGTGCGCCTGACCGCTTCGTCACTGACACCTCTGTCTCCAATTACCTGCCATCTATTTGAGATATGTGGGACAATGAAACTTGTACTCCTATAGTTAGGACGTGCTTTTAGCAAAGCTCAGTGAAATGATTAATTTTCGATATTTCAATAGGATTATAAATCCATTTGTAAAAACGCTCTGTCAGGTCGACAATTTTAAGCCGGAGGAAAACTTTAGGTTTGTTCAGAGAAATAGACGTTTACTGAATTTAAGTTTTGCTAATTTGAAATAAATTTAAACTTCATCGAGTTTACATAATAGAGCCAGTTAGTGTATAGTTCGTCTAAGGATACTAATTAGTCTTCGATCAAGTATTTGTTTCTTCAACTAGTATGTCTATTTTTGGAAATGAGTGGTGTCAAAATTCCTCCTCATTCGTCAAAGGTCAAATATATTTCCTTTGAGATTATAATTTTGTTTGGGTATCGTTCGGATACTCCTCAGGAAAATATTTATTCATTACAATATTATTTTATTTATCATTCGTCTTCCTGAAGAGTTCAATAAAGTTGGACTTGACTTTTTTTTTTCGTTGTCGTTCAATGTATATTTATTGACTATAGAGTATAGACTTTGGGGCTTCTAACTACATGTATTATCATAAGGGACAGACGAACTAAGTGCCAATGCCTGTTGTAAGCCACAGCCAATCTAAAAATACCAGAAGTGAAGGAAGTCTGAGTGAGTAAGACGTATTGTACCACTCTATTTTTATCTTCGGTAGACAAATAGCCAAGTCAGCCCATTCCATTGGGATACTTTCCATCAAAAAGCGTCACTCCACATATACCATCTTTCGGGTGTAGCTTTCATTTCATTCGCAAAGCAAAGGGCAAAGAACTTAGCCACTGAGAATGAGCAAAGAAATTCCGCAACGCCACCAAAGCGTATATAGGTTAGGTTCGTGAAAGATTAAGCGTAAACAAAAACAGAAATGCAAATGAGCTGGCCACTAGTAACTCAATTACATAATTGAGCTCAGGGGCGCTCGCGTGACCGGCTATCACCAACTGACACCTCTATCTTGTATCGCTTCTACCTGCCGCCACACCGCGCCGAAAACCGCCGGCGAAACGATAAAATAACGGCTTAAATACTTTAATGTTATTCAATGAAAAGATACGGGGGAACGCCGCCGGCTTAACTTAATGGAATTGAAAATTAATGTGTAAAGTAGGCTCGGCTCGAATAGAAGTTTGTAAATATCTGCTTTGTGTAGGTGTATCGGTTTGTCAATAGTATTTGTGTTTAATCAGGAGTGCGAAGCGGGTAGGCTGATATCTTTATAGTATATGTATAGGCCTTTGGATCGCTACAGATGAATAATAAGCAGTAAATACAGTTACTTTTATGAATGGAAAACTTGATGTAGACAAGTTTCAATGATTTATTCAATCAGATAAACAATATTATTTCCAAAATTGAAATATTGCCAATGAAGTTCACTTTACCGGGTAATTCAACGCAAGCCCATGAAGATCTTAAGAATATCCTCCTCCTTCGAATTTCTTAAGATGAGATAATCTAAAACATCAACGCCCCTAAGCCAAGAATAATAAAATCTCCTAAATGAAAAGAGTCCATTTCAAAAAATTACGCCTCATTAACATCGGCGGTATTAATAAAATTCCCGGCGCATCTCTCAATAAAGCTAACCTGCGATTAACCCCGAATTCTTATGGGCGCCGTAAACGCACCATTCGCCACTCGGTCGGCCGTAAAACACTCGATATTAAAAAGCAAACCGCGGAGGTAATTCTGTCCATCCGAACGGACCATTCGCACAACATTCGTATTCTAGTCTCGCGCGACTATAGCCGAGCTATATCTTTTCACTGCCTTCATAAGGGCGGGTCTCGGTGGCCCCGCGTGGTTGCAAAGTGGTTATAAAGTGCTCCTAAAGGCAACACTGTAAGCCGGGTTAACGCGAAGACACTTTGGCGTATACGTGCGATTTGCTTCTTATACGGCCGCTACGGTTTCGGCACGATTAAAGATATTGGGCGACTCTCGCCGCGGCCGATATGTGAATGTCTTTTTAAATGTGTTATGATAAAAGCCGGTGGTGGTTACGCCGCCGTAAATAATGATGGAGACGGTTATGGAATAGCAAATGGCGCGTATTACGAATTTGTGGATGCAGTTATGTTTGTATTGGGGCCGATGGGAAATAAATAACGCCATTATAAGGGCACGTTTTCTTTTGTATGCATCGCGAAATCTTTCGCTTTCATCTTAGCGGAAATATTTGCGCAATGTTGACTTTTGTATGGTGATATAGCATGTCATTGACCTCAGTACATAATGTTAGAAATATTTTCAGTTTAGTGAATGCAAGTATTCATATAATTTAACAATTGACCAATATCTAAAATGCCTAATTCTAAGTAAGTCTTCTCCAACTAAATTTGAAATAATAACACCTCTCTATTTATGCCTCTCAACCTCATCAGAGCCTGAAAACAGATCCTTCCGCAGTAATCTTAAGGTCCAATTAAGGTCGTAAGCTACCTACCAGTTAAGCGCGCCCACGCAACCTGCCTGCAAGTAATCAACAATAATCACCATACCTCATTAACGTGGGCTCCTCATTCATTCCATTCAACCCTCGAATGCAGGAGCAGGAGCACTGTCGTCCATGGCCGGACAATTAGTCGGTCGACTGGGCCGGCCTTATCTCCCCCGCCAGTCGTCTTAATACGAACTAACCCTCCATTATAGGGCTCTCGCAAGAAATGGGTCACGGGCCGAACGGGCCCCTATTAACGCTCATTGGAAATGTAATACCGTATTATTGATTATTGATCGCTGCCAAGCTGTTGCTGATAAATACTGACGAATGGGGGAAAATAAAAGTGCTGCTTACCCGTGAAATCTTGGAAGAAACTTCCCAGATAACGGGCTGTTCGTGGTATTATTGGATTACACCGATAACGATACATTACATACATTTTTTCAATAAATTAACAAAAGCTAATAGGTATATTCATATTTGAATTGTTTCTAGGTATTTGTTTTTGGAACACCGGTGCTCAAAATCATTTAAACGATTATGAAGAACGAAAATATATGAAATGTTTTAAGAAATATAATAAAAACATTTCCACAAACAAGATTTAGTAGTTTAACATTTAAGTCACTCTGTGATTACGATTGCTAAACTTCCCTAAAAATAGCCCGCGTTGTTATCAGGTTTTGACTTATTTCTGTTTTGATTTATTTAAAGATAACTAGTAGTCGAACAAACAAAATAAAACACTTTACATTAAACAGTCTCTAAAAATAGCGAAAACAAGCCAGTTAAAAATAAAGTTAGTAATTAACGTATTCAAAAACTAAATCAAGTGGCTCGTGACAAATTAGCTTCGTGTCTGCGGTGATTCAGCTGTGTCCATAAAGCGAAGAGTTTACTGGGTCTAATATTGTTTTTTGTTATCCAAATTTAAGGCTTTGTAAAGAGCGGGGCTGAAAAATAGTGGCATTGCGTGCTGCGGGACAACATCAACAGTCGGACAGGTAGAAGGCGCAAGCTAGTAACCATAGCGGCAAAAATTGTTTCTTTTTCTTCTAATTTTGTAACAGAAGGGAATATAAACGATTTCAATCAAACAGACTTGTGCATTTAAACTCCAAAGAAAGTAGAAGAAATATTTATTATTTTAATATTTGTCCGATATAGGATTTAAATCCATGATAAAAATGATTACTGCCAAATGCTTAAATGGGCAAATCATTTCAGTCTACAATATTGTATTGTAATTTGTAATTGATCCATTGTATTTTTATTGATATTCTTGACTTAAAATGTAATTGTTTCTACATATAACTGCTTGTTATAATTTGAATAAAAGTTTAGTTCATGAGTATTACTTATCACTAACTTTATTATTGCAATAGTCCTATTTGAAGAGTTTCCGAAGCCGCAAGTGCTCGTGGCATAGACGCCAGCCGAGTATTTATCGCGAACAATTAACTAGTTAGTGCACAGGCGGCGGCTATCTTTGACAGTGCGTCGTTACGCTGTCTGAGCGATGGGGTGCCGCGCATCGATAATGGAACGCATAAATACCTGAGGCACCCTTTTACACTTTGTTTTTCCCCACGAAACAACGCCTTTTTGAATAATAAAAGACGATTGGGCCGAGAATCCACCTTGTGGCACTCCTCATCGCGCTGATCTGAAGCTTCAGTTAAGCCAAGTAGGCCTGAGAAAATACACCGTAGTTAAAACCACAAAATGTGCGTTGTTTATAAATGCGTTGTTCCATACAAACAACTCTTTCACAAGTATGCAAGACTAATTTGAAATTATTTCTAGTAGGAAAGCATGATTTATACATACCACAGATACCATAATAGATCCATACAAATTAATCTGAGTTATTCATCAGCTAGTATTCCCGAGTCAAACAGAAACTAAAAATAAAAAAGATCTCCTAAAATATTGTCATAGTTCATTGTCTTTGAAGACGAGGTCTTATTTTTTAGAATACCACAAACACAAAAACTTTCTACGGTAGTTTTGTTTGAACCTTTTCTTCTTTAAGAATTCGAACTAGACAAAAATAAACCTAGATTCCTTCGCTAAGTATTAGAATAAATAAGAGACCGTAGGTAATGGCTATCGACGTGGGGCGGGCTTTTCAAGAGTCAGTCGGCGAGTACCAATCATTAGAGCATAAGAAGGGAGTAATGGGGAGTCGCAGGGCCGCACACTGCTGGGAGCTTGAACTTTGCTTTGCAGACGTAAAATGCTTTGGACTTAGTGGTACTTTGTAACATCACAATGCTGCACGCATTTAATAGTTTCAGAATACTTTCGAGAACCATAAAAAGATACATTTCCGAAATTGAGGAAATTGGGTTCTAAGTGCGTTTAATTATAAAAACCTACTTCCTAGGTTTAATTGGGAATCAAAATTTTCAATATGGCTTCTACAAACAAGCGAAACATGATCAAAACGAATGCGTCGTTGTTCTATATGGGACGTAAAACGTTATCTTACGATCGCAGAAACATGATACGAGCAATCGTCGAATCATAAAACGCCAATCTCAAATCCGAGAGTGAATCGATGCAGCTGATTGCCACAAAAAGTGCAGCGAGAGAGTGCACCGGCGCAACCGCACCGAGCATTGTTTACGGCGCGCTCGTAACGAGGTTCTCTATTGTTTATGGCCTCCTGGTACTCTCCTGCCGCGACGCAATGGAAAATAATAACAGAAACATCTTTTGTACTCGATATTTATCACCTAATCTTTTACACATTTCTTGTTGTTTTACTGTGCACAGTTCATAAATTTATTAAAACAATGCAATTCTTTTTTAGGTAAGTGTTCGGGCGGCCGGCGTATGGAGGCGGTAAGGCAGTAAAGGTAAGTGAAACCTTTTTATTGATTTTAGTAGGCTCTGCACTTATGCTGTTATTCCGTTTTATGTATTTTTATTTCTGATATTATTTTCTAATAGAACCATTTTACTTCTTTCTTGTTCTTTACAACTGTTTTCATAATATTTTCAGATAATTTATCATATTGACGTTTAATTGTCACATACATTGTGCCTTTGTTTCGTTTTTTTATAACGTTTTTCTTTCTTTCTTACTTTCGGCTTTAACAGTCAGATGGTGAATTGTAAAAGAAAATTATTATGTTAACGAAATTTTGTTTCTTATACAAATCATACAAATTCTCTATCTATAAAAACCTACTCCTTAACAAAGTGATACGATGCGGAAACCGTTATAAAACACCCACAAGTTTCTGGAACCCAGACAATATTTTTTTGTGATTCAACAAGGAGGGAACAAACCGCGCCTCACCGGTGCACCTCGATGAGTGATGACCGCCGACCGTAAAAATAATGGCCGCGCGACCGTACCGTCGCTGCGAGCTCGCGAAATCTTCCCTTGTCTATGCCTGGTACCCGAGCCAGCCGCGCAGCACAATTAATACGAATGACTTGAGCAAACAAAAAGAAATCGTACCAGTGCAGTGTGACAAATTAATCGGAAAAACGTACTGTTTTAATTGGTGAACATTAGGGTTTTTATTCAGCCCTAATTAACGGTAAGTAAATTTTAATATTAACGTAGATCTTATAGCATAAGTTTTTAGGTTATAGGATGGCAAAAGCTAAATAAATTCGTCACCGCCAGATTTTTTTATTTAGCATTGAGTTACGGTTAGTACCTTTCAATTATTAAGTAGTGTGAATATTTCAGTTTATTTGGTGCAGATAACGTATACCCGATGGTAAGTAGACAATTCACATAATAATAATAATAAAAACACACGGTCGGTCACACGGGATGAGCTAGCCCGCGCCGACATGGTGCGTTGCCCTCCACAAAAAAAAAAGGTTCAGTTGACGAATCTGTACAACTATACATATTTTATTATATCGGTTATGTTTGCAATAACTATCTTTTACCAGCAATTTTTATAATGTTGTTTCCCATTAAACTCATCTAAGTTAGAGTGATCAACTCCTGAGCACAGGATTATACTCTATTGATTTGAGTGTGAGCTGGACACACATAGAGTCACGGGTTGCATCCTCTTACTGTATATATGACATTTGCATTGTGTCGTGCGGTGGGAAGCCGACCAAGTCATTGGACGAGGCCACAGGGTGAGTTCGGAGCGCCGGAGGCTCGCCCCCCTCTTTTAAAGAGGGCCGCAATTCATTATGTCCCCTTTTAAAAAGTAAACATATATATATATATAAATATCTATTCAACTTTTCCCATGTGTTTAAGTTAAGTTTTAGGTTCTTCAGTTGATGAATTAGGTACCTATCATTAACAAATAGATCAATGTATGAAAGGTTGTATGTTAATATGCCAATCATCATTATTCAAATACTTACTCCAATATACCATAACTTTATTCCAATTCGTCAAAGAAACTGATTTACTATAGGAAGGGTGACTAGACGATCGTGTGCCATGCCAACGTAGGATTTTATCACGAGCCAAATCGAGGAATTCTATACAATACGTAGGTAATGTATTGAATACCTGGGGCGTCCTGGCAATGTATAAAATACTATGAATTATGTTTTTCCATTGCATACTTTTTCTAGGGATGCCTAGGGATTGTTTAGAGTACCTGTTTGTGGCACAGGCAATGTGTAAATAAATAGATCGTGGACTTTATTTTCAAATGTTTTGCAAGAAAACTAAACAAACTTTGGGACGGAAGCCTAACTTGATTGATAAAAAAGTAGGTTAGGGTTATGTTTTTTTGTAAACCCTTTAAAATGTTTGATATTTAAAATCATTTTAATTCTATAGAAATCGATTTAATGGAAACTAACTCTATCTTACTAAAGATTGACTAACATTTAATCGTTTCATCACTTCTCGAATAATACCCAACATTACTATCCACGATCCACTCATTCCTTGGCCCTCGTATTGCGTACATAACCAGCCGCGTATTTGGAATTGTATAGAATGCCTAGACAAAGTATAAAATACATAATATTTTATACATCACCTATACGTTTTTGGGATTCTATTCATTGCCTTGGAATTTTTTATAAAACCGGATTGTACAGATTGCCGGCAACAATTATACAAAACAATTTATTCTACATAGGACTTAGATAGGTTTAGGTCAATTAGGTCTTCAATTAACATCAGGTTATGAGGGTAGAGTAGAGTAGGTTGCGGTTAACTTGGGGGGTGTTACAAGGTCGCTCGAAACACATGCCCTTTAGTCTTGTTTAGGTGCAGCAAGACTAGTAAACTAGAGTCCTATAGTCTTCGCAAGCCAGGCTGTGGACCGAGGCGTCGAAATAGTGAGTTAATTTTAGCTCCCAACTATTCTTAGACGAGCACTTAGCACGAATTAATCCACCGTGAAACTCTGATTTAATCTCACAAAAGTTTGCTTAACTCCAATCAGCGAAAGATTGATGTCTTGACCAACTTTGTCTTGATAGCTCAAATTGTGTAATACACTTATTCTATTTTTCTTAAAATAGTTTTTATGAACTTAAGAGAACAGGATCGACTTAAGGATTTTCTGAGAAATCTAAATCAATATATTTTGAGAAACTTTTAATATCGTAATCGATCCGGAGGATATTGATTGTTTTACTTCTTCCATAAGTGTGTGTAGGTACACACGCACCAAACATAGCTTTAGCTTTGCGTCCTAATTCATAATACATTACAGGTACACTTTTCTGTACAATGGATTCTTTTCTAGAATTTGTAATTTCTTTAGGATATCCATTAATGTCACATATGGCATTGCGAAAAGTACACGTTTGAAGCATATTTTAGCTAGATCGAGGGCTCTTTAAGGTTTTTATCGGCGATATTTCGTGATATGATATTGAGATCGGCACTTAACAGAATCAGAATGTTATTGAGCCGGGTGCGTAGGGCACGGGGAGGGGGAGGGGGGGTCCAGGTGATCCCTGCATATTCCGCAAAGTGATAGGCGCGCATCTAATCCCGGGGCGAGCAATCTTCCCCAATCGAATCTCCTTGATTGCGTCAAACGATACGTCGGCGGGACAGTGTAGGGAATGCCCGTGAAGTCGAGCTTGGGAAGGTTTTTGTATTATTTTTTAATAATTCCACAGTTCTTTCAAATATAAGCAAGATTAGTGTACTTTAGTTATTTTCATAGCGTTATGTCATATGGTTTATTGTTGTATGGTTCTGCTGCTGATATTGAGACCATTTTCATATTACAGAAAAGAGCCATTCGTGCAATATACAGCCTTAGGCCACGTGACTCGCTGAAAACTTTATTTAAGGATATTAATATATTAACGGTACCGTCACAATACATCTTTGATTGTATTTTGTATGTTCGGAAGAACTATAAAGATCTCCCGAAAAAATCAGACTCTCATAATTTCAATACTAGAAATAAGCATAAACTTGCCGTTCCAACAGTCAGACTTCAAAAAACAATGAAGTCATTTATAGGACTTAGTGTACAAATATTTAATAAACTACCACAAACTCTTGTTGAATTACCTTTCCATAAATTTAAGACTCAGATCAAATCGCACTTAATGAGAAAAGCTTACTATAAAGTAGAAGATTTTATAAAGGACAAGAATTTGTGGGTGTGACTTATGACCATCTCTGCACATCTACTAATTGACATTTTATATAATTTAATGACATTTATGTAATATCAATGATATATTTTTTAAAAAAGGCTAACTGTTGAGTTTCTTCCGGCACTTCTTCTCAGCAGGCCATTCACGTCGAAGTGCTAGTAGGGTAAAAAAATATTGACGTGCAAAAGAATTTCCTTGTAAATCTAATTGCTGAATAAATATCTTTATCTTTTATCTTTATCTTTATAATAATATAGTAGCAGCCCACGACTCCGCCCGCGTGCATTCCAGCAAATAAACAAACTCTTCAGCTTTATTTTATTAGTATAGAAAAGAAATAGTTTACACACAAAAAAAATTGAGTCGTCAATCGAAAAATAAAAAATCACATAAAGCTCTAGCTCACGAAGAGAAAAAAGAATTTTGTTCATCGAGTTCTATTGGCGATTCCGAATTTGAGATAGAAACAAGAATTGAACAAAAGGGTTTCACTGTTATTAGTTCAGTAGTGTAGTGACCTGTTTGTACCTTTTGGAAAGGTGACCTTATATCGGCTTCTATGATTGGCTCACTTTTCCAATGTTTGCGCAATGGATCTATTTATTTCGCAAATAGATATACGATTAGATATGCTTCTTTTTAAAGTTACTAAGCCAACATTAAACAATATATGTTGTGATAGGAATTTAATTTATGTAAATTTTCATTGCCCTTCAGTATCGAATGATAAGATACAACATTTTGCAACTATTGGTTAATCAAAGTTGTTATCGATCTTTCTTAAAACAGTTTTTGTTTTTGTGTGATATTTTGTGCGACTATTTATTTCTGTAGTCTATTGAGCAAATAATAATAATAAAGGAGGAATGGTTTCGGCAATTATTATTTGTTACACAATTATTATATTCATGTATTGTACATCAAATGTTTTCCTTCTCTTATTCACGTTTATATGTTGGCGTTTTGATCTGAGAAAGTACTGGTGCGTGGTACATTTTCAAGGATTACCTACACGTCTTCTTTAAACTAAAGAGCTACGCTCTTGTCGTGTAGCTTCTTCCACTCTTTCCTGTTCCAGGCCAGTTCTTTGACTTCTTGATAAGACACGACGTTTACCTTCTCCTTTATTTGGCTCATATAGGTGATTCTTGGCCTACCTCTCCCTCTCTTTCCTTCTATCTTTCCTTCTATGATGTTTTTTAAGAATTCGTCGTGTCTTATCAAGTGGCCCATCATTCTTCCTCTCCTGTCCTCTATTGTTTTCAATAATTGGCGCCTTTCCCCCACTCTCCGCAAAACTTCTTCATTCGACACCATCTCTGTCCAGCTTATTCTTTCCATCCGCCTCCAGCACCACATCTCAAAGGCCTCCAATCTCTCCCTGTCTCTCTGCGTCATGGTCCACGTTTCGCATCCATAGAGGGCTATGCTCCAAACAAAGGTTTTAATGCACCGTTTTCTTATAGGCTTTGATATTTTTGCCTTGAATATGCATCCCTTCTTGTGAAAAGCTTGTTTCGCTAATGTAATTCTAGTTTTAATATCGGAGGTGCATCTTGAGTCGTTTGTTATTATACTGCCTAAATATTTAAATTTCGTTACCTTTTCTATTTCAATGTTGTTTAATCTAACTATGTGTGTGTTAATTTTTGGGAATTTTGAAGCTGTCATAATTTTGGTTTTACTTATGTTAATTTTTAAATCAAATTTTTCAAAAATGTTATGCATAATATTTAATAATTTTTCTAGTTCCTTCTCATTTTCGGCCAATGCCGCAATATCATCGGCAAACCGGATACTAATAATTTTCTGTCCATTTATTGTTATACCTTTACTGGCTTCTGTAATTTCTTTGATGGCGCCCTCTATAAATATATTAAATATAAGTGGAGACAGAGAGCATCCCTGCCGAACTCCTTGTCTTATCTTAGCACTTGTTGTAGCGTCTCCTACTTTAATATAGGTTTCCTGGTGCTTGTACAGTTCGTATATTATTCTTCGATCTCTATAGTCCACTCCCACCTCTTTTAATCCTTTCATCATCTTTTTCCAGTTCACCCTATCAAAAGCCTTCTCCAGATCTATAAATGCCACGCTGGTGTCCTTATTCAGCTCCAATCTTCTATCAATTATAAGTCTCAACGCCAAAATTGCCTCTCTTGTGCCCTTTTTTTCTCTGAATCCGTACTGATCGTCTCCCAGACATCCTTCAGATCTGGGTCTTATACGATTCTGAATTACTTTAAGAATTATTTTTGATGCTTGGGAGATTATACTTAGGGTACGGTGTTCTTCACATTTTAAAAGTATTTGATTTTTTGGGTATCGCCATAGTTTTGCTGATTTGAAAGTCTGTCGGTATTTTGCCTGTACTGTACATTAACTTTGTTATTTCATAAATTTCGTTTATCATTAAAGGGTTAGCTGATTTTATTAATTCAATGTAAATATTGTCTTCACCTGCAGCTTTCTTATTTTGTATACTATTTAAGGCTTTATCAAATTCGGATCTGAGGATGTCAGGGCCACGATCACTTTCTTCTACGTCTTGTTCCTTTTCTAAATCTCCATCTTCAAGTCCTTCGCCTTCGTATAAATCTTCTATGTACTCCTTCCATCTGTTTGCTATATCTTCATTGTCGATTAAGATGTTACCATCCTTACTGAGTATGGTCTTACTTATTGTTTTCTTTCCTTTATTTAAAGTCCTGATAATGTTGTATGCTATTTCTACTCTTCCTCTATTCATGTAGTGTTCTATAAGTTTACAATCATTCTCTATGTCTTTTTCCTTACTTTTTCTGCATTCCAGCGTTATTTTATTAGTAAGTCTTTTATATTCATTTATGCTATCAAAATCGTTCTTGTTTCTCAACTTCCTTCTCTTAAGCATAATATTGATAATCTCTTGGCTTAACCATTTCTTTCTAGGCACTATTACTTCTCTTTTTAAACATTTCTCTGCTGCGTTTCTTAATATATCTCTTATATTTTTGTATCTCTCTTCTATATTACCTAAATCTATATCACAGGTATTCTTATATTCTAAATATTTATCTTTAATTTCTTTATCGTATTGCACTTTATATTCTGTATATTTTAACTTATTGAGATCAATATTTTTAAATTTGTTTGTCTTCTTGTTACGGCTTTTCTTTGCGTTTAATTTACACAATAGCAGGTTGTGGTCCGTATTTAAGTCAGCCCCTGGATACGTTTTGCATGAAGTTACGTCAGTTCTATTATCCGTCTGTACGATTATGTAGTCTAGCTGGTACCTTCCAATGTCTCCTGGCATTTTCCAGGTATAAAGTCTTCTTTTTGGTAATTGGAATTGCGTGTTGCAAATGGTCATGTTATTTTCTCTGCAGAACTGAACTAATCTATCTCCTCTGCTATTTCTCTTTCCCAATCCAAATTTACCCACAATATTATCTTCCTTTCCTTCTCCCACAACTGCGTTAAAATCACCAATTAATATTAATCTATCAGTCTTCTTTTTAGAATCCCACCTACACGTGGGAGGAACAAATAGTTCCGAGTCTCCTCACTGGCCGCGCCGAGACCGCGGCGTCGAGTAGGCGCTCGCAATATCGGAAAGAAACGTACATTTTAAACAATGGCGCGGACTCCGGACGGCCGGAACACGGGAGTTCACTCACTACTCCGTGCAGACTTTAATTAATTAGTGTGAGTGCCGGTGAGTCTCTAGAGATTGGTCATTAATTAAACGGCTCTTTGGCTATCGATCTCGGCGCAAACAATACACTTTATTACTTTTATTACCCATTTCATTGGGTGTCTACTTCTGCCTGGTTGCGGTGTCTTTTTACTATTAATGAGCACTGTAGTCTGTAGTGCCTAGATGGGAATTGTAATAGCAATTTTACTTTAGTGTTCGGCTAACCTGTTACGTATAATGCAATGTGAAAGGCTTTGCCGTTGGATATGGTTGTTTATTATTGTCTAATACAATTTAGATAGAGGCACTCTGTAGCAAATGAAACTATGCCGGTTTATTTTTTACATTTACATATGTGTTTTAGCTGAGATCTTTTAAATAAGGGGTATACGTATAAGACTTGCGCAATATAGTGGAGAATATGATCCGACGATCCATGCGAAACTGGGGAGGGCGCTAATCTCAACAAATATTAATATTTTATAATATTAACATTAACATAATCCAAAAACTTTGATACGCTCTTATATTGTAAATCAAAATTTTACCATACAATATATGACATGAGATAACTTCAATTGTTACATAAGAATTGATTCATCTATTTCATTCATTTCATTCAAGACGCGAGAACATTTTGCATTAACGATCTGCGAGTGTTGGAAAAAGAAGCTTATTGTGGCCGGTGATTGATACTGAGACGTAACGAGGGAACTATCATTAATAAACCACTTGGATATTTCAAATACGAATACTATTTATCATTTTCACAGGATTTCAGCAGAGAAAAATAGAAAGACAGCGTAATTATATAGCGTAGGAGTTGTATTGCTTAACCATGATTGAATTACCTACATGAAAAAGCCTTTTGTCTTGGCCTCCGATAATAATTGTATATGATTTCGTATCAGACGGTTCCTACAAACTATTGATACAGATAGATTTGATATTGCAAAACCAGCTAAATGTACAGTTAAATACACGTAAAGTAAATACCTAATGTGCTGCCGGCCCGACCTACTACATAATACCAAAAGTCATAGCACAGACTATGTTACTACCTACTTTCAATATCACATAACCTCTCAAAAACTAACTTCTTTACTTCTCCACCCCCACTATTGATAAGGAAATAATATAACATAATAATAATAATATTTCATATGATTACCGCAGGATATCTTAATGACGGAGCACCTCGGTTCCCGGCCGGACCTCTCCTCTCCCATAAGTGATAGTTCCCGTTGATACATTCCCACGTCGGGTTTATTTATAGACCTCGGGGGTATAAATCACCTTTCACACAACAAGGAAGTACATTTTTCCACGGCCCGCCAGTGCGAGCTCATTAATAGTGGAAAGACCACTGAATGCTCACTTATTTGAATGTGAGTAGATTGTGTTTGTACGGGTGAACTCGTACATTTATTCAAGGTTTTTCGTACTTAATGACGTCAAAAATTTATAAACCGGCTTATACATAGTGTAGAATCATTTCGATACCCCGATTATTTCTTCATTATTGATGGATATGAAACCGGTAATTTATTCCAAGATAATTGGACTGGAATCGCAATCTAACCACGTAATTTAATCTATCAACGTTCCCGAAATCTCGGTCAATGAGTTGAAAATTGGCTCTAGATCGCACTGCTCAACGCAAATGCATGCAAATTCCTTTATTAGAGAAGGAGATTCGTAAAAATCGATGTTCAAGTACCATTAAATATTCCTAAGAGACCAATCACAAATGGTAATGCTGAATACATTGCGAGGCGACACCTCGACGAGAAATTAATTTTATTTCATTTTAATTTCCCGCCGACTTTAAATATTCATTCGGCCATTAAAAGAATCCATTAGCTAAATCGTGGTCGGTATAATATCACTCTCGGAGGCGGAATTAAACATTGTCACGGGATCCGGGCCGGCGCGAAGTATTAAATTGTATACATTTGATACACTCGTGTTCTGACGAGGTTAATTAAAGCGCTGGGATGTTTGATAGAAAAAAATAATTATATGCTTTCAGCATTGGTGTGAATGATTAAAAGCGAGCTTTATTGGTTTATATTGGAAATATATATTTTATGTTTAAATAAAAAATTAATTCGTAATGCTCCCATTTTATTTAAACAGAAACAAAATGCTATTTGGTCACATACAAACCTCATATTAAATACATATAATATAATTATTTCAATAATGCTTTAAGATTTAAATAACTATAACCCTTCCCTTGACATTAAAGAGGCCGTCATAATTCTGCACTGACTCCTCATTAAGATCCTTTGCCCTCCTTGACCTAACCTTTGAAATCTTTATTTCACTCATAAGATAAATAAGACCCTGAAGCCTTTTGTCAAGATCTTAAGTTACTGGTCTATAAATAGCTGACGCCAGAAATAGATACAGCATAATAGAGTATAGAGGTGCTATAGATTTCTTTGTTGGTAATATGTCGTAATTACGTCGTTCAAAGAGATTTTGTACATCTAGGGCTTTTGTTCTGAGCTTGCAAACGGTTTAAATAGGTATATATAATCATCTAATTGAGGGTCACCAATTAGTGAGGATAAGTTATCACAAATAAAAGCCATTGGTCGGTCATTCTGTGGTATTACAACCATAGCTGATATTACAATGTCTTAGCTTGAGCACTCAAGTCATGGAAATCAGAATCGATGACGGTCCCGCGAATTTCGGACAGAAAATAATAAAATATTCTACGTCCGGCTTTTTTTTTGTAAAAGGAAATCCCATCCCTGTTGTCAAATGGCTTGACAAAAAGGGTCCAAAGGGCACCGGGGCGCGGAGGAGCTAATATTTGGCATAAATCGCCGCGAGGTACTGTGCCGTAGCACTCAGTCCAACGCACGACCGTTACTCAACGCAGAAGTTGATAAAATAAATAGTACTTTGTTCTCAAAACGGCACTTAGAGTCTGATTGTGTTATAGGTTTTAATGCAAAGATACACCGGATACACGTTACTTATATAATACTGTAGCCGAAAACAAAAATATGCAGGAAATTACACGTCTTATTTGTCAATTGGATAGTCAATCTCGAAATTGAGGCATATTAAATCTGGAATTGATTATGAAATGTGTTTGTCTTAGAAAACGGCAATTACTGAAAAATAAAATATACCGATCTAGTCACCGTATCGTACAAGTATTTATAAGCAATGTAATATTCCTACATACAAATTCTTATAAACCTACATATAGGTATATTTTAAACGTTTTTGTATAAAACAACATTCAAGTCCAGAGCGCGTGTCGTTGATTGAAAATAAAATGCGTATAATTACGCCGGCGGTAAGTGCGAACCGCTTTAACGTGGGAAACACGGTTTCAATTATTATTTTTAGCAACAAGACTTCAAAAAGTCGAGAGAACGCCCCGGCCGCGTCAGGCTCGTTCCGAATTGCCGAAATCGCGGTGAAATGCGCGCCCGAACATTTCTAAAGCCCTCCTCAAACTTATTGAAGAAAGATTTTGTATAGCGTTTCTGATTGCGATTTAAACGTTTATGAGCGAAATGCTTTTGAATAGTGCAGAGTTTTTCTTTACATTTTATAAATGTTCCGGGCCAAGGAGATTTACTGGGTACTGTTTCTTTGTGAGCGGAGAGTTATTTTATGTATAAATGCGAGTGCTTTTTTTTCTTGCCCCGCGAGAGTGTTCGGAAACATTCGCGCTATAATTGCGTGTTTCCTTCACTTTTGTAAGCTCCTGACGAATTACGTTTAGAATAATAATCTGTTGTTGAATATATGTATTTTTATGAGTTTTCATTGAAATGGAATTGCTACATATTTCTTTTTGACAATGATCACAAAATAACTTAGACTGGAATTTGGCACAATATAATTTATTTTATTATTAACTAGTTATCTTGAAGCAATAAGTGTATAGTTAAAAACGGCAATACTTATACACTACTAGCCAATGTGTTACAGCACGGTAGACATTGTACAAAAAAAATTGATTAATATGCCAAGAAACTCGCAGCTCCGTTACACATAACATCGGTTACCTACCGAAAACATAACACTTTTCCACAATATTAAGGTCGTTCCACCATCGAAACGTTAATTCGGTGCGAAAACAATCTCCCATGTACGCAAGGTATAATAAAAGAGGCTTTGCAGGGATAGTTAGAGACGGGCCCGTCTAATCCCGCCGGATAATCCGGAATCAATGAGGCCGCTATATTGCCGTATGCCTACCCTGATCGATTCCTCTCTAGGTATTAGATAACGGTTAGCGCTCGAATGTTGCCCTCAAACTGCTATTGGGGTGTCACCTCTGACCTTATGTTGTTGGCCGTTGGAATGTAAAAAGTGTATAGAGCAAAGGTTTAGAGGCGATGCCATATGGACATAATTGCTTTTCTTGGGACATAGTTCATTCCGTGTCATCTAAGCAAAGCTGACACTAAAATAAAACGACGAACGAACAATCTTATACATTTTTTTAGATAGCGGTACCAATAAATACATCTCTATGAAAATCAATGAGGTCATATGAAACATGTCAATTAAGTACCGTAATAGGTTTGAGCATCAGTTTCATTTTTTAAACACATCAATCTTACCAAAAGCTGATGTATTAAAAATACAAGTCCTTCAATCTCCTTGACTAATGACGGAAATTAGCTCACCAGATTTTAAAAACATAATGTCTATACAATAGGTCGGTGTTGTAAACAACCATCCATCACGTACGACGCGGAACAAACGCACGCCTGACCCAAAAATTAGAGCAATAATCTTCTCATTAATTGCCCGAAAAACGCGAAAAAAACGACATAAATCGCGAACCACGACGCGCGCGATGAAAACATTCGGCGAGATTTTAATTACAGAAATATTATTAAGTCAGTCGACGAATAAAAGCAATTTGGGGAAAAAAATACGGCTGTGGAAGGACAAAGGGCGAGATTTCCATACATAAAAAGCATAAATAATTTTGATTGTGGCCGAGCACATAAATAAAGTAGTACGTTTTGACACCGGCGCACGTGCGTAAACAGCCGGGGGCAGGCGAATAATGCGATTGTCACCGCGCAGTGCCGCCTCCGCCCGTGAGGAAACCACTCGTACCTACCATTATACACCACATTAAATATCCACTAGAGGAATTATCCAAGTGGGTTAAATATCCACTTGATCGAATGTTCACCAAATGATGTATCTTTCAAACAAATCACTGATTTGGCACTAATAAATGGGTTGGTGGGTTCAGCCTGCTAGTATCACGGTATGTGCTCGTTTTTCCGCACAGGTTTAAGGCAGATCTATTTCTGAACTGTGTCATAATTCTCTCTTCAAGGCTGAAGAGTAATATATTTTTCTTAATCGTCACCGTTGACAATTTTCTCACTGTCATGACATTTTCACTGTTGGCACGGGCGACCGAAGAGAGGCGGGGGATGGGACAGAGGGGCGAGGGCCAAAATAAATAGGCACACAATCTCAGCCGCACAAATACACACATTTCGACGATATAATGTGTTTGCGGTGCTAGAGAAAATTTTATTTCTTGTAACGGACGTGTCTGGCGACAGGTTACAAGAGCAGTGTAAACTTTGTTATCGACGCGTTCCGGCGAATTGCTGGTAATAACAGCTCACGAGTTACATCAGTGATCGATTGACTGAGGGAAATAGCAGACTTGCTTCATTTAGCAAATATAGGAGTTGCCGAATAATTCACGCCACCTTCACGCTTCCTTCCTTGTCATTTAAAAGCCCTAAGCAATCAGATTCTTTGACATTGTTAAGCGATGTTTTTATCAAAATCCGTGATATAGGCTGGCGGATATTTACTATGTCATAAGCAGCGTCTTGGCGTGAAAACTGAGGACGTTTTTCCCATTTATTTGTCACCAGAGTGAAAATTTCCCAACCGCCACTCTGAATTGCAATGGGCATGGTCAACTTGTATTAATACAAGGTTCTATGTCGGCTTGCACTGGCCACACTCGTTTCCCATCCAGTCCATAGCCCTTCCAGTCGTAATCAAATTGTTAGGTACGGGTATATAACCGGATTAAGCGCACAAGTCCAAGTGTGAAGCTAATTACGTCACCGGCGGACGCGCAAACAACGCTGTTTGCGGACGCAAATGTTGCTTCAAAACACTCGATAAAAACGACTTTACGTCCACCCTGGTTTTGATAGGCCAGGGAAAGGATCCATTGGTGTTGGTGTGTCATGTTAGTGTAGTGGGTAAACCACACAAATAAATTCATTTGTAGGATACAGGATAAGTGTAATGTTTCGTTTAACAAAAATAGCGTTTTTAAGTCATTCAAAAAAAGCGACACATAACTTGTTGTGTTGCTCGCCCGAATACCACTTTCGATGCAAACTTTTTACAAGTCTAACATTGCCTTTAAGCCATAACAGTACACTAAAAGCCAAATTTCGATATGTGAATCGTTTATGTATGTTAGAAGACCATCGAAAGCCATCATCATTGGAATGCTCTTCTAGTGTTAGTTAGAATTATCACGCAACCTTTAATGATCTTATCAATCATAACTCTTGTAATCTTAAGTTGTATCTAGCTTCATGAAACTATTTCATAAGTATGTATATTAGACGTGTAATTAACATGTTATCCGACCCGAAATTTCAGATCTCAATTTATGTACCTAGATACCTACATTTTAACATTGAAATAATATAATACTAGCGTACACCCGCGACTTCGTCCGCGTTGTTTCAAATTCAATGTACAGAGCTCACCGTAAAGCCAATAAAGGGTGAAGTTAATTGCGTCAGCTAGTGACGGACAGACAAACAGGCCAGATTGAGTATGTGCGAGCGCCCACATGCAAGCTGGCTATGTTTTCGGAAAATGCTCATTTTGATTTAAGATAGTTTTAATTGTAGTGGTGCAGATTTGTTTTTATGCTTCTCAAACGTAAAAACGATGTATGTATATCAACTAAAGAAAAATCCAGAATAAAAAGCAACAAACAAAACACTGAATCCTATCCGATAAAACCAAAAATATCATTGCTTTTCCCTGCGTATGTAATCCTATATCGTACATATCGCACATCGCTCAAAATGCATATAAAACCATTTCAAAAAGCATATTTCCACGTTCAAAAGTAAAGATTAATTCCCAAAAAGACGACATGGACGGCGAGCGGACACGAGAGCGCGTGTGGTTTGCAGCCCGCGAGCCCGGATAAACAAAATGCCGGGAAATAGAGATTTTTGATTGAAGCCCGAAACACGACTTGTGCTGGTTTTAGTGGAATCGACACGTACTCGGTACTTGCTATGTAGGAATTGGGTGGAGTGATGTTTTAAATCCACTTTGGACAGTTGGCAGGTCTATTTAAGTTCTTAGGACAATGAATTTTTGATAAGTTATATACGTAGATATCTCACATTCAATAGATGGCTACTCCATTATATAATGCTTAGATTCCTGTTGTGTATAGTAAAGAAATTAAAGAATAATAATATTTTCTTTCTATAGAGCGAGGATTTATTCTTACTTAGGAGGTTTGCGCAAAGTGATTCTTGGCCTCCAATGAAAAGAGAAATCATTCAATAGTTATAAATACGTAGGGCAACACTCACAACATTTAATGCAAACACAAGCGTTGTTGGCGGATAATATGATAAAGATAAAGTGATCCGTTCTCAGGTTAAACAGTTGAAGCATTTGTGTTAATGAAATCAGAACGCAACCCACATACTTAGAGTAATGTTAATGTATGTTCATTTGATCTGTTCAAGGTAGACATGAGTGATGTTAACTGCTATTCAATTTCGTAGTGAATTTACCTATAAAATTGTGATGTATATTACGACTATACTGTTATATTCGGCGAGATCAATGGCTCAGATATTCGGATCTAAAAACCTACTGTCAAACTCAATCTAACCAGAACAAAATAGTTTCTAGGAAAGCCAAAATTTTTTTTGTACCTGAATTTGTTCTATCTTTTGCATCCAGACATTAAGTATGAACAGTAAGACAGTAATAAGCAAGCCAAAGTCATCCAGAGCTATCCGTGGAATTCTCGCCCGACTTATTTAAGAAGCTATTCATCTCTTCATTCCGAAAAAGATACGCCGTTCTCGGAGGTACACAAAAATACAAGCTCATGCGAGCACGTACCGGCTGAATTACATTTGTCATTCAATTTCCCAAACAAGGTTAGATGACGCTTGCACCGTCAAGTTGGCTTAGAGCGACTTGGCTTGTCTAAAAATATTGCATGCTCAAATTCCGCACAAAAGAGCCGTGTTCGTAAAGGCAAGTGCAGTCCGAGGAGAACCCGCGTACAACTTGTTTCACGCAGAAGTTTGTGTGTAAAGCGTTTCTGGTTAGATTGAGCTTGGCAACGTAGTTTAAGTGCACAAAATGGGACTAAAGCGCGATTATTGCGGAGCAAACTGTACAAGAATTTAGTCTACTTATAGTTTAAGTGACTTATAAATATAGTAAAATACTAATTATATTTATAAGAACATACGGGGCTACGATGTACCTAGTGTACCTAACTTAAGAAGTTTTCTGTATTAGACTCCGCATGGCATTAGCAATTAAATAAATAAATAGTATTCGAATTTACCCAACTGCCTACCCCTAAACTCAGCTTGAACACGTACTGCATTCTTAGCAACGAATAGTACCTAACTATCTATTCAAAATTGAATACTTTTATAAACATCTCATATTAGAACCGCCGATAATCCCAATAGTCATCACACAGGCATCTAATTTTGTCTTTAGCGAGATTTGAACCTGTACCTTTCGATTTTGTAGGTATGTAACTACCAGACCGCCTTGTAAGTCAATAGTACTGCGGGAACGTCCAATATGAAAATGTCATTCACTATTGTGCTGGGTACAGGAATATCTAGTATGAAAATGTCATTCTTCGAACATGCCCTTATAAGGGCGGTGCTGTATCGTCGTGGCAGGTCGGGTTGAGCGGATGGAGGGTAGATTCCGTCCGCCGAAGTGACGGCTATGAATTAACTGACAATGCGCGGGCGTGTCCTCTAAACACGACTTACGGTGTTAAGTAACGACACAGTCGGCGAGTTGCCAGTGAGTAGGAATGCAGGAATGCGTTGCCGTTGTTGTGGGATTGAGAATCAGTGGTAAATAACACTGCATTTTATTTGTAAAATTTTAATCAACGTTATTGAGAGTTAGAAACCTTATACTCGTCGTAAACAAACAATGTTTTACTAAAACTGTTTCAAAATGCATATCTAATGCCGATGATGGTAATTGATGGTGATTCATACATGCAAATAATTAAATGGAAATTCGTTAAAAGCTTCAATATTCAGGAAATTTAAACTGTGGCTCAGACAGATAGATGTTTAATGCCCAAATTCACTTGATTCTTGAAGAAACAAACATGAAATCACTAAAACCCGTTCATCGTACGTTTTTCAAGTAGCACACGGAGTCGCTTCACTATCCCCACACGCACTGTGGCGCGTCCTCGCGCAGCACTACGCGGCACAAAGGCACATGGTTTATGCGCTCGTAAAGCGGCCCCCATGAGATATCGCACTGTAAACGGTTTTTATTCCGCCGCTATAATTATGTAGGACAGGTGAGAGGTGAGGCGGCGGCCTGTCACTACTGGGAATAGCTGGTTTCGGCCTTATACCACGGTTTGGGTGAGACACCGGGGGGTAATTGCAGGTTTCATGCATGGCATATGGTTAAATTATTGTTTTTTCCTGAGAAAAGTTGAGAATAAAATGCAAATGGAATGGTATGCAAAATTGTTGTACAACGGCAGACCTCAAAAAAATGATTGATATATAAACCTGAATCAAAATATTAAAAAAAACATAACGTGCTTCGATAAATTTAATATTATTGTTTTATTATCCACACTTAGAAAGCAATTCAGGTTAAATAATCGTGTATCTTGCCTTGACTAAAAATATCATAAATTCTTTGGTTTGTAATTAAAATTAAACATTGTAACCCGCTTCATTGTACGAACCCTTGTAAAGTCTAATCCACCTAAAGTCTATCAGTCTCTGCCATTTAAAGTTCTCAAAGTTAATAAAAACTTAAAATAATGACAACACCCACCCCATCAACAAGAAAGTTGAACAATTCAAAGTTTCGCTAATGAAAGCGTGGGTACCCGCGCTTAGAGGCGCTATTTTTACGCGTATCTGAGTATGTACATACATAATAATAATAAGAGACATAATAACACACTATGAGGAAAATCGACTGGATACTCTCCAGGTGGGACAGCAATCTGACACAACCGTATAGAGATCAGGCACAGAACCAACGGCTTAATGAGCCCTCCGAAGCACGGAGGAGCTGGAGGTAAAATTGTCCCATCCGATCACAGGCATTTGCGAACGTTGCTTAACCTTAGCAATCGCAGGCCGAGCGCGCTTACCACTGCGCCATGGAGCTCCCAAACATACATACTTTGATACGCGTAAAAATAGCGCAACCATCTCACGTCAAAACCATTCATATAACGACCCACGTTGAATGCCTCGCAATCGAATTATACCACTAATAACATCAATTACGCGCCAGAAAACGTTTCTGATGCAAATGAATAAGAAAGATGGCGGTCTGGATGACCAATCAATCGGCCACGTTCCACATAAAATTTCGACCACGTCTCCACAATGTTTACGTTTAGGAATGTTCACTTTCCGCGTTCCCCTCGCCACGAGGCTCTTTGCCAGGATCGGTGTTGCCAGGTTTTTATTACTACCCCGATTTAGGTCAATCGAACCTTACTCAGTGCTTTTAAGTATGGGCTCAAGTTGTGCGTCATCACAATAATGTGATTTAGTGTTAGGTTGTTAATACAACATTTATGTTCTAAATAGTACTTTAGGTAACTAAGGAATCAAACGAGGAAACCCTTTTGGGGGGTAAAATAATAAAAGAGACACAGAATTATTTTACATCCAGATCAAAAAACAAAAAATAACGCTGAAAACGCTAAAAAAACTGTGCAAAGGTTTCTGTTGGATACAACTTTCCCAAGTCAAAGAACAAGAGATTTTACAAAATTTTCGTAACAAACCCATTATAATAACAAGAATAATATAAAATTTGATGATCAAACTTTCGGATTGGCAACACCGGTAGAGGACTTTCGTATATAAACAAATTCGGTAGGCCAATGTCTTGTAAACTTTCACTCGTTGGCCGCACGCCAGCTCCCCTGCCTTGCCAAATCGGCGGTGACTTTCCACGAAAACACTGAATAAAAATAATTTATTTACTATTGCCGAAGCTACTGCTATCGAATTCGCTTTTTGTTAGCATGCAGCTTTGAATTTGGAATATTGCGTTGGTATTTCGCGACCCTATTCATGTTTGAAGTGAATTGTTTATTTTTTTTTAGCATCGAATACGAGCATCTCTATGTTTTGAAATTGGAATGCATGGTGTTCAGCCAGTGATAAAGATTTCGTCAGGTCAGAGGTGCGGATTTCGAGCTGTAAACTTTTTATGGCCATTGTCTGTGAAAATTTAATCTGTGCAAAAGAAGCTAAGTTTTAAAAGACATTTGAGAAAATGGCGACCGAGAGAATGGGTTGAGAGTATTTTTTTATCTTACTTGTGAATTGCAGTAACTTGCAGAAGGCGATTTTAAAAGATGGGAGTTTAAAACAATTGCAATGATTTAATCTGCAAAAACGTTCTTTAATTCGACGCAATCAAGTTTGGAGTCGCTCCACTTTGCCTTTGGCTTGACTTTGCGAAGTCGAAGTGTCGCGAGCTGAAGTAACTCGTGGTGGGTTGTGGCTAATCTGACGCGTGTAAATCCACACGTATACGAAGTATATCTTTATCTTCACTTGGAACTGTTTTATGGTATCCTTAACTAAGCTTGCTGGCGATGCGATGGTACAAAGTTATAGCGTACATACTGCTGGCAACTTAGTCAAGCAAACTTAATACCTTATTAAAAACTTTCCACGCTAAACGGTCTTAAAACTTAGCCTTAGTTGAAAAAA
Source organism: Nomophila noctuella (assembly GCA_958496325.1). Taxonomy (NCBI): domain Eukaryota; kingdom Metazoa; phylum Arthropoda; class Insecta; order Lepidoptera; family Crambidae; genus Nomophila; species Nomophila noctuella. Next base: position 195,518 of record OY292490.1, read on the forward strand.
CTAAAATAAAAATACGTAATCGCAAACAGATTTCAGCACCCTAACATATTTTGTATAACGGAGCTTCATATTTTATAGTAAGAAAGTAAGAATTATGATAGTTTGCGAGCCATACGATTACCATTTCTAGCACAATAACAGTGATACTGTTTAGTTTTATTTGTCCTGTTTAGGAATCATAGCGAAATCCCAACAACTGGAAATATATAGATATAACAATATAGAGGTATAATCAACTCTTTATATTATGAGGATGAAGACAAGAAAGCATTTATTTTACTTTTATGGTACACAAAGTTTAGCGTTGATGTTAGGATCGTAAAAGCTAGATGCAGTCTGCAGATTTAGCTTTATGACGTCTAGAATTCAAGGTTAAGATAAGAGTCATATAAGTTTCTGAGGCCTTAATGCCTCTTAAATTTGTTGAATAGATTAATAATGACATGAGACATTGACCGCGGCTGCTTATAATGATTGTGTGTATATATGCGATAAAGTAAAGATGCCGACACGTAATCGGTCTATAAAATGAGTCATAGCCAACAACAAAGGTCTCCCTTTGCCACCTCCTAATAATTCTAGACTTAGACTTTACGAATATTCTTGACCATTTCGTATAAGAGACGGTCAATAATTATTTATTCATGTGATAATTCGATGACCTCTGGTACATTCATGTGTTTATTATTATCACTACATAGTTCATTTAAATGATTTTTTTCATAGACGTTACGCTATTTAATGATGCAAGGGGAAGGTTTATTGTAAATAAATAAATAAATTCTTTGGACTAACACACCGATTGCCTAGCCCCAACTTCAGCTCGAAGAGTACTATGGAAGCTAAGGAACGGATAGACTAACTTAAATAATTTTTAAACATCCATTACTCGAGGTCAAATGCATATGTTCATCACAGCGGGATTCCAACCCGTGAACCTTGGTTTTGAAGTCAGGGTCTCTGACCACTAGACCAACGAGCCCGCCATAAACCTATGCACAGATAGTAGTTGAATACTGATGCTTCCCATGAAATAAAGCATTTTTTATTATTATTATGTAGGTACTCTTACGAGATCACGGGTCCAATGGGACCCGGTCCTTTGAAGCATGCGTGGGGCCAAAGCCAACAGCGCAGAGGCTTTTTTGTACCATTTGATCTAAATGAAATGTGTACATCTGCCAGGTTCTATCTCTGACTAAATACAGATCTAGTCAAAGACAGCACCTGGCAAATGTAAGAACTATTGCAAAATTAAAAGAAAAACTAATTCCAGGTCTATTGTGTGTAGTTGGATGGTTTGGTCAACTGGGCTATGGGTTGAGACAACGGACGTCTGCCATGCAAATTGCCTCAAGTTTTCTCCTGGCAGACGGTGACTCGCCTCCCACTAGATGGGCCCCCCAAAACAGCTACCACTCCAAGCGGCCACTAGGGTCGCGGGCAGCAAGGGAGCAACACCGGCGTGATTGGCTAAGGGTGCCGAGAGGTGTGCACCGGTTTCTGGATCGCGATATGTCGGTCAGCCGTTCCCCGCTATTATGCAGATTGAGCACTTCCACCCATCAAGCATATAGCTCTTGCGCTCCACTCTGGACGGCCAATTAAGGCAAGCCAGAGGTGGGGGAGAAGATGGTAAAGTTCCCCCGGGAGGTCTCGGGTCCGTGGTGTCGCCACACACCAACAGCTCGCCACAAGCTGCCCTGCGGAGACTGATTGCATTGATGAAAGTTGTAATTCCTCAAGGAGGAGCTCCAACTTCCACCAACGGGCGATGGGGTCGTCACATCCCTACGCTCAATCATTAATTATTATTATTATTATTATTATTTTATACAAAGTCAGGGCTGCTCGCTAGTTCAGAACCACCGGTCACGCGGCGTGAAGTTTAGAAAGCGTAGTATCTGTTTCGCCCGGAGCCGTGGCCGATATTAGCTACGTGATGTTGACTCGCGTGACGAAGCCCGCTGTTTGTCTTGCGACGCTTGTACGACCGTCCGCCGGAATAACGCAATCGTACCGTGATAGAGACGGATTAGCTATTTACCTTTCAATTTATAGCTGTATTTAAAACGTAACGGGAAAAGTTCAGACCTGAATAATTGTGTATAGACTCACTAATCTTAACTAAAAAAATATACGATATGTGCGAATAAAGGATAATTGTTTAAAGAGAGGAGTGTTCAGGAGTAATTCTGATTATTTCCAATAATTAATTAACAATAATTAATTTACAGAGCTTATGGTAACCCATGTAAAGTAGCACCTGTAGCGGAAAATAAAATTATTTAGAGCGAACAAAAACAGAGTAGTCACATTTTGTAGCAGTAGTTTTTGAATTGTTACAATACTAGCGCAATAGATATGTAGTAAGCTCAGGTCTATATAAGTAACTGCAACTAATCAGCTACACACGTTGTCACAAACTTGCCTCGTGAGTAAAGTGCACATATCTACATTCTTGTTGCCCGAACGTTAGAGCAGTGTGTATTCGCGCAGAAAGCTCACGGCTTGAGCTACGTGATGGCACTTTATAGCAAGTCGCACCAGCGCTATGTTATCTATTTACCACCTACGTGATAACGTACAGCCGGCGCCACTACGCATAGGATAGTAGTTTCAATAATTTTAGAATAGATATTCACATGTTTTAAAAGAAAATAAACTTAAATAAACAAATAAAGAGGTTGCAATATAAACTAGCCATTAATTTTATATTTTCTCATAGTAATGGTTATCATAACAAAATGTAATAGTCAAGTTCTGAGAAAAGACCTGAATTTTCGTTTTATATTCTCGTGACATGAATGCAAGTTTGTTACTATGCGATGTTTCATTTCCTAAAGCCGGGAGAATAGTCCTCTCATTTTATTCATTCAAATGTCAAAAGTAGAATATATCAAATACTTTTGAATACCAGTATTTTACGACAAAGTAGAATAACGAAAAAAGCGAGCACTGGCATAAAACAAAAGTAGTTTGAAATCACTGCGAGCCTGCGTATCTGAATGGACGTACCCATGCAGCGATATGCGCATGTAGTTTATAATCCTATCAGAGGCATGCAGTGTATTTTCGCTTCTCTAGTGCAGCGCAGTAAAAGCCGCCACGGTCGGGCGCGCGGCGCGGGGCGGCCGTGTGTAGCGCGGGTTCAGCACGTGATGGCGCCGTGGGTGCTGCGTTATCTACACTATTACCACTTACGTGATATGAAACGGTACAATGTAGTGAACACAATAAACTTCGTTGTTTCAAACGTGAATACGATAGAATGCGATGCGAAAACAATGTCTGAAGAACTACGTCGATAGATATCGTAAACTGTCTGCTTCGATATTTGTAAGGAAAATAAGACTTTAAATCTTTATTTTAGTTTGGTCTTGGAAAAACGCTCGGAGATCTGAATGGTTTGAACAGGCTTGGAGGTTATTAGTTAGAATTTTATCGGGTGCCATTTGATTTTTATTTCAAGACGGAGAGAAAAGAATGCATTTGGACATCTGAATGTTTCACATGTTTTTGCTTTTATTTTATTTTGGAGACGGGGTGCAAGATGGCTTAGAGCACTAACAGTCATCGGGCTTTTATATTCAGTGATCATCCAACTCTCAATCTCGATTCTCGCGACAGCAATGTGTTCTTGAAAGAATAAAACATTTAAGATGATGAAATTTTAAAGAAAATCTAGTAACAACTTCATAAAATAACATGTTTATGAATGCATTCAGATGTGCGTCGTACAGTCGCCCTGTGTGTCCGTCGGTTTTGGTTTACGAGCAATATTAGATACGTGCCCACCGGCTGGTTGCGCGACTGTTATTGTTCGCTATTTACCATGCGTTATTAAGGATTAAGTTATAATCGTCCAGGAGGGCTCTATCTCGCGATTTAATTCGAATTACGTGTGTAATAATAGTGGGGTCGTCTTGGGCTTGTATTTGATTACATTGGCCTGAAGGCTAGTTTAGAAAGTGCAGAACGAACACCTATAACTACAACGGAAATTCAGAAATATAATATAGAAAATATACAATGTATTCTCTAAATCATATATTATACGGGCCCGTTGGTCTAGTAGTCACAGACCAAAGGCTACAAAATCAAGGGTCGCGGGTTCGACCCCGCTAGGGGCAAATGTTTGTGTGATGTACATCTGCATTAGCAATCGAGTCATGGATGTTTGTAAAAGTATTTAAGTATTTCTATCCGTTCCCCAGCATCCATAGTACAAGCTTCGAGCTAAGTTTGGGGCTAGGCAATTTATTAATTAATCATAAAGACATTGCTTAGTTCTTACTTTGGAAGTTGTCCAACACATAAGTAGGTACGTAAGTATGTATTAGTAACGCGTATCGAAGTTTCCGATTACACCCGCCCGGCGCCGCACCTACCGCGGTACCTCGAACTCCGTATTCACAGAACTTGCGGGTAATGTAATAAAAAAATATGTTTTCCTCCGATGCATACAAACGAGGCGGCTGCCTCGGCGCCGGGGACTTTCGCAAGACAACTATTAGTTTCGGCTCATGGCTATTTTATGCTATGTTAATGTCCAGTGATCGGTCTTTGAGTATATTAGATTGTGGGAGGACTACAGGCGAACGAATGTGGATAGGTATGCAATTAGAGGATAAGTAGGTTATTGGCCTTTTCCAGGAATATAGGTTTGTTGACTTTCTGAATCTGAGATCAAAGAACTCACAATGACGTTTGTGTGTTCGTTCGAGCAATATAATAGGGCTGAAGTACGTACATAAAACAAAACCTCTACTATTATTCTCCAGATTATTGACTTACGTGTGCATTATTATGACGACCCGCTTGGTGTAATGGTCAAGATGTTGACTATTACGCAAGGGGTCGCGGGTTCGATCCCCGCACAAACATTTGCGTGCATGAACATGTCTGTTTGTCCTGGTCTGGGTGTTATATGTATCTATTTAAGTATATTTGTAATACCACTGTTGATTCTGATATCTGTAACACAAGTGCTTAAGCTACTTAACACGGGGTCAGATCAATGTTTATGATGTTGTGAAATATATATTTATTTTTTATTTATATTAATCAGATTAATGCGCGCCCTGCGACATCAGAGCAGTTAAAAACATTCTCCCCTTGTCTAATAAGCGCTCTCGAATTACAATGTCCTTTGGCAGTTTCTTGTATTACAATTTCAATCACGTGGCCAATGTATGATGTCATGATTTTCTTCGTGCTAACACTTCTATGACTCTCCTACGCTGTATTTTTCTCTCCTAATAGCAGCGTAAAACGCATAAACGCACATTTTTATGCGTTTATGCGTTTATGCGTTTTACGTTATGGAACGCATTTGCGTTCCATAACGCGTTATCGCGCCGCGTTACAACAACGGTACAATGCAAACGCATTTGCCCCGCAGAGGGCAACCCTAATTCCACATTTAGCTTAATCAAAAATATATTCTGTATTCAGGGCGCTGCGATCCTCAAACGTGCCGGGTTAGCTGTGTACTTCATGTGAACTACTCAATCGCCTTTATGATGTGGAGGTTTAGTGGAGGAGAATTATGAGATATGCCAAGTATCGTTTGAGCATTCTGACAGGTCTAAGGTTAGAAGTGTTGGCTTTATGATGCCTGTAACTTATGCGAACCAAGTTCAACATGTTTTATAACTTCACTTTTTAAAAATTACATTTTGTAAACATGTTCAACTCATAACGATTAGTCATCAGTATGTTGTTCGTACCTTTTTTCGTATGTATTTTTTTAACCAAATTGTATGTGTTCACGCTGCGTGGCTTACCTGGAAAGAATAAAATGCAAGTTAGTATACATTTACTATCTTAAAAAAACTTAATTCAATTTCTCTTACTAATAAAAACTATAACTACCTAGTCCATGACTTAAATGTATCTCAGTTAACAACCGATTCCAATTAATCAGAGTCCTTTTCTAGCAGTCGACACTCACAAATAAATCTCATCACGCTGTTTCTATTATTAGACACGTACTTTTACTTAATTCGTTAAAATTTTGCGCTATTTTCGCGAGTGGGCGAGGACAAAAGATCTAATTTAGGCTTAACAAACTTCGTTTAATTCCGCCGGTGCAGGCTAGAGTTAGCACCTACTCCGGGACGAGTTAAACGTATTTCTGTAACAGCATTAGCATTTTACTAAAATAGCTCAACATTTTTCAGGCTAACGGTATCTGATTTTTCCTAGGTTTATTAAATACGAACTAAAAAAATCGCCAAATAAAAATTGTTGCTTTTTAAATACTTTCAGACTCGCGTGTGGTGTACATAGTATTTATTTATCGGCCGGCACTGGTCAGTTTAATAAGTATGTTTCCAGAATTTCACCAAACGATTTTATTACAAATTGTATTTAACAGGCAGAAATGCCAAACAAAATAAAAACACCCAATAGGTCGAACATGGTAAATACAAACAGTAAATAACGGTCAAAGCTCAAACATTCGCTTTGTATCAATATCAAACCTTAATATTTACACATTATTGGAAACCGAATTAAATTCACATATTTCGAAAGGGACCGCCGATGTCATCGTATTTATTGTTGAAAGTTCAATTCTGCTTTCAACTGGATTTAATAGAGGATAGTATCAATCCCTTCTGTGGAAAATATGGACGAATTTATTTGCACAACCTCGAGGGCGAGTTGAAATGTTACATATAAATAAATTAATATGCATCCAAAATAGCTGATCACAATGAAGTTTTGCTTAAACTTTTCTTTTTGATGTGAATTTTCGATTCGGTTGGTTTAAACTACTGCGGTGGCAAGGATTATAAATGCCAGGATTTTAGTATTTTTTTTAAAATATACTATGCGATTTCGTATTTTAGTTCAGAAGAAGACAGCACAAAAATATATGTGTTCATTATTTCACTTTAAAGTACAAAGAATATCGTGCTATTCGCTACAAATTATGCTGATATTTCCTATTACAATAACAAAACTACGTTTCACCCGTTATCCGAGCGTCTGAGTCAGCACTCCGCCCCGTGCCCCACGCACCCACTGCTCCCATTATAATACTAAATTCATTCATCGTCACTCACTCAGTAGTGAAATTGCTGATGCCAGACCTCTGTTTTCGATCAAATTATACAGAAGGCCCGCGAATTTGCGAGATGGATGTACACGTAAATTCTCACCGAGCAGGACGGAGCGACGATATTCGTTTTCGCGGAATGTTAAGTAAGTTAACTCACCAAATAAAAGGTACGTCGCTGAGTCGGCGCTCTAGTTGCTGACTCTGGCTAGCTATGGAAATGAGAACTCCTTCATCGGGCACAATGCAGGGGACGCAGAGAGGTAAATCTTTACTTAAAATAATGGCTATAGATAGATAGTCATACCTATTATGCATACTCGAAATGGCATTGGAATTTCCCATAGATGCTCGAATTAATAGCCATGTGGAGCTGTTGATATCAATGGGAGGCGGTGATCAGTTACCATTAAGGTTTTGCTTTTTGTTTGCTTCTTAAGTATAACAATATGCCGAGCTGCATTTAGCCGTGTTGGGAAAGTAGGTACTACAACAAGAAAATTGATTAATTTAATCTTCAACTATGTTGATCAATCTGGACGGTGTGGGTTGGATGTTACAAATATTATATTTGATTAAAACGTTGTTTCAGTTTAATTACTCCTACATGAACACTATTGCGAACAGTGAAGCATTTTAAGACGGTACATTCACCTCGTGTTCCCGTTAATTTACGACAATGATTGACAAGTTTTGAACCCGCATCCGAGCATGTGTGCCCGGGGTGGTTACACAGATCGCTACTTCACTGAGCGTCGGAGCCCCGGGCTCACAAAACACCGGTATCTCCGGCGATCATCTGCTGAGGTCTTGCGCTGATTACCCGCCGCCTCCGGACATTCGATTGTTTACCCTGATAACAAGCGAGACTTGTTTCCAACTAATAAATGTTTAGCTACCCAAGTTCTATTTCAATTTTCGTGTTACCATAAATTTTATTGCGCTGTAAACGCTGAACAACTAAAGATTACATCGATCCGAACACCCCTATTGTTAAATGAAACTAATTCAATTCCCACCGAAAATTAATGCTCTCACAATGTTATTAGCTTTGCTCGAAACGATTTAGACTCAATACTCTGAAGAGTGATTAAGAGATTTTAAGCCGTCAAATTCAACTTCAATTGAATTTTCTTTAATGGATAAACTTTTAAAAATGTTTACCTTCAAAAGTGCCAGTCTCGAAAGTATTTTGAAGGCAACACTAATGAGTTCAGTCGAGTTCGTTAGATAAGGTTGCACCTTAATTTTGGCGACACTATTAAATTAAAACTTTCACTTAGAATCTCACAAACAACAGCTGGTGCAAAAAATATCAAACAATTTTCTTCTACGGGCGCCCGGGGTACTTTTTCAGAAATAAAACGCTTTATGTAATTAAAAATATTTTTTTTCGTGTTTCAATATACAAAATTAATGAAGCTCGCAACATCATTATGTAAACAATCTGGTCCTTAATGAGTTTTAGGAGATCTGTTTGAAAACCCTTTTTTGTTTTTCCAATTTTTGGGTGATTCGAAAACCCGTGTGGTTACCAAACAAAAACCGAGTGTAATTACCGAGTAGTCAAATTACAACATTTCGGTCAATGTAAACGTTTACTTGTTTGCTTTGTGCTTCATTTGATTCGTGTCTGTTTATTTTTTGCTTTATTCTATTATATTTTCAAATTATGAATGAATATTTAGTAGGAAATTAATGACGTGTACCTTCTCCGTTTTAGGTCTGTTTTACGCTACACTAACACTTTAACATACAAAATACATCATTATCAAATGGTTTTACAAGTATAGAAAAGTGATTTTTGTGCTTCTGCGTTACGTTGTTTATTCAATTAACAATGACATTATGATTGCGAATATATACACGAATGGGAACTGTGTAGAAGCAGTACTGAAACAATTCACGTTTGACAATTTGTTTACGAAATAACAAGCAATAAAGGTGTGTTACGATTATCTTGGCGAGCGAATGGAAATTATTTTCCAACACAAATATTGACCATTAAACAGCAGTCAAAATAAAGAAACACAGATCTAAACAAGGTGATTGCGGGCGTTTTGCCGCTAATTAACTGCCGACCAGCCAATTAAACTGCACAACGGCCACGGTAATCCGCCGCCAGATACGATCTGACCGCGGCTTGGGACTGGGGACCTTCGGTACGGTATTCGGAATTATGGTACTCCCGAGTGATGCGGTGTTAGGCGTCCATGGGCGGCATCGGTTATCATAAGTCAGTCAGAGTGGGATTCGATCTGACGATGGTGGATTTTGGTGATGCCATGGAGCGTTTAAGAGAGGTAGAGCTTTGTGGAAATTCCACTTGAATGAACCGCTCGTCTGGGGAAGTACCTCCACCTTACAGAAGACCGCAGTTAAGTAGCACTTCGTAACTGTTGTGCTATGTTTCTGCTGGTGAGTAAGGTTGCCAGAGCTCAGCTGGGGAGGGTATGGGGTTAAGGCCGGCAACACATCAACGATACCTCTGGTGTCGCGGATGTCCATGGGCGGCGCTGATTGCTTACCATCAGGCGACCCGCCAGCTCGTTTGCAGCATCTGACATAAAAAAAAAACTGGTAGGTTGGGTATTTGGACCAACGATGCGCCAAAACCAGACCACCGGTGCTAAGTTGTTATTATACCTTGGCATTTGAGCTTCTATATGTTTTATTAATTGCACTATGGCTTCAATTGTTTTTACCTTACCTTATTCAGATACTAAGGATACCTACGCATAGTGTATATTCTACAACCAGCGGTTGTCCTCGACTCCGCCCGCGAGGAATGCGTTTTCAACACTTTTAGTCTTACAATAGCTATATACATAGTTAGTGTTTACTGAAGCTTAATAATAACATTCTCGACAAATGGACTATCCAAAATAAAAATAAAGAAAAAAGTACCAGAAAGTCCTGAGATAAGCGCGTTCAAACAAATCTTTCAGCTTCATTGTATAAGAATAGATCATAAAATATACTTCTTCATCTGTAATAATCCCCTTACAACTGTGCTCCCAACGTCTTAGGCCATTGCCAGTGCACTCGAAGTTATGGCCCGTAACAGTTATCGTTACTTGAATAGTCATATCTGCAAGGCGCAGCTGGAATGGTCTCAGGCCACAAATGCTAGGGCTATCTGCTGAGGGCAGGTTTCATGTTAATTATTATAATATGTATAATTGTCGTCTTACTAACACCATTATTACTTAAGAACGTCTGGTCAGATCTATATGAATGTTGTTTTATTGATTTTCCGTCGGCGGAAAATACTAAAGTATTATTCATTAATGAAAATGTTAATTAATGCTGGTTAATTCAGGATCATAGTTGCAGCGTACCCCGGGTTCTTGGGCAATGGATGAGGATGCAACCAGGACCTCTTCTGGTTATCACCCGCTAGGATGTAGATGATGATGATTCATTAATGAAAATGAAATGCTCAATAGTTCTTTCCTAAAATAAGCTATTTCAAAAGATTCATTTGTATCATACATTCGATCATATTTAGCTCACATTTTGGCCTGTGGAAAAAGCCTTACAAACTATAAGTATCATTCAGCTATTTTCCCCAAAGTTTTCCCATAATAGTGAAAATTGGCAACCCTGCCAATATCTGTCTTAACTGCCTTCATAACAAGCGCACCTAAAATACGGGTTAATAAGTGATAAAAACGCTCATCTCGACGCAGGGACCTGCACAATAGAACAAAAGGCAGCAAGGCAAGTTTATGTAATGCTAAAAAAATTGGGCAACAAGAAAAAATCATGCGCGTAGAAGAAATATGTAGGTAATTCGTCCGCGGGGATTTCGGTCTCCGCATACATAGTGTTATACTATACTCGTACATAGAGTAAGTTCATCCTCGACGAATGGACTAACCAAAACAAAAATTTATATTTTTTCAATTCGAGTTTCTTTAAGCTATTAAATTCTACGGAACTCCAAAAACAACGTAAAAATGTATTTTTCGTAGGTTAAGTGTGAAGAAAGGAGTCAATCGTTTTTGTATGGAGAGTTAGGCCCACATAAAATTTTTGCGTTTATTTACGAAATGGGTATCAATTTATTCCTTATAATCTCAAGATTATAGTGGTGATATTACTTTTTTATATTTTAACCGGAATCGTTAGAAATAAGATGGGAAAATATATATTAACCTCATAAACTAATCTGTCTATTTGCTTTCCTGACTTTCAACGCCTGAACCGTAAACACTTACACATAAGGGCGATTTTCCATTATGTTTTTCCTATGTATCTGAAGTAAAAACAATTTATTATGACTAGTGGCCGCCTGTGACTCTGTCCGCGTTGAATAAGGTTTTTGCACAAATAGTCTTAAACTATAGCTTAACATTTTTTTAGTTTACGCCTGGCTCGACTAATGGATAATCCAACGCAAAAATATTTTTTCAATTCGAACCAACTGTTTCTGATAGTAGCGTGTTCAAACAAACAAACAAACTACAGCTTTTTTAAATTATATAGTAAAACCATTAATGACAGTTGACAGACGGAAGGTTTCTGACATTTGTATTCAGTTTTTAAATAAAATCAAAATCCGGCAATAGACTAACACTTGCGTTCCGTTATACGGATTTTTTTGTATTGTTTATTCGTATTATTTTATTTCATTATTTAAATGATTAAAAGTCACTACCAATCACCGCCTTAAATAAAAATAGGCATGAAAACCGTTCCAAAAGTAAATTGCGTCTCCTTTATGTTCGATTTCATGTGTTTTATTTTAATTCTATTGATAAAAACCTTTTTTCCTTCAGTTTTCTGTATGTCAGCTATTGTTTACTAATCTTTGGACAGATATTTCACGGATATAATCAAAATAAGGCTTTTTATTTTGGTTTTATGACTCCGGTTTCGTTTGAAATTCACTTCAATTGCAAAATTCATAAAAAAATATATATTTTTTTTACATAGTTATCTTTCTCTTAAACGTTACCGATTGTTGGTGGGCCCAAAAAAAACTGTCACCTTTAGACAAAGAAGTGCAAATGTCCCACACTTCTAAAATTGGTTTTCACACAATTATGTTTTGCAACTACACTAATATTTAAGGAAGTTTAATTTAAAATTCCTTCATATTTATTTCACATTTTTAGTTCACATTTTTTTTTATAATTTTTTTGTTTTGCGCTTAGTGGTACTTTTTTACACTGTGTCCAACGCGTAATCTCAGGCACTCTCGGCGTCGCGAACTACCGTCATAAACGGCCGTGGCTATGGCACCGATGCCATTACACGAACAGACATCGCGGCCTAGTAACTGTAGGTATTAGCCAGCCTACTTCTTCTTCTTGACCTAGAAAAATATGTTGCACCGCAAGAGCATTAACGCCTATTATTGACAGTTAAATCTATGACTCCGTAAAAATAATATCGAGACATCGATTATCATAAATAATAATACCCTCCGGCTGTATTCGGCCATGGCGGCCGATCTTACGATCAGCCAGGTACGCAGGATATATTATAGTGCACAAGTGAGTGCGCAAGCACAGGTGCACTCCCTATTCCTTCACTCTCATAATTCGGTGATATATCTTTGTCAACCGTTACTAGCCTTAATTATAAAAGTTGTTCGTAAGTGGAGCAATCCGCTTAGCTAGAACTAGAAAATTTAATATGAGAGCACACAACTATGATAGTTACCAGACGTTTATGTGTGATTTTAAATGTATTTACTCTGAACGTTTCCAGGAAAGAGCTCAACTAACTTATCAGTTCGCGGCAAAGCCTCCGGACGTAACAAGAATTTAATATTTCATATTTCATCCTCTCGCCTTCCCCTCACTATTTTTCTTAACATGAAAGTTTAAAACGGAATGCCCCAATGGCAACTTTCTTAATATCGGAGGAAGTTTTTACCACCGAAATCTCACCGTATGCCTGGCTAGACTGGGAATCTTGGAAGGGTGCATTGGAATCATGCCACTATTATTACCTATTACGAGTCTACGTCCAGGTTGATGCAATAAAATTTAGTTTTGTTGGTGAAAATTCTGTCTTTTATCTAAATTTTCAACATCAGACGTGCGAATATTGTTGGAGGCTCTTCTTGATAAGTGTTTTTTTAAGTTGTTAAGTGTTAATTCTAAGCTTTTGATAAAAGGCAAAACACCTGAAAGCTAAAACTGTAGACATAATGTAGGTCATTCATATTTAAAGAATGTATAAAAACCTTCATGTAGGCTTCCAGAGGGTTTAATCCTTAAAGGCCGACAGCGCATTCCATAAGGTGGTCCGTTCGGCTCCCCTCGTATACTTCCACAAATGTAAATACCAATAAGTCTCCAGTGAATATCCCTTTTGACGTCGCTTCGTATCCATAAGCAAAGGGGTAAACCTCCAAAGGTCTTATACATATGTAACGTTAATGATAAAGTGCTTAATGCAAATATTCCAAATTCTTCTGATTAGAGCCCAGATAAATAAGACCGCATCGATTTAAGAACTCACAAATAAAATAATAAATCTGCAAAATTTGGATTAACGCCTTTTACGTTTAGAAGAATTTATGATAAGATGCATGCGCTCGTCAAGTGTTGTGAAATGGGTTTTTAAAGAAAATTTTTAGACTATGACCTAAGATTCGAGCATATATTGTAGTTAATTAGTGTAACAAATTGAAAACGACAATAGGACCGAGTCAGGCAATCTATTAGGCAAACAACACAGCAATTAACATCGGTGCGCGAGTGGAGGAGTGAGCCTCGACATCGGAATGATTGTAACGCTAGACATTCCGTAAATTGACACGAACCGAACCAATTTGCTTGTAGGAACATTGAAACTGCAATGCACGGGTGCAGGGGATAAGTGGAGGAGTTTTGAGTATGCAACTATTGGCTGTTTCAGTTTAAATAGTTTTTTTGTCATTTCCAAGGGTTCAATCTGGGGAATTTAGTAATCTAATGAAAATATAGAAAATGACTCTCGAGACGGAATAGTTTCTTTCATTCTAAAAATAACACTGGACCGCTTTCATAATACTAGTATTTCGAGAATTGTTTCTTTATTGATGATTATACATTAAAGAATGCAGTTACTTTGATTTTTATATGTCTCATTGAATGCATTTTCAAAGGACAGTTATTGCCATTTTTTGATTTCTTGCGGACTTATCTCGTACACTCAACTTATTACTAAAACTAATTCTTCTAAGCCGCCGTTAAAAGTTAGTAAAGACAGTAAGAACATACAAATCGCTACCGCTTATGTAATAAGCCGCGTGGGATAAAGTTAGCGACGTCGCGGTGGGAGACAAGGAAGTTTCGCAGGGCTTAATTAGCCTTTAACTTAATGGTGATTGTGTCTTCTGAGCGCATCGGGCGACTCCGCTGCCCTGCGCTATCTGCAGCGCTGCACTGTAATGCAACGAAGACGACCGCAGTTTAGATAGCATGAGATTTCGACTAAGAAATGTTGTTTATCCCTTCAAGATGAAACGTTCATGTGAAGCCTTATTTGTGTTAAAGGGGGTTTGAGTTGTAAAACACAATGAATTGAAATTTTATACTAAGGCAAATATTTTAAATTAATAATAAATAAGTGCCTTGGACTTACTTACCAATCATCTAGCCCCAAACTAAGCTCGAAGCTTGTACTATAGATGCCAGGGAACGGATGGAAACGCATAAATACTTGTATTTACAAACATCCATGATTTCATCACACAAACATTTCCTCCTAGCGGGATTCGAAACCACGTCCCTTGGTTTTGTAGCCAGGGTCTCTGACTAGACCAACGTTTATTTGGAAACAACGTAATAATATTCATAATATATCACAGAACTCAGCCACATCATTCCAAGAACCGCTACGAAACGCAAAGGTAGCATATAAATAAAAGAACCGCACTCCCCAGTTTCAAATTAAAGGGAAAACTACAAGCTCGTTCCTTTGACGCTACTCGTACGGAGCGATACAGTCGTGTTCGTCCTGGACCGCGCGAGGCATAAACATAATCTTTCAAATGAGGACGCCGGCAAACAGCTTTGATTTACTTTGAAATGAGAGCCAATCATCTCCGCCGAGGCAGGCAGTCGATACCACGCTTGTGTATGAGGAAGGCCGGAAATGAGCTTCGCATACACAGAAATCTGTTCGGGATGAAAGACTGAGTGCCGACCGGGAGTCTTATTATGAGACATGCTACCTTCAGCTATCTTATTTCAATTTGAACGCTCCATTGATTGCAGAAGCCGGGAGCTATCTTCGTTTGCAGTTACCTCGCGGGAGCGGGACGGGTATATGACGCCCGCCCCGGGGGGGAGAGGGATGACTTATATTTTTCTATGGGGAGACGAAAATATTGCAAAAAAGTTATCGCATCAAAGTCTCCGCGCGGGTAAAGGTCTCATTAAAAGTGCTTTGTGAAAGAATTCGCTCCAATTTATAAGGCAGTCGGAGGTAGATCGTTCGGAAAGTAAATAACGACAGTGTTCTATTGTTTTAAACGAGATTCACTTACGCCGTGAGGGCCGAGGGCTGATGCCTGATGGAGGCCCGGCAGATTAAACACAGCCGTTTGTCAAAGTGATACAATTAATTTAAAAGTCCAGGAGTTCGTTTGCTGCAACTGACTCGTTTGCGCGGGATTGCAATCAATATGATTTTTACAAAGGGAGTGGTGGTGATTGATGAGCCAATGTTTTTCATCATTTTCACTTATTATTCAATGTTAACTTGTATAGGTACATAAATTATGTAAAACACTGACATTTGAAGTCGACAGTTATATAATATTTATCAAGTGAAAATCAAACTCGCGAACTCAAGTAAATGTAGTAACTTATTAGTAATCTTAGCTTTAGTGCTGTCGCTGACTTTTCGATCGTCAAATCGTCATCTGCAAATATCAGATAATATTTTCTCTCTATCTAGATATACCATCAAGAATGTTATTAATACAGGGAGCAATATCACCAAGTACAGCTTCACCCGCGCTCTCGGGTTCGCGGATTTTTGTAAACTTTCGTTTTACGATTTTTCAACTGGAACACAGTTACTTCTCTTTATGCTCTCCCTCGTGGTGACTCGGGACGTCCCTCCGATGAGAAATATTATTTTTAGATTTGAAATTCTTATCGAATTCTCTTTTACCGGGAAAGTTTGAAGAAACTTGTATTTGGGTTATCGTTTATTGATTTGCTGTTTCTGAGATGTTTAAAGGACTTGATTGGAAAGTTTTGGCGTTCGTTTGTTCGGTTGATAGACTGTTGGTCAATGGCCACTGTGCCTGTTATGACTTTTGATATAGAAAACTTTGATAAAAGCTTTTTTACGACTACGCTGGGAGAAGGGTTAGAAGGTATTATGTGACGTACCACACTGAATACCTATATTTCATTCGCATGATGTAGCTAAAAAAATATTATGATACAATAAGCTTTTAATAATTATGTTTGAAGCTTTGTGTGATAAAGAAACAGAGAACAGATTAACTAGGAAGTTATTACTCTAGCTTCCTTGATGTTCATATAATATAGAGGAGCTTGGGAATGACAGCTGGAATAACGACTTCAGTGGATGTTGCTTATATTTTCATATTTTTATGATTTCAATGTATTTTCTGCATTTTTATTCATCTTCGCATTTTAATTGCAAAGATTTCCTACTTTTTCTTTCATTAACTTATCGATTAGGTCTTCATAGTTAAAAATAGAAGTTGCAAGAAGAATCACTGTCCAAGTGAAATGGACAGCAATTATTCAAATGTTTTATATATGGGCTTAAGAAGATGTCAAAAATAACCACGTCATAACCGATCGAGGTATTCCTAAAACGCGCAAATGGCGTCCGAGTGCTGACGTCGCGAACTGTCAATACCACACCTCGGATTTACTTTTAAAACATGTCATTATTTTTTTTATTACGGCGTGTGAGCAAAAATGTACTTATTTCGCGCTCCGTTGGACTGAAAATGTGACATCAGCGAGTGTAAAGGCGTGCGTCGCGCGTCGCGAGTATATTGCGAAATTTACGAGGTGATGCCATACTCAATATCTCGGCCTCTCCGCTTTACGGTCACTGGTTTTTATTCGGCGTGAGTGAAACAACGGTCCGGGTGCGCGGACGCGGCGCGAAATGAAAAACTGGCCCGTTGCTGGTTGACCGGAATGCTGCAATAATTACGAACCTCCCGATCGTTAGCTGTTGTTCTTTTTTTAAACGAAACCAGAACGAAAGCGGTACCAACTAAAATAGTGTTAATAGCTCAGTCGAGAGCATATGCCGACTCATCTAAAAAGATGATATCAATCTTGAGACCGAGCTTGAGATGCTATATTTTTTTTCTAATATAAAACAGCATCTCAAGCTGAGAGCGGTTTATTGATACGAGCTTTAGTGTGTTATGGATTTCAGAAATGCAGTCAAATCCAACTTTTTTTGCAGGAGAACGTCGTAGTGTGCAGGACAGCAAAACTTGCAGCCGTGTGTGAGGCTCAGAACGGTATCCGTCTTGTGAGACAATTGAATAAAAGAAAGATAAAGAAAATAATAAAAAAAAAGTAAAATACTAACTACTCTAAATTCAATACGATACGCTTAAAAAACCGTATCCTATGAGTAGTTTAGTAAGTAGATCATCATCGTTATCATCCTAGCGGTCCATCCTTGTCCCGGTCGCTACCTCCACCATTGCCTCGGAGAAATTCAAACAAAACAAAAGAGAAATCACTCGCGAAATATTGCAACGCAAAAAACTAGCAGCAAACTGCACAACGAGAGCTGAACCGAGTTTATTACAAAAACAGATCTGTGTATGGCCTTCAAACCTTCAGTGTTCGGTCAGTGGGTTTGATTCGAGCCCGGCCCCTCAGAGCAAACACGGCTGCGTGGAAACGCTCACAAAGAATCTATTTGCTTTCGACGGGCTCAAAGCGTGTTAGAACTAGGTTTATACACCTATTTTCTTTTAATTCCTAAAATATAAAGATAGAAAAATATTGGGAGTTGTGATTTAAATATTAGCTACTGGGTTAGGTACCAAATAACTTAGGTTTGATAAATCATTACAGAACAAATAAATGCTAAAAAAACACTTACGAAAAACGAAAAGCATATCCATCATTTTCTTAACTACGTGGTAATTACACTTCAGGAATTAATATTCCTGTTAAAACAAACATATTTCGTTTTTTTTCATGAAATAGAATTTATATCGGCCCTTTCCAAGCTCCGTTACGTGGACAGCAAACATTGAGACGAAGGCAGATGTCTCCCTGCCTATAAATCTATGACACGCTTCTGGGCAGGTATTGTATGGTAAAGGCTCGTTTACATTCGCGGCACGCCCGGTTGTTTTGTCAACCCGCCTTATTGGCTTCACGATAAACAGATTTTTTATATTGACTCTCACTCTAGACATTACCCAGAGAAGCTACACGTAGCTATAGGTTTTCGGTAGGAGGTATTGGATAAAGTATGCGTAGAAATTTATGGTATTACAACATTAAAAAAAAAATGGAGCGAGACACGGTTAATTACGGACCAAAATCTGGGGAAGCACGTATCTACTTTGGATTTTTGCGCAATTCATTAATTCGGTAAAAGAAAAATCCCGGAAGGAACCACCTCACTAGTTTGTTACCCTACTGAATATGGACTGCAAATTGTTCGTTGAGGATTTAATTTTATAAGTGAGGAAGATGACACTGGATTACGATTTAATATACCTACCTACTCTACAAAGCTACATATTATAAAGTTTAATATTAGCTAGTGTTGGTATTTTATTTTAGAAGATAAGTTCAGCAATATAACATGGGAATCAAAGCCTTATCCCCGTGTTAATAAGGTGTAATGATATAAAACGCGCCGTCAAGCCGAGGTGCGACATCGCGCCCCGCGTCGGGTGTCAAAGGCGTGTAACCGCAGTGACGCAACTTCGGTAATGAACTAGCTCAGGTATACTCGCATCTTTAACGTGCCACTCATTTGTACGGTCTTGTGACAAATTGTTTTATTCGTTTATTTGTACGTGGAAACAGCGATGGAAAAGCGATTCGGTATTAGCATTAGTTACAGCCTCTAAACCATTTTTAGGAACTTGTATTATCTTACTACTTAGACTTATTCACGCAAGACATATTATTATGTACATTTTATATTGTCACTTACATACATTTGCAAACACGGGGGCACTCCTTATTTTTCTTCTATCATTGTTAACTGTACTATCACTTTCACACTGGCAGCTATTTAACATTGTCTACAATTGTTTTAAGTTAATGAAATAGATCTATCTTGCACTATTGACAAAGAACTTATATCCCGACCAGAGCACGTCCTATAGTCATTTATAAAAAAAATATTTAAGTTTTAAAAAATCTAAGCACTATAAGATGTCCCCCAAGTTTTACTCGTTATATAATATTTATTAGAAAATAACCCTGTTATACAAGCAAATATCCTCATATCATCCGAGGTGACGTTCATAACAGTCAATCTCAGCGGCGAAGTAACTAAACTGGATATTTGCCGAAAACGTAACTTAGTCCCTTTGGAGGCACAAAGCCTGCGTCGGGTGTCAAAGGCGCGTAACGACGGCCGCAGCGGCGCGGATCGCCGGTAATGACGGCTGCTCACTTGTTAATTACGAGGTGTCATGTTTGCGGCGGCGTAGTGTTAACGCATTATTTAGTGAGAGTGCTTTGTGAAAGATAATGGACTCATTTGCTGAAGATGTTTTCTGCTCTCTTGTTAGTTTTATGTTTAGTGCAAAAAGATAGGTTGTAAGAATTTGTTGATGACTTGGATTTAAATACCGTGGATTATGGATAGTTCGAATAAATCTGTTGAGAGTGCTTCTTAAGATATGACAATATCAGAATCATCAAAATGATTATTGCCTAGCCTAAAAGCTATGAAATAAATTTGAAATATATTTATTGTCTTATTTAATTTTAAACATTACTTCAAACGTCTGCAATATTGGTATGTTTTTATGCACTCTTTTTTAAAGGACACGGTGAACTTGTATGACAAGACTGTTTAACAGTTTGAAGTGGTGTGTTAAGCATTTTCGAAGGCACAAAGCGCGCTTCAGGTGTCAAAGGCTCGTAATGACGGTCGCGGTGACTCGGATCGACGGTAATGACGGCTGCTCACTTTTAATTACAAGGTGTCATGTTTGCGGCAGGATAATGTTTGTAAATAAAAATCCCGGTAACATCAACTATGTTAACACGTCGCTTGCCTCTCTAACTGACGTATCTGTTCTTTTTTCAAAACTGATTTATTTCTACCATATTAATCAGCTTGTACAATTGATTTAGATAACTCAGTTTAAAAAAAAATTACAGATACGTCAGTTAGAGAGTTTGAATCATTCCTAGATTTGTATGACAAAATACGAGTTTTGTCCTAGCGGATTTTAAAATACAAAATGAAAGTCTTAAGTGTTAGAGGGAACTTGGCCTTTTGAATTTCAACAACTAATTTTCATATCTCAATTGCGAAAGATTGAAAACAAGATAAGTTACACCTACATGTTTCATAAGCTTAATTTTCTTAATTAGTAGCGACGGTTTGTGAACCCGGGACAGCCGGAGGCAGACACGAACCCGCGATCACGTGTGCAGGTGATGTACCCATTATCTTTATTACACTGCTATAGGGTTCAAATTCGTCCATCTACAGATCGGTAGTCGTAATGAGATCACGTAGGTTTCGCGTCGGTAAGTCCGAGTGAACTCGCAGGAAGCGCCGGGAATCAAATCTGCCGATACTTTGATTAGATGAAAAATATTTTCATTGTTTGTTCGGCTTCTAGTAATTGGTTTTTGAAACCGTAACGTCTTTTACCTTGTTGGGCTGCCTTACTTACATCGTTGAGTAAAATATACTTGAATGCTACTGTTATATTCATGTGTAATTACCAATATCACTGATTCTAATGATGCTGCATGAAGTGGCACTCCACTCGAATGAGCCTTACAGAAGACCACAGTGAAGTAGTACCTCGTAACTGTTGTGCTATATTTCTGCTGGTGAGTAAGGTCACCAGAGCTCAGTTGGGGGGGTATGGGTTTTAAAGGCAGGGAACACATCTGCGACGCTTGTGCGTTTGTTGATATCCATGGGCAGCGGTGATCACTAACCATCAGGTGACCCACTTGTTCGTTTGCCTCCCAATAACATAAAAAAAAAATATTCTGATTTGACTGCATGAAGGAACCAACAGATTGATCAGCTCGCGCCGTCTCCCGTGATATCATTACTTCGATCACCTGTATCGCGCTATATTTAATCCGTCCCCGCGCGGGTCTCGTTGCCCTCCAGCCGTGCGTGAAGAGGTCGCCTCGTCCGGGATGCTGTTACTATTCCCTAGGGATGGCAGACGGGTTTCTCGGTTTTGTACGGGATTTAAATGCGGCTGCTGTTGAATGTCTTTGTTTTTAAAAGGAAAAGGATGTAAACTGGCAGACTGGAGGTAAATGATTACTATCGTTAACAGATATTTATAGGTTTAAATACAAAGCAAATAAGTAAATCAATAATAATACTCAAATTAACGGACAATATTATGTCAACGTATGTCATTAAAGGGGGTTGCCGGCTGGCCATAGAAGTTTCGGCCCACAGTGCACACATATGAAAGTACCATGGAAATATAGAGTAAATAGTCATTAGTTAACTGGCGAAAGAAAGGGTTTTAAAAAAGTCAGTGTTTTTGGGTAAATGCATATTTATTATTTTCCATCAGTAATACAATCTACGATTTCCACCATATTAGCTGTTGAAGGTTGTAAAAAGTATTTGTTTACCTGCTACGGCTGAACCCGGATCGTCGGAGTTAGTATTCATAATGAAGTTGTTTAGTTAAACGCACGAAATAAAACCGATCACTTTGTTGATGCAAGAAAAACACAATTACTTTTTGATATTTTGAACTTTGACAGTTGAATTGGCAGTTAATTTAGTGTTTCCATTGCGTAAAAAAATATCGATATTCGATTTTAGATCTATTCGATTCTAATATACACACATCAACTTTATCTAGGGATATCTACATATTATCAAATATCTTAAATACTATTAGAAATTCGCTTATACTGTGAATAAAAAAAATAAAGATAATTTTATAGTTTTTAATAATAAATAAAAAAAAACGTGATTTAAATTGTATTTTAATTAATAATTAATTTTTTATCGCCCTAGGTAAATTAGTGTGGTAGAAAATCTTCGTTTTTTATAAATAAAATGATCAAATTTAATTCAAATCAACAATCTTATTGATTTAATCAGTGTTGCCACCTCTCACGTTTATTATAACATCAGTATCAATTGTTCATGCTTAAAATTAAGTTAGTTAAGTTCTTGTTGCGTTATGTGACCCGATGCTCTTTCAAAGTGATGGTGAAGTTGTTGTACTGTCTTGGAATTTGGCGGGAAGTGTCTTAAAAATCATTGATGTAACATGCCGCACGCATGCTTGATAAGATTTAAGCCGGACGACTGAGCAGGGCAATAAAAAACATGGATATCGTAGTCTCGTAGAGCGGCCGGCACCTAGCGCGCCACATGGGAATTGGCACTGTCGTTCATGGTTATAAATTCCTGGATGATTTGGACTTGGCTTAGAGCAATGACAGATTCTACTACCTTTTTGAGATGTTTTTGATTAGTCACGATGCTTTGGATACAAATGGGCTGGGCTCGTTCACCCAGACGAAATCCTCCTAAAATCGTGACTGTCCCGCCTCGGTTAAAGTGGACCTCCTTAGAGTGCCACAGACGGCTATTACTGTCAGGAGTTCTCAAAACGCGTGTTCTTCTTGAATCTGGATTAAATCTGTAGCGTGAGTCATCGGTTTACAGAATTACAGACCATGGGTCATCACTCCATGGAAAATTTTCCTAAGCCTAAGAAAGACGCCTACCGCGATTGCCCCATCACAATGTTGGTACACTTAGCGGTTGTCCAACATGAAGACCCACTTCATGCAAACTCTTTTGCTCGGTTTGGTCGCTTTCCAGCAGCTGATGGTCCTCCTGGAGCCTTTTTACTAGTCGCATCGCTGTGATGTTTGGTCGTCCTCTAGCAGTCTTTTGGAGAAATTGATCCTGTCTCTGGGTAGTAATGCGATTTCTGTTTTAGTGCCGTTCAACCACGTTCTCAAAACTGCGATAATTGCGCCAAAATCTTGGTAAAATGTTTTGGTTGGTGGTTAGAGCCTCGTCAACGACGCGTTTGAAGGCAACACTTTCTTACAAGTCTACGGATCGTAACATTTCATTTCAACTCAAATGAAACCGTTATATTACTCTTAAAAGAACACTTAACAAGTTTAATAAAAAATATTTTAGAAAAACATCACTTTTCTTAAGTAAAATATCAAAAAAACAGTTTTAATTTTCATACACTTTTCCCGTGCGGAAGGAACTACCAATATTTTGTTGACATTCTTTTGTTTTTCTATAAAAAATATATTTTTTATAAAAATATAATAAAATACCTTTCAATCGATATATAAACTTCATATAAATATAATAAAGAATTAACAATATAACGTAGTTTATAATATACAATTATGATATCCCTAGATTTTGTTGATGTGTGTAGTTTTATAAAATAATGCAGCCTAGAATATACGTTTGATTGATTCATGAAAATATTTTACTAGGATTATAAAATATTTAAAAGATAAATAGGATAATGCCACTGAAATATATTTATTTTTTTATTTTAGGCATGCTACCCCTCATGTCACGATCGTACGGGATCGTACGGGTATCTTAAAAATTGCAACCAATTATTTACCTCATTTCTGTAGATAAATTGAAAGTGGTATTTTTATTTCTATTTTAGCTAAGATCCGCCAACGTAATAATATTCGATATTCTCTTATAATCGATTATTTATCTGAAATTATATTTCTGTAGTGGCAACTCTTAACACATACGAGGCCGCCGCGGGTCGGCTCGATACACACGAATTTGAGCTTTACTTCAATGCTGATAGGGCGTAGATAGATTTGTTTACACATATCTGTCAAAAGGACGCAATTCCGGTGGGGTTAATAAATAGTTGAATTTCTTTTAATTTTTGTTATCTTAACCCCAACTTTTAGCGACATATGAATAGCGCGAATAATTAAGAACGAATATTTTAGCAATTTTTATAAAATGGAACATCGTGTGCACTTCTGGGCCTAATTCCGGCATCCCTCTTTGTTAACTCTCAGCTGCATGCCAAAAATGCATTAGGTGCAATTTCTTCGAGTCGCGCTTAGATGTTTAAGTAACAGTTCATAATCTGGCTAGCCAATCAAAATGAAGGATTCAGTTTTCAGATAATTAAAATAATAGAATCTGCTAGACAACCCTAGAGCATGGTTGAGTCCAGTATTATACCCGGACGTGGGCACATAAATAGGCTCGGTCGGGAATTTGCCTTTGACGAGCGCAGGCCAAGGATAACTGGTTATCATTTCTGATTGTTACGACGCTATATTTCACTGCCTAATAAAAGGTTCCTTTCATGCTAGAGGAGTTTCGGCTAGTTGGATATCGTGGTCAAGAAAGGTTTACTAACAAATCTTTACCTGTTCAGATGTGATTCAATACTGAATTAAATAAAGTTTTCTTAACGCTTTTTGTAACTCGAATTAAATCCATCAATATTTTTGTAAGAACTTTGTAGACTCTATAGATCGTAAGTTGTACGTCACTCAATTTATACAACGAAAGTCCCCTTTTAACTCGCAATTTAAACCTTTATGAAATGGTCTCAAAATACATTTAAAGCTCAAAGAAAAGTGCGCGCCAATCCGTCAGCAAATTAATTTATAATTGCTTGAGAAGTGTTAAGTAAATTAGAATCTTTCAGATGCAGGTTTTTTGAAAAGAATAGAATAAAACCAATTTTCTGAACAGGCTGCTACATGTACCAGCAAGGAGAATTATGAAAATAATGTGTACCTAAAGATGACATTGCAGAATTGTAAAAATATTTTAGGGCAGTACTGTAGCTACTAGCTAATATAATGTACCTTTGTGATAGACACTTTTTTTTATGGCCGAGGCGGCAAACGAGCCAGCGGGTCCTCTGATGGTAAGGAATCACCGCCGCCTATGGGCAACCGCGACACCAGAGGTATTGTTGATGTGTTGCCGGCCTTTTAAAAGAGGTGTGGGCCTCCGGCACACTCGCAAACCAGACGAAACACAATAGTAGATACTATTATTTCACGCTGATGTTATGTGAGAGGGTGGTACTTCCCCGGACGAGCCGGCCCATTCGTGCTGTGAAACCACTGGCTCTACCACTAGCTAACACGCCAGGAGTCTTGTGTTCATCAAGCTTGTCTTCTCTGAAACTTTACTTAAATTAGGTGGTAAATACTCTTTTTCTGTATAGAGTTGAGCCATATAAAGTAAGGGAATAATGAGTGCACAGATATGCTCACTCACTGGCTCACTATTACGTACTTTACTCAATTGACTGACCGCAAAGCCGTTTAGCCGCAGCTGAATCTCAACTATGAGCATTATTAAACTAAAGATAAGTTCTAAACTGGAGGGGCAGTTGGCCTGGTGTCCTCGTGACATTGCGCGTCCTCGCCGACCTCGACGCGTAGATGTCAGTCGGCGTAGACGCGCGGCGTACGCTGCGAGGTGAATCTTGATACTTGTACTTGTAGTAACAAAGATAAATTGTTTTGCGTGCCTTACTTGTAAATCAGTAATAATAACGATAATCATGTCTGTGAGTATATAAAGGTAATTATCTTCATGAGAGTAAATTTTCGATATGAACGATACAATTTGGGTCTTTAACGTCATAGCTAACAGGTAGTATGTAGTACCAGACTATCTAAAACTTTTATTTTGAAAAGTAGCTAATTATCCGCTTGACAATAATCACTGCTTTTGTCAACCACCTTTATACGAGTACTAGCGGCCGCCCGCGACTCCGTCCGCGTGGATTTCGATTTCCAATATCCTATGTGTTATTCTAATGTATAAGCTATATTGTGATAAAGTTTCATTCAAACCCATTCAGTAGTTTTTACGTGCAAGAGTAACAAACATCCATACATCCATACCTACAAACTTTCGCCTTTATAATAGTAGTAGGATACTTTATTTTTTGAGTATTTTTTTTTATTTAGCCTTAAAAACAATTTAACAGGTTTTGCACCGGTTTTTGAGCAATAATATTTTTTATTGTAAAGTTAAAAACAAAATACATATTATTGGGTCACCTCCTTATGCATAGCCTTTTACAGTAAGAGAAAGCATTTTCGCAGTAGGCTCTCAGTTCGTGTGCGAGCGCCTTAATCACATCGCCGGGCCTTCGAATTCTATTTCCATTCGATTTGATTCCGTAAAGAATGAATAAACGTTATTTCGTTTTATACACGTGGAAATGTGTTGACGAGAAAATAATACTCTGTCAATTTACACTGCGAGATCTTAATGTGATATTTAGATTAATTTTAAGAAAGTTATTTTGATGTAAATGTGAAGATATTTTATTTTTGTTTTAATCGAATTTTAATAACGTTTAAATTTTTCTTTATTGTCGGTAGGCTTCTTGAAGATAACTTTATTCGAAATTAATTTTGTTGTTTAAGATACAGTTAAACTGCCTCCGTGGTTTAGTGGTTAGAGCGCTGTGCTCAAAAACTACGAACTCGGAGGTCGTGGGTTCGAATCCCGCGGGGAACACTTTCACTTTGTGTTGGTTTTCCCAGTTTGGTTAGGACATTGCAGGCTTGAATCACCTGATTGTCCGATAAGAATGATGATTCCGTGCTTCGGAAGGCACGTTAAGCCGTTGGTCCCGACTATGATCCAACTGGTATGGTTTCCCTTGTGGTTACGGAGGTCAGACGACAGTCGCTCCATTGTAATAACCAGGCATGTCAATTCAGGATCATAGTTGCAGCGTACCCTGGGCTCCAAGGCGATGGCCAAGGATGCAACCGGGAGAGGCGCTAGGATGATGATGAAGATACAGTTACGATTTTGTAGGCGAAAGAGTGAAATGAGCATTAATAAAAATAAAATTATTCAGGAACATAAAATCCATTAGACCAGAAATAGCTCCATCAACAATTTGAGGTGATCCATCAAGACGCGATCCAACATAAAACAACATAAGACCCCACATCGGTGATACGGCAGCGTTCGTCACATAATAGAATGCACACCGCTCCCAAGAGGTTTCTTCCCGGGGCGAGGCAATTTGCATCGGCAGAGGGGCGCACTCGCACACCTCCTGTTCAATATTTTACGTGGCCGGGACGCGGTAAAAATGCCTGTGAAAATGGGGACGAAATGACGTCTTTTTGATAAACAGGTGAAACAAAATGCGATAGTAATACGCGTTGAGCCTTTGTCGCTCTGAACACCGTGCTCGTATGGTCTTGGGCGAATGGTTATGCCGAGACGAAATGTTATGAAAAATTTCTTAGATTTTATAGACTTCGCTTCATAAATTATGAAGAACGTTATTCCCATGTCTGCTAAATATACAGATACACATTTGAGTAATCTGTTCATAACTACACATTTAGTAATTGGATTAATGACGAGGCCCGAGTGAAGTGGAAATTACAAATAACTATAATATTTGTGTTGGAAATAAATTGTATGTAATTGAGCTAACAACGTTTTTAATACTGACAGTAATTCACTAGGCTTATCTTTCAAATTAAATAATTGTTTTCACCATTTATAACAGGGGATAAATTGCCATAAAGTTATCTAAATAATACGCGTTTATAACAACCAAAGCCCAACAAATGCATACCGATGAAAATCCCCAACTTTCTCACTAATAAAAGCCGACAACGTGAAACACGAAGACCGGAAAATGAACGATGTACATCCATTCATCATTCAAAACTTTCCGTCAATACTACATTAAAAAAATGTGGTGCACGCATTTTATTTGGCGCAAAATGATATGACACATTAATTTTGCCGTCTACCAAATAATGTTTGCGGCCAAACAAATTCCGGCAAAAATGAAATGTATTCGGTGAAAAGCGAAAGTAAGATTGATCGCGCAAGTTCAATAAAGTTGGCCGAGAATTTTGTCTACATCTTCCCCTTTGAGTTGGTGTTTGTATGTACCTCGGTACGGCCGGGGGCACACCGGACCCGCTCTCGACATATTGAGATTTATCACGGCTTTTAGAATGCAGCTTGTGTTCCAATTGATTTGTTTTCTGTAGAAGTTCTAGGTGCGGTGTGTCGTTGTTTTAAAACCAGACACAAGAACGTTTGTTCATATAATCACCATTACGATGGAGATACTGACGGAAGGAATGTTTCATTCTTTTTTAATAAGTTACCAGTAGATGACGTATCATTTTCATCATTGAACTGATTTACTCATAGTTAGTGAATTGTTACATTGCATAACATATTAAGTAACTTTTATAGGACAATATGATCAATGACTATAAAACAATGTACCTAATAAATACAGGTTAAATATCCACCATTATGTTTAAATATTAAGCTGTCAAGTGTTCGGTGTCACCTCACCCTGCGGCCCAATCAGAGAGGGGAGCGCAGATTGATATTTGATCCTCAAACTTAAGTTGCGCCGCGGCAGTCCCCGCTCCAGCTCGGGCTATATTCACTCATATTTGCAAACTGCCCGGAATAGAGATAGAATTAAAAAAGGATTTTATGCGTTGTTGGCGGTTGGCGGTTCTTTTTACGGGAGAGTTATGTGAGCAAGAGTTTCATTTGGTGGTAATAGACCACCAGCATTCATAGACATCGTCGACCTCCCAAGGCATATGTATAACCTTCCTCTTTGAGCCCTAGTGACTTAATTTCCCAGTATTGCAGATATGTATTTTGCCAACCAATATGACTTTGTTTGTTGTTTCAAAGAGCACGCGTACGTACATACTTCATTTGAAATCATTGTGGTTTTGACGGTTATTTTACCGCAAACGAAGAAAAAAAAGAAAGAATTACAAGCACGATTTTCACAAATGTATTTGTAACTCTCATTTATGACATAAAGAGATTACTCTCGCCCCATACCCGCATTGTACTTAAACCGCCCGCGACAGCGACAAAAAAATTAAACATAAACGGCCTGACGAAAAAAATGGCCGCCGTTTTTAAAACAAACACAATTACACGCAATAACATTGCGTCCATCACACGACACGATTGTTCCGGGGTACTCGCGGCAAAAACGACGACTTGTATGTAATTAGAACCATAATGCTGACTGTACAACAATGTTGACTGTACAGTCATGAGCACCAACATGTATAGAAACATATTCAAATATGAACTTAACTGCTTTGTCATTAGAGTCGATGTGTATACGTGTTGGTGCTCATGACTGTACGTACAATGTACGTTGTGTCGGCCTGTTGTCGCTGTTGAAATAATATTTACCTAAATAGTTCGCGCCTCGTTTTCACTGTTGGTCGATGGTAAGTGAATAGTGATGGATGTATGTAGATCGATACTACTAATTTACATGTATGTCTAAAAAATTAATGCAACATTTTTATCCATGTTCTTTAGAAACAAAATAAGATTGCTAAAAGCAATTTTAACGTAATCGATAAACGAGCAGAAGCCCAAATCCTTAAACCTGTAAAAAAATATATTGGATCTAAGAATACGTCACTAAAATTCAATAAAATATGTAAATATCCGCCGGTCTCATTATGTGAAACTTCACCGACCTAATTGCCCTAATGGAAAATTAATTAAGAATAGATTTTCTCAAAAACGGCGCCGTCGAATTTCTTCAAAGTTCCCGCATCCTTACAACTCCACTAAAACCCGAGTGCTTCAAACTTTGCTCGTTATTTTCACATGTGTTTTACGCAGGTAAGTATTTTTTTGGCGAATATTTTGAAAACTAATTAGGATGAAGCGTCTAAGTTTCAGCAATTTGTTTCGTGTCAGCGGGGTAAGGGTCTTTCTTGAAAGCTAAGGGCACTGAAAAGGCAAAGAGTACAAGAATATTGTATTTTTTCTTAAAATGCCTTACTTAAGCAATAATTAAAAAAAGGAAATAAAACTTGTAATCAAATATGTGAAATTTCAACTAGTGAGTTTTACACATTAACCATCATTTTTGTTTAAATATGTATAAAGTTTTAGGTTACATACACTGTATATAATACACGACCAATATACCCAATCAATGAGAAAAACAAACCCAAAAAAATTATATTATATTCTTGTGCGAAATAATATCCAATAATAATATTCTAGTTACAAAAACATTGACAGTATCACTACTCCGGTCCCTAGATGTTTTCCCTCCACCTCGGTCGCCCGGGCCCGCAATGACGAAGTTATAATTACTTTTTATATTCTCTTGCAACGCTGTTAATTATCGCGGCCTCTCGGACTATATTGCCTCGCTAAAAGGCAGGGGATGTTTGTTTGAACTTGCCGACTGTTTCGTTTTCTTCCATTTGCAGAATGCTGCGTTTCTGTGACATTTTCTGTTTATTAGGAACCCCGAAAAGGTAATCATACTAATTTGATATTGCGAGCGTATGCTTTGATTTCAAAAGAACACGAGAAGCTTGTTTCGTGTATGTAATAAATTCTTGAAAAATTATGTGATTTTCCTTTTTCCTCGTCTTCACCAACTTGTTTCAAAATCAAAGATACAAGCGGGGATTGGTAGCGGAAAGAGTCGCATGTTTGTCAATGGGATCAATTTTAGAGATTGATTAACTGACCCTAGCTTAAAAAAATCCCTTCCTGTTGATGTATGATTAATAACTTTATTTCTATTATAAATTATAAATGTCACTATTCGACGAAGTGAACGGTCACCCATCCGCCTCCTCGCGCGAGCTTAGCTGTCACTGGCGCCAACTACATCATACGGCTAGACGTAATTGTTGGAGTGAGTGCGAGCAGCGAGCAGTAAGTAATGATGCACCCGCTGCAGTCCGCAGCACGCGAGCTATACGCTTAATTACTTGTAGCTGATCAGGGCTGTGTCTTGGGAGTGTTGTACCCCTGTAGGCGGTGAAGAAAAACATCAATATTTTTAACACGTGTTGGTGACGGTGCCGTGTAGTGCCGGTCTTTGCAGTAGTGTATCGTAAGAAGCGACTAAAGAACCTTCCGAGGGGAACAGCAACTGGTATTTTCTGCATTTTATCGTTCTCAAAACCTTCAAGAGAAGGACCTACGTCCAGTGGCATACCGCAATTAGATAGTAATACATAACTTAAAATATACATTTTGGTATTGACATAATTAAAACCGATTTCAATAACCACCTAATTTTCCAACTCCAACAAAATGTTTTATAATTTAAAAAGCATAAACAGGCTACTTAATTTAAATTCGGGGCGGAAAAATCGTTTGTTACCGCATTCGTTCCCGCAAACGGCTGAAAGCAGGTCAATTTCCGGGAACAACGGTATTAACTCGAATGAAAGTCCCATTACTGGGCGAAGGCAACCCTGCCCTTCGGAGGCGACAGTAACTGCGTGAACACGCCACATTCAATAACAGTAAAAACTTAATTAAACTAAACATCGAGTGCCGTTTGATGTGAGCAACTCAGTCCGGGCGAGGACAGTGAACCATATCCATTGCAATTATAAATTGATTACAACTTTTGGTACTAATGGAAATAAATGGCATTCATAACTAAAATTCATGTTAAAATATAATCCTATTTAAAAAATGCGAAATTAAATATTTTTGCTTTTTAGGGTTCCGCAGCCAAAATGGCAAAAAAACGGAACCCTTATAGATTCGTCATGTCTGTCTGTCTGACTGTCCGCCAGTCTGTCACAGCCAGTTTTTTCCGAAACTATAGGTGCTGTACTGTTGAAACTTCGTGAGTGGGTGTATTCTGTGAACCGCAACAAGGTTTTCACCCAAAAATAGAAGAAAAATAAAAAAGTGGGGGGTCCCCATAGTCAGAACTGAAACTCGAAATATTTTTTTTCATTGAACATATATATGTGGGGTATCTATGGATAGGTCTTTAAAAATTATACTAAGGTTTCTAATATCACTTTTTCCTAAAGTGAATACTTTGCGTGACAGACCCTTCCAAAGTGGAAAAAAGTGTGTCCCCCCCCCTCTAACTTCTAAAATAAGAGGATGATAAAACTGAAATAATTATATAATGTACATTACCATAAAAACTACCAACGAAAATTGGTTCGAACGAAATCTATTCAGTAGTTTTTTTAATACGTCAAATATAGAATTTGTACGGAACCCTCAGTGCGGGAGTCCGACTCGCACTTGGCCAATTTTTTACTAATTGTTATTGTAATTATATTGATGAAATTGTATTCCAGAATCATTTTTGCTTCTAAAATGTAATCGTGATTTCTTTCTAATTCATTAATATGAACTCAATTTAATTTTGATTTATGTTCAAGTTTGTAATAAACATAACAACTCCAATTCGATAAGTAAGTGAGTATTTACTGATAAAGTAGGACACTCTTCAGTCTTGTGAAAAATTCATCGCACTTGATTTGACTTCGGACGACGGAATCATCTCTTTAAATATTATATGATTATAAGCTTATAGTCCAGTAATTTTAGCAATTTTGATCCACGATCTGCGGAATAATTCCTAGTGAGCTGAATTTTTGTATACACCTTTATTATGATATTGTAATGATGATGTGAAAAATCGACATTGATATCGTGCCGGCTAAAAAAGTTATAGGGGTCCAAACGTCATGAAAATCAGTTTTTCGCAAATATCTCGCGATCTATTGCTCAGAGGTCAATAATGGTTTCATAAAAGTTGTTCGTCGTGAAATTGTCTACAAAAAAGGTCTCTTGCAATTTTCTGTAGAATTAACCGTTTTTGAAATAGAGACTAGAATGCACTCACATATGGTATTGTATACCGAACGCCGCATACCAAGGCATAAACCCTATTGTTTGTTTTTTTCCCTTTTTTGTTTGTGTGTTTTTTGTTAGTATGATATTCTACATATAGAAATATAAAGGACTTGTAATACTAGTACAGTAAGGAAAATAGGAATATCAACTATAAAAAACTAAGTGGCATTTTTTTTTGTCACTTTATAACTCAAGAACGGGCTCACCGATCCAAACCAAATTTTCAGGTTTTGTACAAACTATTTAGTAAATGTTTTATGTGAAGTTTGAACAAAATCGGTCGTTCACTTGATACGTAGCGAAGCACGTACCGGGCCGCTAGTAATGATATAGATATCCTATGTCCAGTGACGTTTGGACCCCTATAACTTTTTTAGCCGGCACGATATCAATGTCGATTTTTCACATCTTCATCACAATATCATAATAAAGGTGTATACAAAAATTCAGACCACTAGGATTTTTCTAAAATTCACATTGCATATCTATATCATTACTAGCGGCCCGGTACGTGCTTCGCTACGTATAAAGTGAAGCGACCGATTTTGTTCAAACTTCACATAAACCATCTACTAAGTAGTTTGTACAAACCCTGAAAATTTGGTTTGGGTCGATGAGCCCGTTCTTGAGTTATAAAGTGACAAAAAAAATTGCCTCTTAGTTTTTTATAGTTGATATTCCTATTTTCCTGACTGTGCTAGTATTACAAGTCCTTTATACATATTTCTATATGTAGATCATTATACTAACAAAAAACACACAAACAAAAAAGGGAAAAAACAAACAAAAGAATTATGCCTTGGTATGCGCCGTACGGTGTACAATACCATATGTGAGTGCGTTCTAGTCTCTATTTCGAAAACGGTTAATTGTACAGAAAAATGCAAGAGACCTTTTTTGTAGACAATTTTACGACGAACTACTTTTATGAAACCATTATTGACCTCTGAGCAATAGATCGCGAGATATTTGCGAAAAACTGATTTTCGTGACGTTTGGACCCCTATACCTTTTTTAGCCGGCACGATATCAATGTCGATTTTTCACATCATCATTACAATATCATAATAAAGGTGTATACAAAAATTCAGCTCACTAGGAATTATTCCGCAGATAAAATCTAAAATTCCTGGACTATTAATCTTTTCCTCACTGCATCCTTTTGCACTGCGGTTGTTTTTGAGCAAGCCGGGTATATTCCGTGTGGTCCGTGCATGTCGTAAGGACATTGCAATGCGCTAAATGAATTAATTCGATGTACCTTGCCGTCGAATTAGTCAACAACATAAAATTTAATACAGCCACTTAGGGACAACGCAGGGCTCGGTGCGATAACAAGTTAGAAAATAAGAATTTAAAAGCATGGTAATTAATATTTTATTGTGATTATGCGTGACATGTAAATGTAACACAATTAAAAGATAATTAAGTTTTTAACTTAACCCTATTTAAGTAAACTACTATTTATATTTTTTGTGATTCGGAAAAATCCTTCTAATTCAAAGCCTTCACTCAATTTTTTCATTAAAATTTACAACTTGTAATAAAATATTACAACTAAGCAATGCATTTTCTTTCAATCTTATCAACTTTTAACCCTGCAGTAGTATTGAATACGTCTGACTCACTGGTACACGGTTTTTGCTGAACATTGTAAACAAATGAAAATGTTAAACACGATCTGAATGGCTTCCCAACGTTAGTTACTGCTCCCAATGAAAAACCAAACACTGCAACCATTACAATCGAAACAAAACGGCGCATTCCGCGACCGAACGAGTGTCGCCCGTCGGAATCGGCCGATAATTATTTACAGCCATCATAATCGTAACGCAATCGGCAAACACTCGGCGGCAAACAGTCGGCGTTCAAATTGGACGGCAAAATACACTCCTTAAATTATGTCGGGTCGGGTAAACGCAGGACGCAAATATTGCCGCGGCAAACACGCCGCTATTCATTAACTCCGGCAAAAACATTCGGTTTAATACCAACGCGCCGTGTCATATGAATAATGGCCTAATTGTTGTCACGGGCTGGTTCGATGTCTTCATGTTAGCGTTGGAACTCTAGGCCACAGTTTAACTAGAGGGCCTGGATGTCTGGATTTCCTGAGTACTTGCTAATAATAATATTGGCTAAAATAGCTACAGATTTATTTTCGGCATAGGTCATAGTGTAACGGTACCTTTTCCTTTCTGCCTTCATGGACGGTCAGCCCCTTATGATAGCTGGAAATTCTAATCAGTGCGAGCATTGGCCGCTAAGAAATACCTTTCAAAACATAAAATTTGTCCATACGATCAGTGTTCGCGATTTTGATCGAATTCTACAGCAACAGCAGAGCTATCTATAGGTACATATTGAATAAATAATGCAATTATTCTATAAACATTCATAAACAGAAATCATGTAATTGTGCGATACATAAGCGGCAGGTAAGGCCCTGATTGTTAACTAGATATTGCACCTGTTAACGATTACCATGCCCACCTTTATAACCATACCTTATTTCACGCTTTATTAGAATACTTAGAACCGTGTTAATGCTTCGCTACAATCACTCCCATCAACGCTGTGCAGCTAATTAGCTCAGAGGCGGTCCTCCCCAACGACCCGAAGACCTGCATAAAAACCCGCAATGATACCTCCCGCCGTAAAGCGACCACGGACGTTATATGAGCTGCAATTTTGTTTTATAACAGCTAGAATGTCGCTGGATAGTAAAACCGGAGTTATACTTTTTAGAAAGCATTACGCTAAAGAGTCGCCGACTGCAGAGTTACGACCGTATGTTAAGCATGACAATGCCTGGAAATAATAAAATAAATGGGAAATGGTAAGTGGAAACGAAACGTTCGTACAAAGACTTGTTATAGGTTTGTGGCTCTAGGCCAAATGGTACTTGATGTAGCTCTTTTCGTCTCTTCATGAAAAATAAGAATGAACAGGTAAAAATGATAAGAGTGTTTTTAATAAACATCGTAATAATATTGTTTTAAAGGGATCTTTGTTGGAATAATTATAATGATACTTATTTTCCCATGAATAAAATATTTAAACGAGTGCATTTTATATTCAAGAAACCGTTTTAAATTTTGAGTTATAATGTTAATTGAACCGCCAACTTCACAAACAAGAAAGTAAACATGTTCTGTCAAACGTCGAGATTAAATCACGTAGCGTACACGGAATAGATTTATGCGCGAAACAACAAAAATATTATATGACAACAGTTGTAAAAGTTTAACTTGTGCCGTAAACAAGCCTGTATTAGAAGGATAAACGTCGCGAACAAAGTTCAAGCGTTACGCGCCGAATCCTCAAGTTTGAATAATGCTGGAAATTGGTCGACAGCTCCGCGGACTCTTCATAATATTTGTTCCTTTTGCGGGTTTCGAATTAGCTAACACGTGGAAGCAGAATCATGTTTTAGTAGATACAAGTAAAAGCGAAAACTTGGATACCTTGATAACTTGGAACCTGACGCAGACTTTGAGCTGGGTATACTTAAACACCGGGAGGTTGTGGGTTTGATTTTCGGTTTGAGTCAGTTACAGGTAAGATTGTGTCAAGGTTTCAGAATAAATTCGGCATGATAGCTTAAAAGCAGGCTTTGTGCCAACAATATGAGTGCAGGAGCAACTCTTGAAATACTTTAATGTCCTACTATTTAAGCAGCATATCAATTAAACTGTTTCGGCTAAAAGTATTCAATGCAGCTTATCAAATGCTAGCGGCCGCCCGGGACTCCGTTTCGGTTTCCACAGATATAGTGTTTATACATACTACAGCTTAAACCCTTCCTCGACAAATGGACTGTCCAAACAAAACATTTTTTCTATTCGAACCAGTAGTTCCTGACATTAGCGCGTTCAAACAAACAATCAAACAAGCTTAAACTCTTCAGCTTTATTATATTAGTAAGTATACATTGTTTATTGCAAAAGTTGAATAAAGTAACTTTAATTACACAGTGGCAGGGTGGAGTTTATCAGGCAGATACGTTGATAAAACGAATAGCGCACATTCTTTATCGATCCCTTCGAGATGCGTGGGCCCGATTTGGGCCCCTAAGCTTAAATTAAGTCTATGAAAGTCAGAGATGTAACCTCACGCATATATTTAAGTGGCGGTCTGACCACAAGCTGGTTTTGTTTCTCCCGTAAAGTGTGGACCCTCGAAAATTTAACGCCACCGTTCCCCGGATAATGGTCCCAACTATTTTATAAATGACACCGACATTGTTGCCGACAATGAACCGAAAAATACTAGACAGTCTTACAATGGCTGACGTTACATACGAATATTAGCGGAATTTTAATAGTATGCTTCAATGTTATAACAGTTAGGGGACGCAATTAAATTATTCTCTTTAAACATAGCAGATGTGTGGTGAACGTTAAAATCACAAAGAAGAGGTCACATTGACTTGCATTCGGTTAATGTTTAGAATGATCTAAAAATGAATTTCTTTTAGGTTGTGTTTGGATCGCACTGTGTACGTGTGTGTGTCGGAAAATCGGTTTGAAAAACTTTGACACCAACTAGCAGAAATGCAGAAACATGAGTTTCTTACTGAAGTTGTGGATTTTATAGGGACTAACAAGGAATTTAAGAGTTTAAAAGTAGTTCATTTCGTTTCGTGTAATTTTTGCTGAGAAACGTATCATTTCGAAGAACGAGCGTAAACATAACTTGTTCATTTTGCATACTTTGCAAATAGAGCTATCAGTTATATTTTATTATCATGTTACATGTAATTTAGTTATTGTGTGAGTGGCAACTCACCCAAAAAAATATTTTATAAAAGAACAAGAAGTGACGTTTACCCGAATCGAACCAACAATCCCCTCGTTCGCTCGGCCTACCACAATCCACAGGCAGATTTTTGCGCCCCCAAAATCACGAGCAAGCCAGTGAATAATAAATACCCACCATCACGCTGGAAGTGGCAAAATTATAACGACAGCAGAACGCGTAAGCCGCCGAGGCGATGTGTCACGCGAATGTCCCATCTTATTATAGTAATCTTAAAAAATATGCATATGATGGGACCCGCTCCGCTTGCGTATACATTTTTTACCGACTTTGAAAAATGAGGTGCGGCAATAAATCCACTTTTGCGGTAGGTTAAGATAATCTGGTGAGGGACGGATTGCTGCGCCGGCGTTGTTTAGAAGCCGTGGTTAAGTAAGCGTATTTATTTTGGGTCATTTGTAGTATGTTGTTATAAATTTAGTTATTCAGTTCACTTTAAATAAATGCTTCACAAAACTAGAGGAATCTGTAGTGTTTGTTATTAATCTGTATGTATTTATTGAGTAATAGTGAATACCCAAATTTATACTTGTATATATTTACCGTTCAGGTGATCTCACATAACCAATCAGAATAAAGGGTATATTCGTAATTATATGTATTGGGTATATCGGAGTATACCCTAGTATAATCGGATATAAGTTTACTCGTTATTTATTATTATTAATACGAATACATTTAAGGCTATTTAAAATCTGTTCCACAGAAAACTTCTCTCAACATTTTCCTGCGTAAACATCAAAGATACTATCTTCCTTTGGAATAAAATGATACATGTAGAGTTGAAGACAGCTTTACTGGAAATGGTTATAAAAATAAGATAGTTATGGCGGCTTGTGTTGTATATAAATACGAAATTTAAAGGTTTTTGTCCGCGTCGTATCTGTACGGCAAAACGGATCAGCCTGAGCCGCGCCGAGAGAAGCTCAGCTGTGGGAGATCTAGGAAACTAGATGTGCCTTGACTATGTATATACTCGTATGTTAGGGAAAGTTTTAAAAAGTAATATTTTTCAGAGTCCAAAATGTTTATCCAATTTAGATCAAGATGAAGACAGGGAGTCGATGCGAAGTACAAAAATGACTACAGATCTTTATTGCATATTCATAAACTAAGACAAGTGAATACCTAACTTTTGTAATTATTACATTTTTTTATGTACTGCTGCTCTATGGGTTTGCATTTTTGTGGTGTCCTTTCTGATCTTTTGAGTGTTTTACAAAAATACATTTGATTTTCACTTTAACACTACAACAGCATATAATTATGATTTGTAAAAAAACAAATAGTTTCGCAAAGGAGGTAACCTTTATTCACCGTGCCACATCTAGCTCCCTTACCGCCGTGTACCCGCGCGAACGATACGTGCACCTTATTTTTCGCACATTACACTTTGAAATTGTTTGAAATATGTTATAGCCGTCATCGCAAGGGGAAACTTGTTTAAACATA
The DNA here is from genome assembly GCA_958496325.1 of Nomophila noctuella. Lineage (NCBI taxonomy): Eukaryota > Metazoa > Arthropoda > Insecta > Lepidoptera > Crambidae > Nomophila > Nomophila noctuella. Next base: position 234,738 of record OY292490.1, read on the forward strand.
CAACTGTTTTCTACGAGCTAGTACCTTTTAATCGTCGTGAAATTTTTAGGTTTTCATCAGATAAGGGCAGATTATGTGTTGTGGCAGATATGTTTACTTGGTTGTGTTTTTTTCTGCAACAGGAAATCTGCTCTCATAATTATTTAATACTGTGACTTTATTACGCACTTTGGACATACCAAAAAATGTGCAGTTTACTTTACACCGTCTCTTATACCAACGGGGTCTAAAAACCATTTATCAAACTTATGAAACCCATACCGCAAATCGGATAAACACAACTTTACAATTACCACAACAGGCCTCTGTGAAACACTCATACCGTGATAAGCCTTAATGTAAAACTAAGAGCAATTTGTCCTCCATTGACAGTCAAAGCGTTACATTTGAAAGCCCGCTAAATACGTATTCAGTATGCCTGGATGCTCACCCAAACAAATCTAATGAGAGTACAAAATTATTCATAATTATATTCAAACGGCAAAACAAGCGCTTCAATCTAAAGCAATTATAGGGAGCATGTTTGTCGGTCCGGTGGGCGAATGTAAATTTAAAATAAAGCGCAAATTGACGGCTGTGAATAGAGCTTAATAGGGCGCTTGCCTCTGTGGCGGTGAATTAAAAACAACTGTCAAACATAACTCCCACTGTGGCGGCATTCAACACCTTTTACACATGCGTTTATACTGAATTACACTTACGCGCGTTAAATAATTATCGCTGATTTTGGCATGGCTGAGCTTTTTAGATTTGATGTATTTTTTTTTTTACTATTGGTAATAAAATTTGAGCAGAGTCATCATCGTGCCTACTTCTTATTTGTAAAAATAGAATAAGTTGTGTTTTACGGCGATTTTCTTGTATAACTGAGTTGACATTCACCATATGCCTAGTAGCATTGGAAAAATAAATAATGAAAAAATGAAATTAAATAATTTATTCAGCAATTTGATTCACTTAGTAAATTCTTTTGCAATTCAAAATTTTTTTTTTATATGCGAAAAAATAAATTTTATTCGCATATAAAAAAAACATTATTAAAAATAAATCGCACTGAGTACTGCAGTCCAGTTTATAATATCAAAAGCGTGCGTTTGAATATAGGCCGAAATAGCATTGAGCGGATTGAAAATAGCGCGGATATTAGGAATAGCGATGCTATTAGGAATTCGATTGTCCCATCTGAAGCACTACATATTTGTCATCAAACAACCGATGCTGCTCGATTGAAAATTAATAAAATATGGGATTGCTTTATAATCACATCTACGAGTAGAGCTAGTAGCATTTCGTGTGGAATTACATCGAATAGATGTTTATTTTGTTATGTTGTAGCGTGTTCTGGTTCAACGTACATTACAGCATTATTGGTCAAACGTTCAAACGTTCATTCAGATAAGTAAGTTTTATTTAAACTTGTATAGCCTATGTGGCTATCGAAGTTTTACGTGTTTTGAAGTAGCGTAGTGAAATCTTAGCTACCTATACTAATAAAATAAAGCTGTAGAGCTTATTTGTTTGTTGGCTTGTTTGAACGCGCTTATCTCAGGAAATAGTTGATCGAATAGAAAAAAAATATGTGGGGTAGTCCATAAGTCGAGGAAGGATTTTTGCTGTGGTATCGGACGGAGTCACGGGCGACCGCTACTTTTATATTCATACAATGTTTTCTATAAGTTACTTGCTCTGTGTGAAAGTTAATGGATTAACTAACTTCAACAAAAGGGTAGATATTTTTACAATAATTCAATATTAAACCCATCACAGTATCTCTGCGGTCAGAGTGCGATAACATCCCATAAGTACATCGTGAGTAGACCAATAACTACCAGCTTCAAGGATTGCTGAAAAATGCTTCTCGTTCTTGGCTCCTTGCCATTTTCCACAGCACCGGTGAAAACAATTCAATTGAATGTCCATACATTGTTTCGTATTATGGAATTAGTCGGAATATTTATTTTACCGTACACGTGTGAGCCTTTTTTGTGTTTCACGAATACACGTGCCAACAGCGATCAATGGTTAATGTATGAGTATTAAATACCTCTTTTCCTTAAACATGAGGTGAAATTGTAAAGACTAAATGTTTTTCTTTCTTCCTTCGAAGACAGTGAAGTGTCGACAATAAAAATAAGCGAGTAAAGTATGTACGAGTAAATACGTCATACAAGTATGTACTGATTTATATTAACAACATTACAAAAATTGATTTGATAGGTTATATAAATGAGAAGCTGCTAAGTGGTATTATTTCATTATATTATTTCATAATTTAATATTGACAGACAGTTTCACCACTTTGATATAAATACCTGATCATGGATCAAAATTATTATCTATGAGATATGATGTCGTGAAAACTAACCCTAAATCATATTTTTTCCATTACTTGAAATAATAACAGCTACAAACACTCGTAGCACTCGCGTGGAGTACGCACTAACGCACATCAGTGCTACATCATTCGTAGCATTAGTTCGTAGACCATCTCGTAGACGTGCTACGAGGTACATCTCGTAACCATCTGTAGTTCGCGGTGAAATATAGCGGGGATCAGAGCGGTGATTTACTTATGTACTGAGAGAGAAAAAGACGCATTACTAGTTTTCTCTTGAAAATAATGATATTACCCTTACTTATCGTTTGCGGGAACGAAAGAATGCCCGTGATTGGGGTTTTTTTTTTGACTAGTTTTTCGTTTTCGTATGTTTGACATGTATTCTAACTAAGATAGACATATGCTTAAGCCATCATAAAACTATCTTCTACTTGTCATTTAGAACACACATAATGACGCCTCATTAATCGATTATGATTTTGTGACCATAAACAGTGTCGTCTCTTTATGGTGATTTATGTAACTAGTAACGTAACGTTCCCCCGATTCTTCAGTTATTATAGACTTCCGTCGTCAGAAATAGTCTTCTGAATAATTCCATAACTATTTACGCAAGCTTTAATCCTACCTTTATTTTTTGCAGTACACGAAACTGCGTGGAATGATGTTCATTTACTATTTACACGAACGCTGTACAAAAAAATCAGGCTAAAATAAACCAAGAAGTTGGGAGGGATCCGACCCCCGAACAAAGTAACATACGAAGTTAACGAACACAAATGAATTCACAATAAAGTTAAAAAACAAACACGACAAAGCCGGAGTATTTGGCGACAAAGATCTGAGGGGATCAAGCGTTGGGACTCGCTGGCGCTTGTGCGGGTGGACGGGGCATGAGCAGTAGCGGGAGCGATAAGTCATTTTAGCGCTGCTAAAAATCATGTGATTTATTTCAGATGTTTTGTTACCCATATACTCAAAGCTTTTTCTTGTATTATAAACAGCTTTCTATTAGAGAACTTGAAAACAAATATAAAAATATAGTATAAATAGTATTTTTACTGAAATGTGCCGAATTCGATTGTGGAAATACCTTATATGTAGTATAGTCCAATCGCTATACTACTTATATGTAGTATTAATACCATTGGTGCTCTTTTGACGGTATTCGCTAACCATCAGACTGGCAATAGGTAAGGCAAAAGGCCTTTGCACATTATATAACTTTAACTTTCGCTTTGCATTATAATTAGCGAACAAGAGTTTGCTTGTGACCACGGCAGCATCGCAACCGAAACGTCAAGCAGTAAGTACTCAGGTGCTTATAAAAATCTTATCGCATTTAGTCCCGTTGTAATGATCTGACCCCGTTTTAAGCTACTTTACACGGGGTCAGATCAATGTATGTGATGTTGTGAAATATTTCTTTATTTATTACTAGCGGCCCGTCACGCGGTTTCACCCGCGTCCCGGGGGAACTACTTCCCGTACCGGGATAAAATATAGCCTATGTTACTCTGGGTGAATGTAGCTTTCCAACAGTGAAAGAATTTTTCAAATCTGCCAAGTAGTTTCGGAGCCTATTCAATTCATACAAACAAACAAACAAACAAACAAAAAATCAAACCTTTCCTCTTTATAATATTTGTATAGATGTATAGATTTATTTAATGTTGTCTTTGCACCTTTCCGCCATACAGATAACTAGTTTAACCCTCCCCCGCCCATGACTCACGCCGTATCCAACAGCAGTCATTTTATTAAGTCTTCCGATAGAATCGCGATCGGGCGCCGATAGCTGACATGTGTCGCGGACGTGTCGGCGGCGCGCCTCAACTCCTCCGAATCGCTTTTGAACTAACACGACCTGTTAGACTGCTTAATGCGTTTTTACGACTAGAAGAAGTAGGGAAAGTTTGATTGTTGATATGGTACAAATAATTGCAAAGTGAATCCTTGTGTTTCACTCTAGATTATCCGATTTGGGGGCTAGTCCATCTTGTCATACAATTAGCTATACAATATGACATAATGGACAAAAAGGTCTAAGTGGTCATACAATCTATCCTGTCTTACAATTAGTTACACAGTATGACAAAATGGACAAAAAAGTTTTAGGTCATACAGCTCTGTATAACTAATTGGATTAGGAAAAATTAAAGAGGTCTGTCCAAGTAGTAATACGGCAGGTTTGGTGTTTATATCTTAATCAATCATTGTGATACTGACTTGATACAGGTTTTAACACTCAAAAGACTTTGTTAGGCTTATAACTTACTCGCATATAGCTGAAATAAAGTAGTAGAGAATATCGTTTGATAGCTTCCCGGCAAACTGTAGCAAGTTGTCAGCGGACATGAGAAGGGTTAATCCGCGTATTCATTCCACTGCGGCGTTTATTTTTGTAATTATGTACTTTTGTTTTTAATTAACCACGGGATTAAATTATTATCGGCCGCTTACTTCTGAAGCGATGCGGGGGTAAGCCTGTTTGGGCTCATAATTAATTTTGTGCGTGGAAATTTTAATGTTTGAGGAAAGATAGCTTTTCATATAAAGTTTAGTCTTAATTTGATACCTGTAGTTAGGTAGCCTGTGTTTAGTCGTGGGTGTGATTAGGCTAGTGAAGATAACTCCTATTTGTACTTACATATGTTTTACAGAAAAGCACCGAATATAATTAGGAATTACCTGAAAAAGAAAACAAAATTGGAATTTATAATTCAAGCAGTGAAATGTTCTGAAAACTATGCGACATAATTGTTTTCGTGAAATATCAACTTCAAATACCACTGCAAAATTCCGACTTATATTGATAAAAAGAAGATGTTACAAAAACAAGGGTCACGCCCCGCCGCGCGGCGCCCGTCAAGCCTCAAGTCCCAAAAGACAAAACATCACATCGGCCGCAAAACACGTACACCTTTAAATTTTATTTTCAAAAATCAATGTTCGAGGTCTTATCGTGTTGCGAGCATTCGGCAGATTGAGGGTTAAGATTTCCTCATTTGTATTCGGCGTGCGAGCCGGCCCGCCGACCAGGGTTACTCCGGTCTTAAATACCGGGAGATTCTATTAGGGATCGCACTTTTATGGTGAGATACGGTTAAAACTTCATATTGTTAGGGTGATAAACAATGCGAGGTGGGAAAACAACCCTCGACGTTGTTTATGTGTGATATTGTTTCCATAACGAATGGCCTGTTATAAATGTATAGGTATCACGATATGAGGTTTGTTTTGGAAGCAGCTTATTGCTTTCGGTAGGTTTATTGTCTTATATAAAGTTTCTGAGGTGTACCAGTATCTCAACCTACTCGTACTAACTTGACTTACGACGCAAGGAATTCGGCGTTTCGTAAATTGTAGCTGTGTGTGGATAATCATGTACGCGCGTTAAGAAGTTTTTATACCGGATTTATTTGAAGGTTGGATTAAGACAAGGATTTTGGGTTCAACTCGTGTAATACTAAAAGGACTAAGCATTAACAGTAAATTGTATGACTATGCTACACCGTAATACTTGCAGAAAAATTTATGAAAGAAGATAAAATTATAAAACACTTATTTTTATTGTTGAATCATACGCGGTGGCAGCAGTCGCGCGCGAGCACGGTACTGTGCGGACGTGTTAAACGTTGACCTCGATGTGAAAATGTCTACTTCGAATATTGTGAAGTGCCCTAGTTGCAATGTTGTGATCAACGAACTGCTAACGTTTGTGCGAAATGTAATGGATTTCATGGATGAAGAGAGCATACACCAACTGTGCACCTCTGCTTTTTCTGCAGAACAAATTGTAAACGCAAAGACGTTACTTTTTGAATCTATGTCGACTGCGGGAAAAATGCCTATACGTCGAAAAAAGGACAAGAAGAGAACGTCGCGTGATCTAGAGGATATCGTTTGCTTAATGAAGAGTGCTGATCCGCAAACGTTTCCTGTCTTCGTTGCAAGAGACTTGCATATGATTCCTCCAGTGACCTTCGATCATGTGGACGTGACCCGTTTCCTTAAAGAAATCCAATGGCTGAAAAATCAAGTTAATGTACTGGAAGATAAAATGATAACATGTGATCAGTTTAATCAATTGAAACAGGAGATTGCACACTTAAAAAATGCATCTTTAATCGATGATTTCACGCCAAGCAACAATGTAAATAGAAGACGAGGTGCGTGCCTTCAGAACAGCTTTGAAATGAATAGTGGACCTATTGGATTACAATACGTTCCCGAATATGTGCCTATAAAATCATTTCAAACATCAGCTGATAAGGACATTAGTAACCGGCCGTCGCTGCCGGTTTTAAGACAAACAACACAATTACCCTCACAAGAGTCACAACAAGAAATAGATACTGTCTCTGTTGGTTATATGCAAAACGCGGAGACAGAAAATACCGAGCAAGCAGCGGCAGCCACTACGGCGGGATCAGCGAGTGTGAGCGAGAGCAGCTGCCGGGTGACGCGCTCGTACGTTGAGGACGCAAGTGAAAGCGAGACAACACCACACCCTCAGTTGCGCGGCGTGGCCCCGGCGTGTACTCCGGCTTTGATGACCTCGACCTGCGCGAGCGCCTCGCATACTACTAGTTTAACTCGATCGATTACCAATATTGCTAACCGTGACGTGCTTACGAGTTCCAGTCCGACCGTCTCGCGAGTGCGCGTGAGTGGTTGTGAGTTGAACGTGAAAAATGGTCCAGTGGTAGTGGACCCGGAATGGCAAGTAGTAGTGAGTAAAAAATCTAAGCAATATAAATTAATAGGACAACGAGGGTGTGCCCCAATTGCGCCTAACGGCAAATTTAGAGCGGCCGATGTGAAAGTGCCACTACTAATCTCGAATGTTAGTAAAGAGGCCAGTTTAAGTGACATTGTAAGCTATTTAAAAGAAAAAACTAATGAAAGTGTATCTTTAGAACTGATAAATATGCGAAAAACTAAACCGTATCATGCGTATAAATTGTATGTGTCAAGAAATAAGTTGAACCTTTTTTTAAAGGATGATTTTTGGCCCAGTGGTATTAGGTTTAGACGTTTTGTACATTTTAGGTACAAAACAAATACTGATAAAAATTGTAATAGTTAACCTATTGTCCTACCTAGATATGACTTTGTAACACCATTTTTTCAGTTTTACTGTTTTATCACTTGGTGCAGTATAGGACCGGCTGTGATCTTAGGTCGAGAGGGATAGTCATGAATGGAGGGGTCGTTATAGTATTGTTTGTCTCTAATTTTATGCTATGTTTGTTTTCCTGGATTGAGAGGTCGTCACTTGAATGAAGTAATATTCTAATTTTTACCTGATTTGTTGGCGAGAGGGTTAACAATTTATCATTCCACAACCATTGGTTCATTCCTTTGACGCTGTTAAAACTGCGTTAGCGGTTTATATTAGTAAATTCGTGAATTTTATAACATTTTTCTGTTGTCGAAATAAACAAAACCTTGTCAAATAAGAACGGTGTCAGTTTGACAGCGACACCTGACATTTGACATTTACGTGCGCTGCGTTTTATTTTTACAGTCGTAGGCGCTAATTGTTTTTAGTCTGTTAAAATGTATAATGTTTAATATCTAATTTTGCTAAGCTAGGGTTTGCCGGAATGAATTGATTTTCCGAAGTCTTCCAAATTAATTATTCTAAAGTATTTTTAGTAGATTGTGTCTATGGTTGAGCGCGATGGTTACGAATCCTTGGTCAGTGTGCTTTGGTTTTTTTTTTTCTCTCGTTTGTCTATGGGTGTGTGAGCGATTGACAAGTCTTTTTCATGGAGATCAGAAAAGTGGAGGAGTAATCCTGGGCTGTCTCCCTGAGGAGCCTTTTCATATCCACCAAATGCGGTGAAGTTTCGTTCCGCGTCTTCCGAGATGCATTGTGCACCGTACGCCCAATAAAATGGTGAGTATTTCAAGCCGTTGATGTGTAAATGTTCCTCGAGGATGTATCAGCCATAGTCACGTGCTTGTAATTTTTGTCTTATTGTTTTAGATCATTTGATTTACCTGTGCTCCGGCCAAAGAGTCTCTTTGTGAGCTGCAAATCCCAGTGTTCTGGTAAGAATATTAATGAAAATTTTATTGTTCGGCATAGCCAAATATGTCACGTTGTGAAGTGCTTAGAATGTCGACTTAAATTTGATCATTGTGGTGATTGCAGGGCTCCATAGACCGGCTAAAAAGCCTTTTGGGTGTGAATGTCGGCAGCTCGGTGTGCCGTAGACGTGGCGTGGACACGTGGTACCTCCCGCCTGTCAAAATGTCGACGGTGAGCTGATCCCAGAACCGATTTTGCATTGGCTCGGAGTCAAGGTACTGATGGCAATGGATTTAATCATTTAGGGCCGTATTTATTTCAATTTAACAAGTGTTCAACTTCCCCGTGTTGACTTCTCGGTCGAGGCCGATGGAGGAAGCGCAGTGACTTTATCTCAACTTAACTTCGATAACTGAACAAAAATTTCAAATAGTGTTTGTTATTAGTGAATAGTTAGTAGTGAATTTCAAATAGTTTTTATTAGACATGATTTGTGGGGTGTGCATGCGTACTGACTTGGCTGACTCTCTATGTTGAGCGGTGGGCTGACCTTCAGGGCTGGTGGTTTGAGTAGGTGGTATCAGACTTTCCCAACACGGTCCTCCCATCGGTACTGAATGTACAGCTGACCGCCCAATATAGTTGGTCAGATGCCACCCCACCATAACGGGCATGCTTAAGCTAATCCCGATTTACTGATAAGGTGTAGTACCGTGTGTGATAAGGTGTAGTTCGCCGGACGAATGTTAATTACTGTCTCGGTATCATGTAATTTTTTTTTACTGTATGTAACTGCTCCTGTTTTTCAACGGAATCTAATGTGTATCGAAATACTTCGTATTAAACCAGTCTACTTTTAAATGAAATTTTGTTTGAATTACTATTCTCCACTTGCTACGGTTCATGGATCATTAATTTATTTTTACTTCGAATTTAACTTTTTCCCTCTAGCAGGATTTAATATTTTTTTTTTTGGTACGGAGTCACCTATTGTTACTCCGTCCCCTTTCAAGGCGCCCAACATTTTATTAAATTGGATTGATCCAGGAACGACTAGGCCACCGAACCCGAGACCCTCTCATGCTCTGCCGCCGGATTTTTCCCTGTGGGACGAAGTGATTCTTATTCGAATCGTTGCGTACCCCCACGGGAAAAATTGATATTACAGTGGCGTACCCAACGTGTGGCCTAGAAAGTGAGTTTAGTACTTCAACATAGTGTATTAAAAGTGATATTATGATAATATAATATAATTTTTATGTTTTTAGAATTGTGAAATTTTTATATAGTACGATTCTTTTCATATTTTATTCGTCATGTCGGAACTTAATTATAACATTAAATACTTGCTTAAGGACGAACTTGAACACGAGTTAGCTAACCGTAAAGTACCTTTTGATAAAAATAACACCGTGGAACAGTTGCGGAAACTTTTACGAAGTACCTTGAAACTAGCCCGTAGGGGTAGCTTGAAAGTTCCTTCTGCGGTTTTAACTGCCGACAGTCTTAGGGCGGAAGTTTCGGTGATTCAGCTGAAAGCCGAGGCTTTGGTTAAGTCATTTGGAGAGGAGAATGTTGCCGAATCTACTCGCATGCGTCTGGTTAGCCGTGCTAACTATGTTCTCTCCAGGATTTCCAGGATTGCTGACCCACCTGAAGCATTGCTGGTAGCGCAGGGGAATTTAGTGAGCTGTCTCTCGGCTACTGATAGTTCTTCGGAGTCCGAGGCTTCGGAAGTGGAAGATAGTTCTCCGCGATGTGTCAGTCAGACAGTCGTGTACAAGCCGGAGAAATCATATAATCTAGGTTCTTTAAATTTAAGATTTAGCGGTGATACTTGTGTTCGGGCGTTTATATCGAGGTTGGAGGAGTTGTGTGCCGCCAGGAAGATACCGAAGCACTACGTTTTCACTGGGTTTCCTGATTTGGTGGATGGGCCCGCTCTTTATTGGTACCGAGCGAGCAAGAATAAGTTCCATGATTATGACGAATTGGTTTCTGCGTTGAAGTCGGACTTTGATCTTCCGGATTTTGACGATCGGCTGCTTGATGAGATACGGTCTCGTACTCAGGCCAAGCACGAGTCTTTGGTAGTTTTTCTTTCGGTTGTACTGGGAATGATGTCTCGGTTGAGTTTCGAGCTTCCGGAGGGGGAAAAACTAAGGATCGTGTTGAAGAACATACGCCCGGAGTACAACCGCGAGTTGATGTTGGTCGACGTCAGGTCGATAGATCACTTGCGGGAGTTGGGTAAACGTATCGAGGCATGTAAGCTCCGTATGGACGGTTTCTCTGAACCCTCGCTGTCTAAATCGAGTGTGGCTCCCGACTTTCATTATAAGCCGAAAAGCAGGTCCGAAAGTGTTCCGATCAAAAACGTCAATTCTGTTGATAAAAAGCAGTCAGTTGCTTCCGTTCAGGGTAACCCCAATAAGGGCGCGGGTTATTGTTTTGTATGTCGGTCTAACGAGCATCATACGTCTCGTTGCAGTGCATCTCGTCCCGTGCTTTGTTATAAGTGTGGCAAGCCTGACGTGAAGTCCCCTGATTGTCCCGATTGTAATCGGGCAAAAAACTGAATAAGTCCGTCTCTCTGAGAAATGATAATTCTTGCAGAGAGACGTATTTTAAACCGGATGTGAGTGATAATAGGCCCTTCTTAACCGTCAAAGTGTATGGTGTTAATGTTAGCGGTTTACTTGATTGTGGTGCTAGCTGTTCTTTACTTGGAAACAATGCCCACAAATTTTTTTTGAAACTCGGTATACCTGTGCGCTCTCTTAGCAAACCTTGTTACATTAGAGTCGCCAATGGTTCCGAATATTTTTGTCAATATTTTATGGATGTTCCTGTTGAGTATAAGAGTAGGGTTGAAATAATAAAGTTTTACGTTCAGCATAAGATAACTCTTCCAGTCCATTTTGGTATTAACTTTTGGAAGTCGTTTGATCTTGCACCTGACGTGTTAGCTTGTATTCCGTCTATTCCTTCTGATAAAGTCTGTGATGTGGATAGTATTTCTGAAAATGGTTTGAAGCCTTATGATGCTTTGTCTCGTGAGCAGATGTCCGAATTGGAACGCATTAAGTCCCTGTTTGCTAATATCGATTCTGAAAAGGTTGGTTTGGGTCGTACCCATCTTGCTGAACATCATATAGATACCGGGGATGCTAAACCCGTGAAACAAAGGTACTACCGTATGAGCCCGGAGAAACTTAAACTTTTGGAACAAGAACTGGATCGTATGTTAGAACTTGGTATTGTTGAACCGTCTAGCTCTCCTTGGAATTCTCCTACTACTCAGGTTCCTAAATCCAATGGTAAAGTTCGCGTTTGCTTGGATAGCAGGATGATCAATGCAGTTTCCAAAACGGATGCCTATCCTCTTCCTTATATAAACTATATATTGGATAACCTTCGGGATGCTAAGTTTTTGACCTCTCTGGATTTAAGTGCTGCATACCACCAAATTCCTTTGGCGACGAGCTCCCGAGAGAAGACCGCATTCACTGTTCCAGGTCGAGGCTTGTTCCAATACAAGGTCATGTGCTTTGGACTCGTCGGAGCTTCAGCTACGATGCAAAGACTGATGGATAGCTTGTTTTCTGCACAGTTTGACAATAAGGTATTCTGTTATATCGATGATATTATCGTGTGTACTGATTCATTTGAAGAGCATATAACCATTTTGGAGGCAGTTTATGAAAAACTCAAAACTGCCAATCTTACCATCAACATGGAAAAGTCCCTATTTTGTCGGTCGGAGTTGAAGTACCTGGGGTACGTGGTGGATCGCTATGGTTTGAGGACAGACCCGTCGAAAGTGGACGTCATCGCCAACTTTCCCGTGCCCACTGATGCCAAACAGGTCAAGCGTTTCCTTGGTATGGCCGGATGGTACCGCCGTTTTATAAAGGATTTTTCCAAAATAGCGAGGCCTTTGTCGCGTTTAACTAGTAAGAAGGTTCCTTTCGTATGGACTCCTGAAGTGGAGGAATCTTTCTCCACCCTTAAAACCGCGTTAATTTCGGCTCCAATTCTGAAGTGTCCGGATTTTAGCTTGCCTTTCTATATACATACTGACGCTTCGTCATACGCTGTTGGAGGTGTGTTGACCCAACGGCATGCTGGCATAGATCATCCGATAGCGTATTGTAGTAGGACTCTTAATGCCCAGGAGGTCAACTACACCGCGACGGAAAGAGAATTGCTTGCTGTCATCTATGCTTTGGAGCAGTATAGGTCGTACGTGGAAGGAAAAAAGTGTTTTATCGTGACTGACCATTCCTCTTTATTGTGGTTTTATAAGCTCAAGAATCCTACCGGTCGTCTTAGTAGATGGGCTTGTCGTCTGAGTCAATTCGTCTTTGAGATTATTCATCGAAAGGGGAAGGAGCATGTTTTGCCAGATACTTTATCCCGCATCAAGATTGATTCGATCGAAATTGACCCGCATGAGATAACTGATCCTTGGTACGTCAAGCTCTTTGAGGGATGCTCTAGGAACCCTAAACTTTATCCCAATTTCTCTGTTTCAGAGGGTAAACTATATCGTTTGACAAAGAATAAGTACAATCTTACATCTCAACATGAGTGGAAAATTGTGGTTCCAGGTGAAAAGAGGTTGGAAGTTATTCGGAAGTATCACGACGAGCCGGCCTCTGGTCACTTTGGGGTTGCCAAGACTCACAGGAAGATCTCGACTATGTATTATTGGCCTTCGTTGTTTAATGACGTGAAAACATATGTCCGAAGTTGTGAAATCTGCAACACCTATAAACCCGTCAACACTGCTCGTCCTGGTTTAATGGGTAATCCTCGTCAAGTTACTAAACCTTGGGAAGCTATTTCCTGCGATATTGTTGGACCGCTGCCTCCGTCTTATGCGCGGAATCAGTATTTATTCGTTGTCTCTGATTACTTCAGTAAATATGTTCTTCTTTTCCCTTTACGAAATGCCACTGCGAAAGCGGTGTGTAAGTGTCTTGAAAAGGGTGTATTTCTGGTACATGGGGTGTGCCGTATCCTATATACGGATAATGGTCCACAATTCACTTCTAAGGAATTTAGAGATTTATTGAAGGGAGCCGGTGTTCCTCATATCTTTTACAACCCTCGTTACCATCCTCAATGTAACCAAACCGAACGTGTTAATCGGGATATTGTTCGAGCCATTGCTTCTTATGTGCGTTCTGATCATCGAAAATGGGATCAGAATATTCAAGAACTCCAATGTGCTCTCAATTCGTCTGTTCACGACGGGACTAAGTTCACTCCATATTTCTTGAATCATGGTAGGGAGATGGTAATCGATGGAGCTATCTTTAATTCTGATCAGCCTTTCGATGGTCAGGACGTCACTGTCCAGCCGGACCAGTTTATTTCTGGGTTGCCTAAGTTGCGGAAGGTATTTGAAGACGTTGCGGGTCATTTGAAAAAAGCATATCAACATAATGCCAAGTATTACAACTTGAGAAAGCGCCCTCTAGAGCTTAAGGAAGGGCAAATAATCTACAAAAGGTGTTTTCCTTTATCCAACGCCTCCAAATACTTTTCTGCCAAATTGTCTCCCAAATTTGAAAAGTGTGTGGTAGATAAAAAACTGGGTAACGTGGTCTATTCTTTGAAAAATATGGATGGAAAGCCATTAGGGTCTTTTCATATAAAGGATATAGTCGTACGTGGTCCTAATGAGGGTGTATGAGTTTTGTTTGTTCCCAGTTAGTTTGCTGTCGCTTTACCATTATGGTCGAGGATCGACGGTATTTTTAGTAATTAAGGTTTCTGTTGTGTGTCCAATCCGTAGGCCTTGTAGCATTCGCATATTTCGCGATTGATGCCAAGGATCTGGACATAATTTTAGTAATGTTGTTAGTGTTTAATCTGGGTTTGTGTGAACCACAACTAAATTAAGGATTTAAACATTTAGTTTTTTTTGTATCAGGTAAGTCCGTTGTGTATCTTACCTTGTACTCCTTATAGTGTCTGAGGTATGTTGGATTTTCTAATCCTTACACTGTGTTTTTGTGAATTCCCTGTTGTCATACTTCATTTTTGCGTGTAATTTACCCCGATTCGTGGTGTGGTAAATTACACTATGGTCTTGGTTTATCCAGCCATTGGCTTGAGATAAGTTGGATGTTCCACTTCTCACTTTGTGTAACCTTTAGTGTTTATTACTGGTTACGGGTTTGAACCTGGTGTAGTTTTGTCTGTATCAGCGAGCTCTCAGAATGGTTCTACCTGACTTTCTATTAACTTTTAAGTTATTAGGTTTTCCCTTATATGATTCAAACTCCTGGTGAATGAGTTTGGAGTCTTGAGGTGTTGTTTTTGTATTGTTCAAATGTTTGTATTGTTGTTAAGATGTGGTAGTGTTACCTTTTGTCGTTTCTCTCGACGAAAAATTTTATTCAAAATTTCAATAAAATTTTCATTTTGAATAAAATTTTTCTTTCCCAACTAAGGCGGTACTGTAACACCATTTTTTCAGTTTTACTGTTTTATCACTTGGTGCAGTATAGGACCGGCTGTGATCTTAGGTCGAGAGGGATAGTCATGAATGGAGGGGTCGTTATAGTATTGTTTGTCTCTAATTTTATGCTATGTTTGTTTTCCTGGATTGAGAGGTCGTCACTTGAATGAAGTAATATTCTAATTTTTACCTGATTTGTTGGCGAGAGGGTTAACAATTTATCATTCCACAACCATTGGTTCATTCCTTTGACGCTGTTAAAACTGCGTTAGCGGTTTATATTAGTAAATTCGTGAATTTTATAACATTTTTCTGTTGTCGAAATAAACAAAACCTTGTCAAATAAGAACGGTGTCAGTTTGACAGCGACACCTGACATTTGACATTTACGTGCGCTGCGTTTTATTTTTACAGTCGTAGGCGCTAATTGTTTTTAGTCTGTTAAAATGTATAATGTTTAATATCTAATTTTGCTAAGCTAGGGTTTGCCGGAATGAATTGATTTTCCGAAGTCTTCCAAATTAATTATTCTAAAGTATTTTTAGTAGATTGTGTCTATGGTTGAGCGCGATGGTTACGAATCCTTGGTCAGTGTGCTTTGGTTTTTTTTTTTCTCTCGTTTGTCTATGGGTGTGTGAGCGATTGACAAGTCTTTTTCATGGAGATCAGAAAAGTGGAGGAGTAATCCTGGGCTGTCTCCCTGAGGAGCCTTTTCATATCCACCAAATGCGGTGAAGTTTCGTTCCGCGTCTTCCGAGATGCATTGTGCACCGTACGCCCAATAAAATGGTGAGTATTTCAAGCCGTTGATGTGTAAATGTTCCTCGAGGATGTATCAGCCATAGTCACGTGCTTGTAATTTTTGTCTTATTGTTTTAGATCATTTGATTTACCTGTGCTCCGGCCAAAGAGTCTCTTTGTGAGCTGCAAATCCCAGTGTTCTGGTAAGAATATTAATGAAAATTTTATTGTTCGGCATAGCCAAATATGTCACGTTGTGAAGTGCTTAGAATGTCGACTTAAATTTGATCATTGTGGTGATTGCAGGGCTCCATAGACCGGCTAAAAAGCCTTTTGGGTGTGAATGTCGGCAGCTCGGTGTGCCGTAGACGTGGCGTGGACACGTGGTACCTCCCGCCTGTCAAAATGTCGACGGTGAGCTGATCCCAGAACCGATTTTGCATTGGCTCGGAGTCAAGGTACTGATGGCAATGGATTTAATCATTTAGGGCCGTATTTATTTCAATTTAACAAGTGTTCAACTTCCCCGTGTTGACTTCTCGGTCGAGGCCGATGGAGGAAGCGCAGTGACTTTATCTCAACTTAACTTCGATAACTGAACAAAAATTTCAAATAGTGTTTGTTATTAGTGAATAGTTAGTAGTGAATTTCAAATAGTTTTTATTAGACATGATTTGTGGGGTGTGCATGCGTACTGACTTGGCTGACTCTCTATGTTGAGCGGTGGGCTGACCTTCAGGGCTGGTGGTTTGAGTAGGTGGTATCAGACTTTCCCAACACGGTCCTCCCATCGGTACTGAATGTACAGCTGACCGCCCAATATAGTTGGTCAGATGCCACCCCACCATAACGGGCATGCTTAAGCTAATCCCGATTTACTGATAAGGTGTAGTACCGTGTGTGATAAGGTGTAGTTCGCCGGACGAATGTTAATTACTGTCTCGGTATCATGTAATTTTTTTTTACTGTATGTAACTGCTCCTGTTTTTCAACGGAATCTAATGTGTATCGAAATACTTCGTATTAAACCAGTCTACTTTTAAATGAAATTTTGTTTGAATTACTATTCTCCACTTGCTACGGTTCATGGATCATTAATTTATTTTTACTTCGAATTTAACTTTTTCCCTCTAGCAGGATTTAATATTTTTTTTTTTTGGTACGGAGTCACCTATTGTTACTCCGTCCCCTTTCAAGGCGCCCAACATTTTATTAAATTGGATTGATCCAGGAACGACTAGGCCACCGAACCCGAGACCCTCTCATGCTCTGCCGCCGGATTTTTCCCTGTGGGACGAAGTGATTCTTATTCGAATCGTTGCGTACCCCCACGGGAAAAATTGACATTACAACTTTACAAAATAAAGAATATCTCAGCCTGACAAGCTTTAATTGTTTTTTTGTAAAAAGGTCACTTAATGACATTCAGAACTTATGTAAAAAATCTCATATCGTAGCGTTGCAGGAGATATGTGTTCTTCCCCATGATTTGCCTTTTTTGGGAGACATATCAAGTGATTTTGAGTACACAGGGAAATCAGCTGTCGATGTATCAACTAGCTTATTGAGGGGTAGGCCGCATGGGGGGGTTGCCATCCTTTGGAGAAAAGGTGTTTTTGACAATGTGTGTGTGGTTAACTGTAAAAGTACACGTCTGGTAGCTATAAAAGCTACCATTGGGGGACGGTCCATAATTGTATTTTCAGTGTATATGCCTACAGATTCTCTTGAAAACCTACCGTTATTTGCGGAGGTTTTAGGTGAAATTAGTGCAGTAGTGGAAAGCGAAAATATAGAAAGTGTATTTATTCTGGGCGATTTTAACGCACATCCTCATGAATTGTTTTACAACGAACTAGACCATTTCTGCTGCGACCAGGGTTGGACATGTGCTGACATTGAAAGACTAGGCTTAAGATCTAACACGTACACTTACGTTAGCGCTGCTCATAAATGTAGGCGGTGGCTAGACCACTGCGTTGTCTCAAATTCAGCCTGGCTGACCGTGGTAGAGGTAGAGGTGGATGAAGATGTATTTGTGTCGGACCACCTACCCTTAACCATTAAATGTAACATTGACATTGTTAGACCTAAACTTGCGGCAACCCGCGACTTACCTAGTAACTCAGTAGTATGGGGCGAAAGAGACGAAGCGCAAATAAATAAGTATCGAGAACTTTGTCATAACGCGCTTCGAAATATTGATTTCCCCTCCGAGTTTTCAAATTGTAGTCGCGGATTGTGCAGTCTGGAGGATCATAAGATGATTCTGAATAAGCTGTATGATCGTATTGTAGGTGCCCTATGTCACGCCGCTATGAAAACTAAGAAGCGGCCTTGTGCTAAGCTAAATAAAAACAGACATCTTTGTGGCTGGAACAAACATGTTCGTGATGCTCATAGGCAGGCCAGGCTTGATTTCAAAATCTGGGTACTTCACGACCGTCCAATGTTTGGAAAAATCTATGATTACATGAATAATAGTAGAAAATATTTTAAATATCGTCTAAAATGGTGTCAACGAAACCAGGATCAGCTGAAAATGGACGTTCTAACAAAACACCGATCGACAAAAGATTTTAAAAGTTTTTGGAAAGCTGCTAGAAATTGTAACGTTAGGCCTGGTTTGCCTGTGAGCGTGAACGGGGTGTGTGAGCCGGTACGCATCGCCAATGCCTTCATGCATCACTTTGGGGTTCGCTCTCCTCTTGGACCATCGGTGTCCGCCCACTTTAGCGCTGAGTCGGCATGTCGGGGAGAGGCTCTGCCTATGCACGTCACCGCAAACCAAATCAGGTTGGCTCTCAAAAAAAATGACTGGTGGTAAATCTCCGGGACATGACGGCATCAGTGTGGAACATTTGAGGTATGCAGGGGTTCACCTACCGAGGTTGCTGGCCTTGTTCTTTTCAATGTGCATAAGTCACTCTTATTTACCACATGACTTAATTAAAACCATTGTTGTGCCCATTGTGAAGGATAGGACTGGTGACATCTCGGATAGGGGGAACTATCGTCCTATCTCTCTGGCAACTGCGATTGCTAAGGTGTTGGATAGTGTGCTTAACTCTGAACTGGAAAAATATTCAAACCTGCATGATGCACAGTTCGGGTTTCGACCTGGACTCTCGACTGAAAGTGCCATAGTCAGCCTTAAGCATACTGTCCAATACTACACTGATCGTGGGACGCCGGTGTATGCCTGCTTCCTGGACCTCTCCAAGGCCTTTGATCTGGTGTCGTATGATGTGCTTTGGGGAAAGCTGGGGAGCAGGGGTGTACCGGATGAAATCCAAAACTTGCTTAGGTTCTGGTATGCAAATCAGACTAACTATGTCAAGTGGGCGGATTCCTTGTCGGAGGCGTATGTGTTGGAGTGCGGAGTGAGACAAGGTGGCTTGTCCTCTCCAAAGCTCTTCAACATGTACGTCAACGATCTTATCGTGGAGCTGAGCAGCATGCATGTCGGTTGTCGAGTAGATGGCGTTAGCGTAAACAACCTTAGCTATGCGGATGATATGGTGTTGCTCAGCCCTACGGTGGGGGGGCTCAATGATATGCTGAAGGTCTGCGAGTCTTATGCTGTTAGGCATGGACTAACGTATAATGTAAAAAAGACAGAATACATGGTCTTTGAGGCCGCTGGTAAATGTCCCGACAACAAAACTAATATTACCCTAAATGGCATGAACATAAAACGTGTAAAGAAATTTAAATATCTGGGACATATCTTGACGAGCGACCTCAAAGATGATGGGGATATTGAAAGGGAGCGGAGGGCTTTAGCGGTTAGGGGTAACATGTTGGCTCGCAGATTCTCTCGCTGTACAGAGGACGTAAAGGTGACGCTATTTAAAGCATACTGTCAAAACCTGTACACGGGAAATCTGTGGGTCAAACACACCAAAAAATCGCTGGAAACCCTGCGAATTCAGTACAATAATGTCTTTAGGATGATGTTGGGGCTGCCTCGTTTTTGCAGTGCGTCAGGGATGTTTGCCGAGTATCTAACTGACGGTTTTGATGCTGTAATACGCAAAAAAACGAGTTCCCTGATCACTAGAGTGAGAAACAGCCCGAATAGCATCCTGAAGACATTGGCGGACCGATTCACATCGCCGCTCTGGAAGTGCTTTGTGAGGAGGGTGGTGAACACGGGAACATATCCTCTCGCGTGATCATCGCCTTTAGCACATTGCATATAATTTTTATAATTTTTATTTTTAATGTTTATTTTTAATTTAATGCCTATCATGAACTTGTTACTAACAATAGATATAAGGTACTTTACTAACACTATATGGATCTATGGTCTGAAATAAAGAATATTTAATTTATTTAATTTAATTTAATTTATACGCGAAAAAAAATAAGATAAGAATAATTTCCACGATTATTTTGAAAGATTGGTCACCAAATAGAATTTAATGATAATCATATAACTTGATGAATATGTATGAGTAAATGCTTTCTTGCATGACATGTTATCTTATTTAGCCTTTCGGTCAAAATAACTTTTCCAATAATTATATATTTTTTGGAAAACTAGACACAAACTAATCAGTTACGACTAACTCAACAAACGAAAGCGACGCGCTAACTCCAACCAAAAAAATAATATTAAAAAACAAAATCACAACATAGCCGAAATTCCCCGCCGCCCCGCACATGCCAGCAACACTCGAACCGAAGGCGCGAATAAAAAGAAGTTTTCACATCAAACTTGCGCGGTACGTGCGCGAGCCGCGCTGATTACTGTGTTCAAGGATTTTCGCGATTTCGGATGCCGTCGCGACGGCGTGGAAGGTTTGGCCAGTTTTTAAATTTTTTTTTTCTGTTACACATTTTGAAGTTCACTTGGTACAAGTATTTCTAGGTTCTAACATTGTAAAGCTACATTGTAGAGTCGCGGTGGACTCACCCTTCTTGCAATTCACTAACTAAATTTTATGGCTCAGCGACCCAAAGTGAATCTTGGCCTCCGAAACGATAGACTTTCACCGGTCTCTTGCATCTGCATTTGCATCTAATAAACCTATTTCATCAACATTCAGTTATTCAGAAAAACAACTCGTAGCAAGTCAGTTGAATTTACCCTATGGCGCCGATTGAGTGATTCTTCCCGTTGAAGAGTCCCCCAATGTTACATGAAAACGGTATTTCATCTATGATATTGTACCTCCGAATGCACCTTTTGACCCTTTCAAATCAACAGTTCCCGTGGGAAAATACCCTATCCTTTCGTTTGCGGCAATGCAATGTAGTAATGGAAGGTGCAGGCCCCGGACGCCGGCTAAGTAGTTCATTGGGGAAATGAAAGTGGTTTAGTTTTTGAGTGGAACTTCAGTCAACAAAATGTGTTGCACCTTGTGTTGCTAGCTTATTATATAATGGATTGATACATATTTTTAAATCAATAATAAGTTAGATTAAAATGAAAGGCCTCAAAACAAAATGGCGCTGGGCTTTTATCTATGCATTGTCTCTTTAGCATCGCATAGACCTCTTAACATTCTGTCGCTACTCTACAGAAGTGTCTAAAGGGGCCCAAAGCTCTCATCCGATAGTTTCACCGGTTCGTCATTGAGTATTCTACTAGCCAATCCAGTGGTGAGCAACAAACACCGTCAATTTCGATTTTCGGCCGATATCGAATTACGGCGCGTCATCCGTATTCATCATTCGGGATTCGGAGAAAAAATATTTGTATGCTGAGAGCTGGCTAGGGCTGGCTGATCAGTTGACTAGAATTGGTTAAAAAATACTATTTTTTTAGTTTAAAGCTTTGCCCTTGCAATTTTATTTATATTTGGTTTGATTTAACAAGAAAGTGAAAGAGCTGTGAATGACGCGATGACGAATGATAGGCCTATATGGAAGAAGTCAACGTATTGCGCCCACCCCAGGTAAACTGGGAACAGGGCAGGCAGTGATTTAACAAAACAAAAAAAGAGCAAACAAGTGGCCTTCTGTTTCAATACTTGATATATGTGTTATTTTTCTTAGAAAATGAAAATCATCATTTGCATGCCCTGTTCCCAGTTTATATTATCACCTGGGGTCAGCACCATTTGTAGTCTTCTTCCTTTCAAGACGATCATACGTCATCGAGTCATCCACACCCCCTTTCACTCATGTTATCCTTCCAACAAATAACAACCGACGCGTGTTTCTTAGAGAATTAAATGTGATCAGATGTACAAATTACTGATCTATTCAACCTCAAGCAAAACACAAACATGAACAATCGTCATAACATTAATTTCAGATTTCAGATCACATGCAAAGCTTTCCACATACATTTGAAATTATCCGTAAAATATGAATTTTAAAAGACCGAACGTAAACTGCAGTAAGTCATCACGCCTTTGAGTTGCAAAAAAAGTAAAACCATCTCCGTATGGCAACCCTACGGGATGCATTGCTGTGGGCTCGTGATGAAATGTAAAATCGGACGTTTCGGGTGTTTATTTGGATTACGTGACAGCCGGGGAATTTCATCGCGTTTTTTGAAATATAGAGATCGATGGTTCATTTGATGGCGGGCGGGTTTCAGCAAATCCTGTGACAAAAAGAGAAGGAACAAAGCTTTCGGAGAATAGAGAGTGGATAATATTTGATATTAATATTTTTCAGATTTAGTGGAAGAGATATTACAATATATTGAGGTGTGTTTGTTTTTGTTTGAATGTGATGCTTTGGAAAGGAAAACAACAAAGTTCTTTTAAAAAAAGTAAAAAGTTTTTTAAAAGAAGTAAAGAAGTAAAACACCAGTGAAAGTATGAGATTGTGGTCTATCCAATTGTGTGAATAACGGAACAAAAGTTAATTGTGGTATAATAGGATATAGGATATATGTGCCAAAGAGTAACATTGGGGTATTTGGTCTTAAGGGAAGCAAAGGCACTATAAGTTTCAGTGACAATTGAAACAATAAAAAAACATTGCTTCTACTTCATAAAGCTACTACTATTGTTATAAGCACCTATAAAACCTTAAATTGCTGGTGTAGTTTCTCACAGAAACACTTACTAGCAAATACCAGCAGCATGTAGTTTTAACAAGCAGTCAAACAACCGTATCGACACGCTAGTTCGCGTTGTATTCCGCGCTCTCATTACGCGACAAGCGCGCTGTTTGTAAACACGCCGATTAACGCCTGACGGTAATGACAGGAATGACAGAGCCTTTGTCATTACAATGCCGCTTCGTGTTCACACTGTCATTCAATAAAAGATAGGACGGTAACCAGAAAACTGAGCAGTGATTTTTAATCACATTTATTAATACTTTCGAGGTTATAAAAACATCATCTATACTTATAATAAATCTGTAGAGAGGTCAATTCTGTACATTAAATATATTTTCAAAATAACTATCAGGGGGTGATTAGTGATCGATACTGATGCCAAAAATGCAATCAGTAAAATTTTTGTCTGTCTGTCTGTCTGTCTGTCTGTCTGTCTGTCTGTCTGTCTGTCTGTCTGTCTGTATGTTCCTTATAGAAACAAAAACTACTGGACGGATTGTGACGAAACTTGGTACAATTATTCTTCATACTCCTGAGCATATTATAGGATACTTTTCATCACACTACAATCAACAGGAGCAGCGTAGTGAAGGGAAATGTGGGGAAAACGGGAGAATTTTCTCCATTTCTTAAGCTTCAGTCGCGTGTGCAGCCTTAATAGTTAAAGTCACATAGAAATCATGTATGACGGAAATATTCTACATAAAATTGCCTAAAAAATATCCCTTGACAGCATATGTCTATCTTTTATGGTTGACTCACAATAACACGTGTAACTCATGATCCAAATTGGTTTGCGCGCCAACGCGTTAAACTCAGGAACTACTGGTTCGAATTGACAAAATATGGATGGTCCACTTATTATTTGTCGAGGTAGGCATTAAGCTATCTATAGTAACACTGTGTACGGAAACCGTAACCCACGCGGACGGAGTCGCTGGCGGCCGCTAGTATTCGCTTAATAAAGTTTTTGCTGTACTTTTGTACAAAAATCTTAAAAATATTTTTTTTTTATGTCAGAGGCGGCAAACGAGCTAGCGGGTCGCCTGATGGTAAGCAACCACCGCCGCCCATGGCCATCCGCGACACCAGAGGTATCGTTGATGTGTTTTCTTGAAGGTCCTCATGTCGTAGCATTCGAACACTTTATTTCAACAAGTACATAAATTCAAAAGTATCGTACGCGCTAGTTCGCGTTGTATTCCGCGCTCTCATGACGCGACAAGCACGCTGTTTGTAAACACGCCGATTAACGCCTGACGGCTGTGGCTGTGGCTGACGCCGGTAGGCTGTGTAGTGCCGGCCTAGAATAGTACTACCCCATTTCTTCCCGTGGGTGTCGTAAGAGGCGACTAAGGGACAATCCGGGGAGATGGGCAGCAGCATTTCTCCGAGAATAAACGATCACCATACTGCGGTCACCAACCCGCCTGCCCAGCGTGGTGACTATGGGCATATCCTCCGATGGCGTCACAGCCCTAGGAGAGGCCTATGTCCAGCAGTGGACTGCGATAGGCTGATGATGAACGCCTGACGGTAATGACGGGAATGACAGAGCCTTTGTCATTACAATGCCGTTTCGTGTTCACGCTGTCATTCAACACGGTGAAGAGAGGCAGTTGATAGAATGGTTACCAAAAAAAGTGGTGTTGAGTTGAGTTTTTTCATGTTATTAATACGTTCAACAAGGTTTTTGGTAAACTTTTTTAGTTATAAAACTTGTAATTCAATCAGCTATGTAATTCAATTCATTTAGGTACCCTAATCGACGACGATTCTCTGCGGGTGGCAGTGGCTTTCCGCTTGGGCTGTAAGGTGTGTGAACCCCACATATGCACCTGCGGTTCTATGGTGGAGGCCAATGGCCATCATGCGTTGTGTTGTCGTCGATGCACTGGTCGGTTTCCTCGCCACCACGCTCTAAATGATATAATACGGAGGGCTCTTGTATCGGCGAACGTCCCCTGCGTGCTTGAACCCCCGGGCCTGAGCAGATCAGATGGAAAGAGACCTGACGGATTGACTTTGGTGCCATGGAAAAACGGCAAGTGCCTAATTTGGGACGCAACTTGCGTTAGTACGGTGGCTGCCAGCCACCTTCGTCGCACCGTCGCCTCGCCGTCTGCCGCTGCGGAGGATGCAGCACTGGGGAAAAGAATTAAGTATGCAGAGTTGGAGTCGTTATACCATTTTGTGCCAGTTGCTGTGGAGACTTTGGGCAGTTGGAGCAGTGGGGCCAAGGTCCTTATTAAGGCGATAGGACAAAGACTCAATGAGGTGACCGGTGACTCCCGCTCCGGATCGTTCCTGGTGCAGAGGTTGGCCATTGCAATCCAGCGTGGAAACGCAGCGAGTGTAATGGGGACCTTTGCTCGGGGAGCGTTAAGGAGTGGGTTATTTTAGTTATAATTTTTTTTTTTGAATATATTCATTTGTATTGTTATTGTAATGTTTGGTTATTTAATTATAGTGTAAGTATTATGTATAGTTATTGACTGTATTAGAAATGTATTTGTAAAATTTGTATTGATTTGATTTTTATTAGTTTAATTTGTATTAATTTAATTTTTATTGATTTGATTTGTATTAGTTTAATTAGTATTAATTTATTTAATTTGTAATAATTTGTTTATTAATTTATTAATTATTGACGTGTTATCAATAAAAATCTCATTCAATCAGAAAGTTATTTAAAAGTATACGCAACAGAGTGTTAACATGAGTTTTCGCAAGAGTTAACACCACTTCTCATTTCGATTTTAGTACCGTCTAGTACGAACCCTCTAGCGTTTTTACATACTACTACTACTAGTTTTTTTGGTATAACCAAAAAACTTTCATGATCTTATTGTTAATATCAATGAAATAAAATGTACTTCACAATAAATAGGCATTCGTTAAATACCTGTGTATAACAAGTTAGTAATCACAAGCACTGCCTGTGTAGGTACTAATAGTTTAATATTTTGTTTCATATTGTCCACCTATTTATCCCAATCCCACAATCTAAAAATATCCAACTAGTGTACTGTACAGTCTTACTCGCCACACCAATACGTAGTCGTAATAGCATCGACATTCCGAGCTATTAGGTTCCTCTCGCACCTCATTAAGGAGGGGAGTGGCGGCGCGGGGGGCGGGGCGACAAATAGTTCCCATTGTAAATAGTTGCCGAATAACTTGTTACACTTTGACGCCGCGCCGGTTCTTTTGTTTACTCGAGAGGCTTTCGTGGGTAAACGAAATGTATACAGCGTTAAAATCAGATTTTTGGAGTATATGACTAATGTAGCAATTTATGTTATATTGTTATTAATCTGCTACAAAAAGCATGTGCTCTAGAAAACTAGTGATTTGACGGCATAGTCTTCTGGGGCCATATTTTTCAAACAACATAATAATTATAACGCGTTTACATTATGCAATACGCCGAATACAGGGCAACAGTCTTAAACTTCATTATAATAATACCTTCCAGCCGTTTTACGACGATGGTGGCTAATATGACGATCAGCCAGGTACGCAGGATAAATTATAATGCACAAGAGGGTGTGCAAGCACAGATGCAATTCTTATAAACTACTTTAAAACTCTCATATTTCGTTAGGATAGCAATGTGACACAACCGTAGAAAGTTCCAAAAAAACCTTATACATAATACGATTAGTCGGAAGAAATACAAGAAAATGTTGATTTTATTTTAATAAACTAATATCAATAATTTTAATATCATCATACCTACCAACCCAATGCATGTAATGCTATCATAATAGGTATGTATATTATTCCAATAAGCAATATTCGATAATGTCGCGGACATCGGATATGGCCCGCAGACCGGAGCATCAATATAATTAAATCCATCAAATTAATTTTCCATTTCCCAATATGGCACTGGGCTTTCATTTTGACAGACAATGGACATAGAAGTATCGAATGTGTGGGTGACGGTCAAAGCGGTTTGGGTCTAGTCCGGTGAATGCCAGTGAGGAAATTGATTAAATCCTGCTTTTATTCGGAGTATTTTGCTTAAAACTATGGCTAAGTAGAAGATATGTATAAATAAACAATTCGAAGAATGAGATCTTTTTGGTGTCGTATTTATACTTGGAAATAAAACATGTTTTTTTAAATGGTAGAAACTAAATTTTTCGAAAAAACTTTTGTTTACTTCGTACGTTTCTGTAACGTTTGATTATGTTTTACAAGTTTTTACCCGCAGCTTTGCATGGTTTTAAAGATTCCTCTTTTATCTCGGAGCATTTTATCGGGATAAAACGTATCCTATCGCCTAAGAACATACCCTGCTTGTACATATACGAAATTTCAACGTGGTTGACGAGCAAACATCCAAACCATCAAACTTTAAAAACGTTTCAAATCGAGACAAAAAGTCTTATAACGAAATTTATCGATATATTATTGTCTTTACGGGGGTGTTTGTTTGTCGATAGTGGAGATTTAAAGAAAACGTAAAATGATTCCTCGGAAATCGTCCAATTACTTAACTTACCAATTTTATTACCAACGCGAGTGCGTTATTTCTCTCAATGAAGTCACACATCTGAAGTTATCACCAACCGTCCATCGCAGTTGCCTCACTGCCCTCACCCGCGGCCGTCAGTTCGTCTGGCCGCGGTCCGGCATTGTGTAAAAGTCGCGTGGCTAATGGATTAGCCGCGGCCGCGACAAAGGCCTAGCGCGCTGGATGCCGCACGGGTTTTAATTGCCCGCCATATTGGTTTTACCGGTTTATACGCGGGCTGGCTATATGTTTTTTGAGAGGACAAGGTTTTGCAAATCAGACTAGAATTTTTGGTTCCCTATAAGTTTTTCACTGTCTATCTATGACTATCACTTCAAGTTAAATTCTTACACTTTTAATACTACATGAACGAGATATTTTATGGAACGTGAATCAGTCGACATTGTGTGTTAAATGCGCGCCATATTGGTTTTACCGGTTTATACGCGAGCTGGACTTTGCTGGGTTACTATATATGTTTTTAAAAGAGTACGAGATTTTGCAAATCAAAGTAGAATATTTGAATCATAGGGATCTAAATATACTACTACTTTTTTCTGTCTACTTATCTTCAAGTGAGATTCTAACACTCTTAATACTAAACGGGATATTTTATGGAACGTGAATCACTCGACATCATGTCAAATTAACAAATTAACTACCCCGCTCAACTTGATCGATAAAATTGACAGTAAAGGTATAGAAAATGTATTAACATTTCATGCGTCGTCATATCCAGTGAAACATATATGTCGTGGGAAGTGGGGCCACGCAATAATTATTATAGGCAGGTACGACATCATTAGTGGAAAGCACTTGGTTATTGTTATCGTGGCCCCACCGGCCGCGGTTGCGGCATTCATTTCATTTTCCTGTTTTAATGATCACTTAAACAAAAAGCCTTAAACCGAGCGGGGAGGTAAATCGATCGAACTATTATTGGACCCGACTCGAATGGGTTTTGTATGTCATTACCGACGCTTTTGTTCGGGAACAGACGGGAATGACGGGATTTGTCGGGAGCGGAGGGTGAAAAGATCCATTATTGTTGTGCGTTGAAGAAAAACTATTTTCGAGGAAGTTGTTAACCGATTTTACTGTTCATGTTTTGTTGGGGTTGAGTCTTTGGGAAATTAATAAGGACTGCTCAGGAATTTCAATGGGTTCAAGCTTCTTTTGTCGTTGATCGAATAAGAGGAGTTTTTAAGGGAGCTTATTGGAATATGGGAATATTCATTCTTGAACAAGTTATGAGGAGAATATTCACAAATATTTTTAGAGTTTTTGACATTATCAATGTATGCTACAAGTTTACATAGTAGAAGATTTTTTGCCACTAATATTATCTAAGCAGGGATATTTACAGTTGTTAAGCTTCCTTAAAACGTTCTTCAATTGTAAATCTAGGTCGTCCTGAGTAAAGACTCGGGAGAAATTTAATAAATTTATTTAAAATTAACATTTCTCGGAACGATTTGGCTTAAAATTGCTTAAATATAAAGGTTATATAAATATAATAGGCATACCCTATATAGGCCATGTTCATCATGTTCTCTTTGAGACAAAATCTGTCGGTTGTGAAATGTAATTGCCTTCAAATTAACTCTGTTTCATCAGAAATTCATTCGTGTTCCTCAAAAGACGTTTTTGATTAAGCGAGAATTCGCAGTGGTTGTCAGGAATCATTAAATGTATTTTTGAAATTATGCTGCTTAAAACGATTTGTTTTTATGACAATTTAGTATCAAGATAGGCACTAGTGACCATAGTGAGCCATGCCGTATATTTTTGTATTTTACCAAAATGTGTGACTAATTTTGTGAAAAGAATAAGAAAATCCAAACGAGCAGAGAAATTAAATCTCACAAATGTGTGTCAGCACTGCACTACAAAAATTTTGAACTGGATGACGTCAGTGTCTTCAATATTATGAAAACAAGCAATGTTGTTAACTCTTTAAAAGGTTACAACCCACGTTGTATCTATGTAGGTCGTCTGAACTTAGACATTTAGAAACACGATGTAACCCAACGTAAGAAAGGTCCGCCAAAACAAACAAGGATGTGAATTAAAAATGTTTCTCACTTGTCACGATTACTCGTCGGAAAACTCCTGCTCGACTTCTAATATTGTTATCGTCGCTCTTAATTGGCCGAAGTTTCCCTCACAAAAACGAGGGATGACTGAGCGGAGGACGACGAGCGTGAACGATAGAACGAGTGAACGAGTGAGCGGTCACAGGATGAGTCGGGGTGTAATTACTCAAAAATCCTCAGGAGAAATATATCGTTATTCGAACCGTCTTAGCTCCTTTCATTAAGCGCTGAAAGGTTTCGTGTATTACGTGGAAGCTGCGATACAAAAATAGGTTTGTGACTTTCTGTTAGGTAGGAAAGAGTTATAATGATACGTATTTTCAACACGTACCCAAATTGTCCTTATTTCCAATGTTAAGACTGGCAACGCTTCTGTGACTCTGTCGATATTTGGGTCCGTGGGCAGCTGTTGTCACTCACGCTCAGGAAAACATGGGCCAGTGATTATGTAAGACAGAGTTTTAATCTGATTTCTAGTTAGTGTTTTTATTTGAAAAACTTAATTATAAATGAGTTTGAAAGTTTGCGATGTAATCACACCGCAGTATTTTCACAAGCGCCAAGTCAGTCGCCATACAAGATGTTAACGAGTTGGTAATGTGTTTTATGTATATTCAAAGGTTCCTAAAGTAAACGACGCTGGAATAAAACAAAGTGCCGCAGCTTTACATTAAAAATCTCGTTTGAGCAACAGAATCCTTCCACGTTTTCAGTGCACAAACTTTGTGCAGTACTCTAGCATGACAATTATAAAGCTAAAAAAGGAATTGGAAAGTTTGCAATGTGATCTGCGTTTCTTGTATTCCGCCAACATTACTACACTTTGAGTTAATTTAAAACCGTTACAAATTAATACACAAATAAATTAGTGGGCTCTTTAAATTACCAAATCATGCTATATTTTTTCTTCCTACCAACATAATTAAAGATGGAGGAAGAGAAAATTAGCAGGATTACGTTCATCCGTATTTAGCCGGTGTTCCGGTAGGACAAAAGCCGGGCGCAAAAAGAACGCAACGTTCCCAGCCGAGCAATGATAACCCGGTGTACGCAATAAAAACGTGACGTCATAACAGCGGCAATGAGCCGGCCGGGACGCGACTAGTACACGTGCCTCATTAGCGCCTAATTACCGCCGGCGACCCCACGAAACTCGCATTTAAATTTCGAATGCTCCCGGCTCACAAATTGCGATTTTTCACCAATAAAAAAAGGGCAATACCGTTTCGAATTTTAAACGGTTATTGTTTCCTTTTTATGTTAATGGCTCGTATTGAAATTTCTGAACGGATGTTTCGGATATTGCCACAGGCCGTTTAGCCGTAATGACTGGACAAGATTGAGTTGCCAGTTTTATTGCTGTTATTGCGATTGTTTTTGTTCGCCCTAATTGTGTTTCTTTCGAGTGTCGGCCGTGTTAAAATTAAGTCGCTCACGTAAAGGCAGTAATATCAATTTTCTCGTGAGCGAGGAAGCTCTTTTAATAAAAATATAATAATCCCTCCTTCCGTGAAACACTTCATTAGGGCACTCAAAGAGGCTCAGGAGCGATTATCAAGTCTGATAGCGTTCGGCATGGCAACACCATATTATATTAAACATTTTTTCGTGCGCCGTCGAGCTCATCTTTGACCGCGGGGCGGCCCCCACTTTCCGTAATTATCACCCCCTGTCATCGCACCGGCTTGAATCGCGTATTTTTAATTTCCCGTCGAAATTTTGGGGCGTCCGTAAGAATTAAAGTCGGCGCGATAAAGGCAAGCCAGTTACTTCTTATTAGCGACGACAGTAATATCGCGCGATTATTGTGTAACAGTTCCGTAGTACACAAATTGGACGGAGGATTGTTGTTCGAGATTAGGCGCGGATAAGGGTCGGCGGGAGTTTTCCGAAAACCCTCACCCGTATTTATTGTGCAAACCTGTTCACTTGATCACTAGACTTTTTTTTGTGTAATGAGATAACTGACTGATAAAGTTGTAAATCACCGGTTGCTCATTATGAAAACTACAAGCTATTGGATTTTCAACAAAATGGAGTTGTCAACCTTACTTACTTCTTTGAATACTGAAATATTTAAATCAGTATTATCCTTAGATGACCAAAAATTAAACCTCCCCTTATGGCAGCGCAGTAGCCCTCAGTATTTATGTGGAAAGTTTTCAAACAAATCATGTAAAGACAATCAATTTCTCTCTACTATAGATATTTACTCGCCTGCCCGCTCTACCGACTGTACATCGTTACAAGGCTTGAAACGGAACGCAATTTTTCACGTAAAAGTTTCCCCGTCAAACATCAATACAAATAGCGACACGCGTGACGAGGCGCGCAGTTCGTGCCGTTTGAAAGGAGTTAGGCGCCGCGTAAGCGAATCCGCCCGTGAACGCTATGCTAGCAAATAGGAATATAGTCAAATGTTAGAAAATCTTTTTGGAATTTGAAGTGTTTTGCAATATTTTGATACCTAAATCAAAATGCAGCATGTAATTCAATTTAAAATTTAAGAGTTGTGGAAAGAACATAAATTGATGCGAACAGTAGTTCTCATAATCATCTGTTAGTTTTATATGCTTTTCTAGGATCTGTAACTCTACCTAAAATGACAAAACTTAGAATAGAACATTGTATAAAACTCTTATTCTTTTAGTGGGTATGATTTTTACAACTATAAAGAATGATACAACCCTTATACCGATTACCCGTGTCTCTCCGCTGTCATCCTATCGATAGTCATTAAACTTTTGATTACTACACTATCGATACACTATTCTTGATAGCACAACTATCGACACACACCCATCACTAGCGCGGTGTTCCCGGTGACATTAAAACGTTCCGCGCGCTCGGCCGCGCCGCCATGCGTGCTGCTGCGCGCCGGACCATATTTTTAAACTCAGTTTTGTTTATGCAAAACTTCGCGAGTCTCCACACTGTTTGTACGTTTTTCAACCCGTCTGCGAATTTGCATGTCCGTCTAGTTTCAACACGTCTCCGTGAATCAGTGTTGCCATTAAAATAACGACGGCTCCGGCCCTGGTGTTGCCACTGTAATTATTGTTGGGTGATGTCCTTTATTGTATTAACGATCGTTGGAGATGATGGAACTAGTGAATTTAAATGAAATGTTTATGTGTGATATTGTTAGTGTACCGTCACGTCATATGAGGACAGATTCAAATTTGAACCTTAACGCGTTCACATACATAAATCATCACATGTCTACCCATACATCCTTTTCCCCCGAAACTTAACATTCATTTTAAAACTTTACTCCTATCTTGTTATAAATAGCTGTTTGAATGAGTGAAGTAGGAAATTCAGAAATTCAGATAGAATAATTTCCCTCTATAGGACAAGCTCTCATTATAATAAAGTTACTGACAGTTACTACGTCTTATTTACCCCGCTTGCATACAATTAGTGGTTAACATTAAGCCGAAATGACAACGTGAATCACAATTCCACGGAGTAATCTTGTTGTCCCCAAGCCGAACTCTAATTCCTTTTAATAAATATGTAAAAAAACTCCGTCTTACAAAATTATACTGACCGGATAATATAGTGAATTCTCGGCATGATTTCAGAGGGCGCTCTGGGAGCGAATTAGAGTGGTACGTGACCCAACTTGTGATTTTTTGTCCTCGCAAAATATTACGGACGGTTTACACCGTGCGATGCGCTGGTTAATGTCTTTTTTGCACGCCCGGTGGCTGGCGCGTACTTTAAAGCAATGGCGGCGGTAGGAGTTGGGCCGAAAATTTGTAATTGGATTTTTCTAGTTTTTGAAGCTGTTTCAGCAGGCGGCAATGGCAGTAAAGCTCTAGGTCATTGCCCTAAAAATACCCTCTTCTGGATGTTTTCCGTCCATGGCGGCTAATCTTACAATCAGCCACCTGGCCGCGTACCTATGCAGCATATTACTATAGTGCTCAAGCACAGGTACCCCCCATATTCCCTCATTCTCATAGTTCGGTGGGACAGTAATCTGACACGACTATAGGGAGATCACCAACGTGCCTTCTGAAGCAGCTTATATTTGTAGGTACTTCACTATTTTTGCAGCGTATAACCAGCGCGAACATAGTTGTAAATCGGCCAATCAAAAGTTTATAAGGCCTAAGGTTCTCGCCGCCAAATCAGTCTGCAAAATTCACATTTACAGTTTGAGATGACACACATCACATTAAAAGTCGTTCCCCTACATATGGTGGTGTTACATTTCTTCAGATTTTGCAGATTTTAACGTCTTTGTTGGCCGGATACGTGCGGCCTCAACGCGAGATGGCGAAAGCTGTTGCGTAAACAGCGTCGCGATAATGACGATTTATGTCTTATTCGGATTTTAACACTTGAAGTCGAGGTTGGAGGCTCGAGAGTGTGAACCATTGTTTGTTTCAGATTTTTATGTCGGAATTTTTGTCGCATATTCTTTACCTGCGTTAATATACATTTGAAAACTTTACGAGAGTCGTCTATCCGTCCCTCTTGGAGATTTGATTTTTGATGGAATATAGTGTGTTTGATAAGACTTACAAGTACGAATATGTAGAACAAATAATAAAACAACTAACCTCAACTTTAAGACTAACTGATTTTGTTTTTGAGAGTTTAGTGAATTCATAACTTTTCAAAAGAAATAATTCAAAAGAACTATCCGTGTAAACGCCGCTCAGAAGAGGCTTGTTTTTACAATGACCCCCCATTGGATCGTCGACTTGTAACGAGGATTATATAGACAACAATTACGGTGCTCTGTGACTTTATTTAGATTTTTAGTCTCTTCAGATACGGTTATCTAAACGGAATACTTCAAGTTTTGATGTTTTTATTTTGTTACTACCTAATTTGGTGACTAAGCCAGTAGTTCGCACTGTAAATTGAAAAATAGACTAATGCGTTTTGATTATCCTGATATATAGGACTAATAGTGGACATGGGTACAAAGGGTGGAACGACTTTAGTTCAGACATATTTTCGTAGGATGAAGAAATAATACGTGCCACATTTCACTAGGCTCTAATCCCCAATGGCATGAAATGCATCTATGCGCTACTGACAAATTAATTGAGTGGTTAGTCATGTAAAAAGAACCCCTCTGGGCAGCAGGTTGGTTAAGCTCGCAAGTGTGTTCATTTGTCTGCATAAAGGTCTTGTCAAGGCCTTTACAGCGCCCCCTGTGGATAGTTATCGACTTCTGTTGACTTGTAACGACGAATTTATACAATATGATAATTAGCCTTTGTGTCCTGACGTGTTGGGCAACTTCCGCCCTATCTTGCCAACTTTATTTACGTTCCGTTCGCAGATAAGGGCGCCTCCTAATAAATTTATTATTGTTTTAGCCTAGTTTGGTTATTGTTACTGTGAGTCTGAGTTTTGTTTAAATTAAGTTAATGGGTTTCGTGATTACTTTTCTATTCGTAAGTACTTGTTCGAGCTTTCTGATTTATTCAGCGGTTTGGAATAATAACTGGTAACCGAGCGAGGTTCAACTGATCTCAAAAAGTTAGTAGCAATATGCGATATTGTAGTAAATAATTAGGTGCAACTTGCTCTTCTCAGCGAAATACTTATCTGACATCATGGATGTGTTTCAAACCACAAACAGGCATTTAAACCTAGTTACAAGTACATATAACATGCAACAGATGTCGTCGCCTTAAAAATTAATAAGATCGATACAATTATTTATTACAAGCGGCCGCCCGCAACTTCGTTCGCGTGGATTTCAGGTTCTTTTTTTTTCGTAATAAAAGGCTATTAATAGCTAGTTAAAAAAAAAAGGCAGCCTATGTTCTTATCCAAGTGCTAAAGATTGACTGTGCCAAATTTCATCAAAATCGGTTGAGATGTTTAAGCGGGAAAGCGTAACAGACAGACAGAGTTACTTTCGCGTTTATAATATTAGTAGGGATGGAACAGATAGCCCTTTTCTCTCAATTAATTAACTCATTAGCCTCTATACGTAAGTGACCTAGCACACTAAACATGAAGTGAAGCTGAAATGCACCTGCGCCGGCTCGACGCACGCGGTTCACTGGGCAGCCGCGGCAAAGATCGCTAGCACGTGGCCGGCGTGACGTCAGCACTGCATTTGTGCACGGGATTATGTGGAAGGGGTTAGAATAGGACTAGAGGTGATTGATGACTGCTTTCCCTAAGTGTCTTAATTAATAAAAGCAAAATAGCATATGTAAAGTGTAAGCCTAAGAACGGCCCGGGTCAAGGTTACGAATTGATTCTTACTTTGGCTTCAGAATGAAGCTTCACAGTGAAAAGAGGCAGAGCTTTGTGGAACTTCCACTCGAATAAGCCGCTTGTCTGGGGAAGTACCTCCACCTTACAGAAAACCACAGTGAAGTAGCATTTAGTTACTGTTGTGCTTAGTTTCTGCTGGTGAGTAAACTTGCCAGAGCTCAGTTCGGGACGGTATGGGGTTTTTAAAGACAGGCAACGCATCTGCGACCCTTGTACGGTTGTTGTTGTCCAAGGGCAGTGGTGATCACTTAACGTATTGACTCTTAAAATCCAAGTCAAAATCCACAAAAAAATATCTTTGTCTGTATGTAATGCGCATTTTGTAGCATATAAATCCGATGCTCGTAACCAACAAGTCGGGTTAGCAAAAGACCCCACCATCAACAAAATCTGCCTCGATTACCACAGCCCTACGTTACCGCTGTATCGCCAGCAGTAATCTAACATGACGTAAGGCGCACCGGCTAAACTCGAGCGTGCTAACAACATTACGATGAGCGATGACGGACAGCGGCCGGTGAGAGAGGGCGGTGAGTTAATGACGTCACAGCGCTAATGATCGCTGATTGGACAAAGTACGTGTTGTCGAGTCCGAGGCCAACCATTTTTGAGTTTAGGCTGTTAGAGGCTAACTTCTAGACCTAAGTCTAACGTTCGCGCTTTCAGTGCACGTGACGAGAAAATGTCAAATGATGAATACTTTTTTGTACTTTTGTAGAGTCTCCAAATTATATCTTAAAGACTTTATAGGAAATGATAAGTCTGTGTTTAAAGTAAAATGATACAAGCATGCGAGACGAGAACATGTTTCCGCCTTTAGTTAATCTTGATGATTTGGATAAAATGGCGGCAGTAACCGAATAATAAAGGAATAATGTGTCACAACCGACATAAGCACTGGGGACTACATACACGTACCTCGTTTATCCATTTTGTTAAAACCATAAACCAAAGAAATTATAAATAACAATGTTCACCCTTTGGTCACTTATATCATGTATCATTTTGCCATATCATTATTTTCGTTTATCTACCCTTTGTCTGACGTATTATTATCTCAAAGGCTCGATGACTGGGGTATCGGGTTCGCTGCCTCGTCAGGGATCATTAGTCGTGTCGTCATTAATTACTGGACTCTACTCGTTTGTCACGGCTACAAACAGGGCAATGTGGAGACTAGAGAGTTTTGGGATATATTGAAGAATATTTTAATTATACATTATAGAAATTAGAAAAGATTTTGATTCTTTATGTGATGAAATTAATTGATTAAGATGAATGGTCGACATTAATAAAGTTGGGACAATCATAACTCATCGTTCCGCTGTCCCAAATATTATAAGTAATGTCATGTTGCTTATATTTTGCATTTCATTATCTCTTTAAAATTTCAAAGTTAACTTATTATTATTTTTCCAAATCGTTAATTTGATACTAAATTGAATGTAGAACTATCAAAAGTTCCTTGACAAACATAGCTATTATTTTGTTTATGCCACGTTTTCAATAAAACTGCGGACACGCGTAAAGGAGAGCGCAAAACTTTTAATAAACTTGCATTCCGTCTAAGGCCCCGGTTACACTTGCGCGCAAAAACAAATAAATGCTATTCCGTGCGACTATTTTTTCCTCGGGCACAACACGACCGAGCTATCAATGTTTACGTGACCCCTCTTTATTAAAATTCTTATTTTGGTCCAATTTTATTTCCCTTTCGTCCATTTTTTTCTTTATTCGACGTGCTATGGAAAACTTAATTAATTTTCACTACGGCTGACTTGTGTCGTTCATTTTATTTTATATAACAGCGGCCGATGGCCGATTCGGTATTTTGTTTCGGTGTTATTGTTCGGGCGAGCTTTGTTTTGCGAATAGCGCATATGACGTCATTTGCGCTAATTTATTGAAGAGGAACATGTGGCCTAAAATATTTGAGGGCGGGTTGAATCGAAGTTTTATTGCTTTTGTCCTTCTTGATATTAATTTCTAATAAAAAGGAAAGGGACGCGCTTTTGTTTTGCATGTTGATTTATTTATTAAATTTAGTATCGCTGAGCTAAGACCGAAATAAGGTATTTATGCTAAAATGGTTAAAACTAAAAGTCTCGAAGTCATTTTGTCACTCCTGAAAAAACATTTATTTTCTTATCAAATGGCTTGAAGTAAATTTACCAGTGACGTACTTCATAAGCACATATGAAGTACGTCACTGATCATATCATATCATAAAATACTGATCAACACTAAATATATCATTTACCCACACCCAATCCCTCAAGTGTAACTTCCGCATTACAATAAACATGTCTCCGATATGAGTATTATGTAAATATGTTGATAGTTCCCCTCGCGATGTCAGCTGTCACCTGACGGGCGAACACGGACGTCGTTCAGCACCTACCGTCAACGCGCGTCGGTGTAATCAAAACATATCAGACGTCGTCGAGTCGTCGCCTTGTTTGTAATCACCACGCTTGACAAACGTGTTTAGTAAACATGCGCTGGAAAAACAGGAGTTCGAGTGTTAGTTTTAGTTGACTTGTGAGGGTTATAGAATTTAATATGAGAAAATATACTACAAAATCAAAATCAAAATATACTTTATTTATGTAGACCTTAGTGAGGCACTTCTAAATCGTGAATGACATCACAATATAATGAACCTACCACCGGCTTCGGAACGCAGAACCAAGAAGAAGCGGCAAGTACTCAATATTGAATTTTTTGATCATTACCGAAATCCGACATTGGTATTTTACAAAAAAATATATAAGTACTTTAATATCAAGAAAATAGAAGAAGTAAAATAAGATGCTACTTTCACTTCACATCACATAATTTGATCTCAGAACCCCGAAATAACGGTATTATTTATATTATTCCCATTTCACCATACAACTTAATATTTTTGGTTGTGACCCAGTAAAGTTGGGGGTTCGGGACTACCAATTGTACGAGAGCCCTTTGGGAAAATATATTGGTGACAAGGAAAAATGATGCTGCATTCCTTCACTATTGCGATGGGGTCCCGTTTGCGTAGCCAATCTATACTAATATATAAAGCTGAAGAGTTTGTTTGTATGTTTGTTTGTTTGTTTGTTTGAACGCGCTAATCTCAGGAACTACTGGACTGATTTGAGAAAATCTTTTTGTGTTGGATAGTCCATTTGACGAGGAAGGCTTTAGGCTATTGGAAATCGAATTCCACGCGGACGGAGTCGCGGGCGGCCGCTAGTGTTGAATATTGATCGAGGAAGGGTATTGCAGTTTTACATCGCATAATCCTGTTAATATACATAAAAATGCAGTATTCATTAAATTATATTATTTTTAGATTTTTGGACTAATGTAGCGTAAAAATATGCCTTAATTACAACTTTTCCACACTGATCACCCAATATTAATATGAATTAATAGCGGCCGCCCGCGATTCCGTCCGCGTGGGTTTCAGTTTCCGCGAATATAGTGTTATACATATTCTAGCTTAAAGCCTTCCTCGACAAATGGACTATCCCACACAAAAAAAAAAACTCAATATGAACCAGTCATTCCTGAGATTAGCACGTTCAAACAAACAAACAAACTGTTCTGCTTTATTATGCCTATATACATATAGCCTGGGAATTTATAATGAACATTTGTCATCAATCTAGTATTCTAGCACATTGTCCCTTTCTGGTGGACGTTGATCTCCTCCGAATACTATAAGGTAAAATTATTACCTTTGAAGCCCCTTCAATTAATAAAGCTCTTGTTAATATGAAGTAATTTAAGAAACGAGTAAAATGACTTGAATGGCTGCGGAGGGTGAAGCATTTAAGCGCGACCGGCCGTCTGAGCTTGAGCCACGTAACGCAAGGGGGACGAAAGCACTCTGTACTGTTTTAGAATTAAGTGTGTGTGTAATTAGTACGTTAATTTTAATTGACAAATTAAATTTAACATTTTATAAAAATAGCGGCTTTATTTGATCACATTTTTAATGTAAGCATTGTTGTTTGAAGCTTCCTTATGGCTTATAAATTACTCAGTGAGAGTTACAACCTTCACTCAACAATCTAATATTTCTAGGCTGTAGCCTAGAAACACTTTTTAATATTGGATTGTTTTTGTTGAAAATGTTCAGATTCAGATTAGTGGATTACTATAATATTTTAATAAGTCAAAAGTAGATGAAGACGTCGATGAAGTTATTTTACTAGTAGTAAATAAACGATAATCGTTAAGAAGTCAAAAACTAGCAAGACAATGTTACAACGAAGACCTTCGTACAACAAACGTCAGAATGACAAGAGAGTTGCAGCGCTAAAATGAAAGCTGTCAATCGGCTGTCACTATCAATGCCTCGGTATTTTGAATCCGTCAGCGTAATAGTCCTGACTCGCTCGGCGTCACGGCGACGTCACGGTGACGGTGCGATCACGCGACCCCGAGTGATAAAGGCTGAGGTGCTGTTATGAAGTTACCATGGAGTGCAGTAATTAGTGTAGGGCTACGAATTTGATCACATTGTGGAAGTTATAAACTTTAAATGCTAAAAATAGTATATTTTACAAATATTCAAGCATGAAATGTATAAATAAATTCGTAAACATATTTTTTGTACCCACAGATTAACTCAGGAATTAAATTGGCTTTTGCGCCAAAAGTAAAAACCGATTATCTGTAATAAACATACATACAGTATTTTAAATGTAAGTATTACTGTCTTATACCTACATGGTTTGTTAAAATTATCGCGAAGGGTATGTTGTGAACTGGCCCTTAATCGGCACTCCGGGCGATTCTTTCGCGTGAAAGGGACTTAAGGCAACAATAGCGTTGTTCTGTGTTTAAGGAAGCGATCCTAATTTGAATTATTTCACGGTGAGTGTTTATGTTTTCCTTCCTTTTTAATAATCGAACGAGTGCTTTCGTGAATTTGTTCCTGGCCAGTTATTTTATTTGATATTTTAAGGGCCCGTCCCTTATTATTCTTACTTTGATTGTTAAATTAATATTTCAGGCTCAAGATTTCAAACGTTTTACATCACATTCACAATATGGCGAAACTTAATTGGCAATAAGCAATATGAATAACAAAACATCGTTGCTTTTGAGCGCTGATGAGTTTTTTCATTATTTAAATTTTAACACCTTCTAGACATTTTAATTATGATTAACATAAAAATAACACTGCTAAATTTTAATACCTTTTGAATATTTACAAATTTCTGTATTTTTTTCTATTTTGTTCATATTGCAGCTTTATGATTAAGTTAAATTAAAGAGTTTTGGTCGGTAGTATCAAAAATATTATCCATTTCTTCTTCATTCATTAATAACAATCCACCCTGATCCAATCACTAAACTTGTTGATTTACAAAACTATCCTTACACAATGTTTTCCTCCGACGATCCGGCGGAACAATTACAAGAAAACCGTCATAGAAATATTACATTCCCCTCCCGATATCATTCCTTGGCATATTTTCATGGCTATCCACTCCACTTTCGCTACATGAAAGATTTAGCCCGAGGCGGGGGAATATTCAACTATGTGGAAAAAAGATTTTATATGCCCAAGCTTCCGAGTCCTTGATATGATATATGAATTTAATTAAGCTCCACGACGTACGCAACGAAAATTGAACGATGCTTTCATGGAGCTCTGGTTTTGTCTATTCCTTGGTTGGTTTCGCCCGGAATAATAATAGTAATCCTAACCGGTTTGGGAGTACCTTTGGTACGACGGTGAGCTTTACTTATTGTGTAATAATATTTTCAGTTCTTCCAGTAAGAAAACTTTGATAAAAATTCAAAAAGAAATCATAGAACACAATTTACGTAGGGCAGATAACTTATTTTTGCCTAACATGGTTTTTCAGGTAGGTACTTAATCTGAGCTCTGATAGTCTCATATCATTATATAAATAACAATACCCTTGACCTAAAAAAATATTCAAATGATAATATGTCTTCATTATTTCAATTTCAAATTACAATAATAGTATAGTATATAGTAGTATAGGAAATTACCACTAATGACCATTACCAATCGTTACCTTTAGATAATCCGTTTTTCCCACCATAACTCCGGCCTAATCACGTTTTGAAGTAATAATAAAATGTAAATGGAGCAGAAAGTCCGAGCAAAGGTTACCGATAGACACTGGAGTGCTGTAATAAATGTCTTAATTAGGCACTTAATAGAAAAACTCGGCTATGAACAATGACCGCTTTGAGCGAACGGAGCGAGCCGAGCGAGCGGTTGGGGGCAAGGACGTACGCGATGCTAGAAGTGT
Source organism: Nomophila noctuella (assembly GCA_958496325.1). NCBI lineage: Eukaryota > Metazoa > Arthropoda > Insecta > Lepidoptera > Crambidae > Nomophila > Nomophila noctuella. The sequence continues at coordinate 276,531 of OY292490.1, forward strand.
TATATTACTGTACAAGGGTTAACTTTGAAATATAGGGTTATTATTTATTGTATAACACTATAAGAAGTCATAGGTATCTCAGAAAGGGCTCTGAACACGTTTACATCATATTGAGTCAAGCTGCTAGTAATATGATAATGAATATCATCCCTTAAATCACGAAGCTTTGTTGTTTTGTTTAATAGAAATTGGGTCACACCTCAAACTAAGCCCCTAATCCACAATTTACAGCTCCTAATCCACATTAGCAGTTCTAACAAATACCGTTGAAAGACAAAACAAAAACTGCCCTCGCTACCTGCACCTTGCGATTAAACTTCCCAAACGCCCAACTTCCCGAATCATTAAAGTCAAAATATAAACCCCACTTGTAAACAGGCACTTGCAATAATTTAAGCAGGAGCAGCGCTCCAACCGTTCCAGGGTAAATCACTTCTGTGTCCCTCGGCAGACACTGGAGCGATTTATTATCTGTCATTACAGTGGCAATATCGCGGTAATGACGCGATCCCCGTGGAAACAGTGGATTATACAGGCACCTCCCACGTAATAAGCGGCATGCCTTCGAGACTTCGGAACTGACACTACGTAATGACGCTGCAAATAAACGTGTAGTGCTGGTAATGAGTTTAATCACGATGCATAACGCGATATCATAAGGCAGCTCATTACTCAGGGAGACCAAAAGATAACGCTGCTGTTTTGTATTTTTTTAGATTTTGATTAGTTTGAGCAAGTTAGATAGACATTGCTAATATCGGAGAATTGTTAACCAAATTATTTTGTATCTGATCTTTATCGTTTTCTTAATAATTAACCACCTCATTGACCTCAACAACAGGTATTGTTAGGTCATGCCCCTCTTAACCATTGAGGTATTACTACTACGTATACAGAGACACCTCCAAGAAATATTTTCTTAAGGGCACCGTTGTCCATGGAAAAACTAAAAATCTCCGTCTTGTGTTTTAAAAAGATGTACAATCTAAAAAGTACGAAAAGTAAAGCAGATGGCGTAATAAAATGACAAAAATATCCCTTTTCCGCCCACTTCCCTCCAAATTGACGCATAGATTTGGTATCGATGTCCACTCTATTCGTCGTAGTGATACCTTAATTGTCTTAACATAATACATAAGATGTCATTCACTTTATATAGCACCACCTACGCCGACCACTAGTAATAACCGATGCGTGTTTAACGCCACCCGATTGACTTTTACGGATATAGTGACTCGTCAAGATATTTCATACATTCATGCATGAACTGCTCACATACAAAGCGTTCGGGAGGTCCAAGTCATGAGCTGCAAATACTCCCAAAGTAATTTCGTTATAGCTACCCAAGTTTTAAAAGTGGAAACTGGTTTTACACTATTCCGTAGTTGAGACAAATAATAAGTTCTGGGCATTTCACTTGTATAGCGTAGCGTAGTCGCTTAACCATTGCGACAATTATTACGATGAATGTAAAGGACTTAGCACTACGTAAACTTAACTCACACTTAGCACGAACTAATTCACGGGGTGATTTAAGCCCCGATACACTAACCGATCGTAGCGTTTTCAAAGTAGACACGCGCTATTGAATCGTCAGCGCAGTAATTGCAGCGCCCGTGACAGCCGGTTATCGGCTCATCACGTCGTTCTATTAACACACTTTTATATTTGTAGTGATACCTACTCGAATTTGACAGACTTGACACCAAGTCAACCTCACGCCGAATTAAACACATCAGGTTATTTTTGTTCGTAGCGTTTTAAAGAAGACACGCGCTATTGAATCGTCAGCGCAGTAATTACAGCGGGCGGCGGCATCTCGCGCGTGACAGGCGGTTACCGGGCGCGGGACTGCGTGCAGCCTCGAAATCGCTTATCACGTTGTTCTAGTAACACACTTTTATATTCGTTGTAATACTCGAATTCCATAGTCTTGTCACCACGTAAACTTCACACCAAATTGAAAAACACGAGGTTTTTACTGATAGTAGCGTTTTACAGTAGACACGCGCTATTGAATTGTCAAAGCAGTAATTACACCGGGCGGCTTCACGCGCGTGACAGCCGGTTAGTAGGCTTGCGACCGCGTGCAGCCTCGACAGCGCTCATCACGTAATTCTAGTAACACACTTTTATATTTGTTGTAATACTCGAATTCCATAGTCTTGTCACCACGTAAACCTCACACCAAATTAAACACACGAGGTTTTTACTGATAGAAGCGTTTTACAGTAGACACGCGCTATTGAATTGTCAAAGCAGTAATTACAGCGGCTTCACACGCGTGACAGCCGGTTAGCGGGCGCGGGGCCGCGTGTATCCTCGACAGCGCTCATCACGTCGCTCTAGAAACACACTTTTTATATTTGTTGTGTAACTCGTATTCGATAGACTTGAAACCAAGTAAACCTTTGGCCAAATTAAACAAACGAGGTTATTACTGATCTAAGGGTTTTCAAGAAGAGACGCGCTATTGAATCGTCATAGCAGTAATAAAAAAAAGTTAACCAATATCTTACTTTTATATTAAAGTTAAGTAGATTAACACTCTGAATTATAAAATAGGCAGTTTCAAAAGTACAAAATCTGAAGAAAAGTTTAGGGCAAATTAGAACGCACGACCTCCGCGCTTAACCCAGAACTAATATTCTAAGGAGGCGGAGGATATTTCCAAAAACACGTTTCGAAATAATACCTTTTACAAAAACAGTTGGTACCTGATGAGTTCATTTCAGTGAGACTCAGAGGGACGTGACTCCCTTTCTTCGCCCCGTTCCGTTATTAGCTTTCCCCAAATTACCACTTAGTTGACATTAGTGAAGGAATTTAATATCTTCTGCCATTTTTTCGGGTCAAGTTCGAGACAGATAGCTGCGCGTCAAAGGAAATTCCTGACATGGAATTGGCAATGTGAGATGATATTAACAGTTCTACGTATAGAAGAACGTATTTTTTTCATCATATAATAATATTTCGTAGATTCTTTCTCTCTGTGTTAAAACCATTGTCATTTTATTTTGATGCAGACTTTTCTCTTAATTTCAAATCTTATATCCTAAAGACACCCAATCTTATTTCAAACGGAAATTACTATATTTAGGGGCCACGCTTCGCCTCTTTAAGTACAACAAATCTGTTTATTACTCATAAGCGTAACAATATTATGGTCGGCAAAACAGATTTTACATAATTAATATCGCGTTTAGTCCTGTTAAATAATATTAGTGAGATTTTTTAAAGCCTAACGCTACGCATCTTTGCTTCTAAGACTGCAAAGTTTTCATTTATTGAAATCGTTTTATGACAAAACGTCATTAATCAAAAGAGCGATATTTCAAGTAGAGGCAAACAAACAGACGTATTAATTAAAATGCAAATATTTCAATTTTGTGAGCACACGCGGCTATCGGCTGTTTGCGCAGGCGCCGGGAGAGACTGATTGTCCTCTCGCATTTGACAGATAAATAAAAACTGTGGAAAGATGCATTCGAAGCTTTGGTCAGTAGACGAGATTATCCAGTAATGTGAAGATGTGAGTTTTTTTTCATAGGTACCGTATACTTTAATAGGTAAGTTAATTTGGTAATTTTGCAGTACAGATAAAATACATTTAGGGTAGTTACTTGCTTATTAACCAGATGAAAAATATTATTATGGACTCTGATTATTATTTTGGTTCAAAAAAATTAGGCATTGAACTTGGTTGTTCTCGTGAGTCACGTATAAAAAGCAAAAGCAGGAGTCTGGTTTGATTTCCGAAAAATTAATTGAATATTTTGATTTAAATATAAATAACAGACCCCAACACAACAAAGATCCCTTTGTTACACAAACCGTCACCCACAGATCTCGCAGTTTGCACACTGACCGAGCCCAGGTGCAGGACAAAGACGGTTCCCGGCGGCTGCGGCGGGCAATTCCCGCGCTGTCACGCGTCACGCCGTCACGCCGTCACGCCGTCACGCCGCGCGTCACGCCGCGTGACGCCGCCCGCCGCAGATCAACCGCGCGTAATAACGTGACCGCAACGGGAGTGCGAGTGAAACGTGCAAGGCCTTGTTTGTTTAATGTACGAAATTGTATTCTAGTGGATGTTTGGCTTGACCGTATGTATACATAGTTTAATGTTTAACACGAAAGGACATAAGGATTTACGAATTAAAATCAAGACAATGTGGTTTGAATTAAAGAAGAAACTACATACTCAATAAAAACTACACTATTATTAGATGGAGTCTATGGAGTCCGTTTGCGACCACGGTTGCTGTAACGCAGCCGAAACGTCAGCCAGTAAGAAGTATATAATATATACTATGTACATAATTAAAAATAATTGGTTTGTCCCGATGTCTAATATCAGTACACTATTTATTATACGTACATTAAATTCTAAGATATTTGTATGTTAAAATATCTCTCTTTCAAACGTGTAACACTACGAGTATACTACTATGCTATTTTAAAAGTACCCCAATTAAAGTAATTAAAACAGACAGTTATATTCGGCCGTGCTCGTCCGCAGATCGATAGTTGAGGGTCGAAACGTAGCCAAGCCCGACTCAATATGTCACTCGAACACTTCGGGCGGTGTCGTTTGTTTTCTCCTACAAAGGGCGGGATGAATGCCTGTTTTAGATTATGTTGCTTCGCGTTTTATGTTTGGTTACATGTTGCAGGTAGGTATGTAAAAATATTCAAAAGTGTATCTTTTTACATTTATACATAAATATGTGTAGCAGATAATCCTGCGTTATCCCAGGGGAACATTTAATCGAAATAAAATATCCTATAACCTCATTCAGCCCATACCCTGCTTGTTTCCCAAATTTGATCATAGTCCGTTCAGAAGTTTCAGCGTTATTTACGGACAAACATCAAAACAAGCAAACTGTCACATTTATAATATTAGTGTGATGCGGTCAGTGTGCAAACTGCGAGATCTGTGGGTGACGGTTTGTGTAACAAAGGGATCTTTGTTGTTTTGGGGTCCGTTATTTATATTTAAAACAAAATATTCAATTATTTCTTGAAAGTCAAACCAAACTCCTGCTTAGATTTTTTATGCGAGACTCACTAGGGCTTTCAAGTTCAAACTACGGAACCCTAAAAATGAAGCACCTCAAAATAATATTTTTTCTTCCTGGTAATAAGCAAAACACCATGCACAATATTTTTTTACTGACCCGCAACAATATCAAATTAAAGTACCGTTGAAAGTATACGGTAACTATCAATAACATTTACGTTATTAAGCACTTTTACAATACCGACCGATTCAAACTTTGCATTCGTTTTGTCAACATTTCTTAACCCTACAACCACCGGTCCTTTAGTTCAAAAAGAAACAAAGTTACCTAATTGCTAACAAAGTTACGTTCAGCTAATTCCCGTTTATCTTAGTTCCTTATGAAAGTCGGGATTGAGAGCTCATCGGGCGCCCGTGGACCGTGACGGTGCGATTCGAGCTATTTATTGCCACTACCTTATCTCACCCCCTCCATATTTTAAGGGGGTGATAAAGGCGAAACTGCCTTGCCTGTAGTATGGTAATGTGAGGGCGAACCGTTGATATTTTTGTATTGGTGAATTGAAGTATTTCATTTAAGACGCGTGTTTATTAGTAAATATTAGACAAATAAGTTAATAAAGTTATTATTTGACTAAATTTATGATCAAATTTGAAATCACCAAAGAATCATTTGTAAGTCAAACATAAAGCCAAGCGTAATTTTGATTGTTGTTACAGATTTCTATAAGCAAATCCGGCCACAGAAATCGCAAGCAATTCTTTCAATTTTTTCATTAAAAACATTATTCTCGAAAGTGACAAATCCGATTAAAACGCCATAAAAATAAGCACAGAGTAAAAGAAACACGTCACTCAACGCCCGCTCGACAAATTACCAAGAGCTATAAAAGAAAGTCTCGTATTACCAAATTACGCGTCAATTATGTGGCTTATGGGCCGACTTTTAAATTTGCATTAATTTGCACAATACGCTCGTTTCTTTAGTCTCCGCAGTAAATTCATTATGTTCCAGTGAAATTGTCGACTTTGCAACTGTCGGGAATTCGTAAACTCTCCCTAAGTCCTCTCGAAACTTGCACGAGTGTAAAACTGATATAAAGGTAAGCCTGAGCTACAGCCGGGTTTATTAATTGAAAACAACGTTATTTTCGACGAAGTAAATAGTCTTTAAGACGCTAGCGGCAGATTGAAGCCGATTTTCGGAAGTTGCGCGTTCGTTTTGTATAAATTTTGGGTTTTCACAGAGCTTGTAGCCTCTTGTAGGCAGACGAACTGGAACGCTGTTTTGCTTTATTTTACTTTCAGCTTCTTGGTAGTGTTCGTAAGTCAATGGGAGTAAGACTTTTCAATTACTATTAGAGTTTTCCTACTTCCGTCATCTACGAATATTCATTCCTATGGGAAAATATAACTCACGACGTGTTTTGCAACTTACGAAATAAACATAATTTATAGCAAGTGCTTCCAAAACAAGTAAATTCGTGTACGACTCAATAAATTTTAAAACTGATCATCAAATAAATCACGCGTGCACCGGTAAATCAAAACGCGGCCGAATTTGGCACAAATCCGAACTACCCTCAACACTACACAATTATACTGATTTACTGCCGCGGAACTGGGCTGAAACAACACCGGATTGGCACACTGCAATCCATTCACCGCGTATCGTTGTGAGCCATCTTTGGGTTCCATCGTGAGAGAACGAAAACGACTGATATAAATGAAAAAAAAAAAACATTTGAAAAATTTCATTCAGGTCACTGCGGTATATGCTTATAAGGTAATTTTTGGTAACAGCCTCTTGAAATGTCGTCTTGTCTATAAGTATTAACAAATTACTTTCACATTTGGAAGTGTTTATTGTAATTTTAAGTCGCGCCCATCCTTAATATCCATGTTACCAAAACACATAATTTCTTATTTATATGTTAACACGAGATGTTTTGTAAACATTCAAGCAAAGAGAGTACCTAGCCAATGTTAACGCACGTACTGACTTACTCCAATTTCAATGTTCCATTTGTATATTTGTTCTGTACGTACGAACATACGGAACCACAGCCGTGCGAGCGGCGCTGCCTTTGTGTTCGTACGGGACGGACGGCGCGTCGTAATTTGGTGTCGAAACAGGAAGCGAATTGAGACACAGAGCTCGTGCCGCGATTGTAATCTATTTGCTTCTTTCATCTCTCCTCAGAGGGCATTGTAATCATTTCTAATATATTTTGTCTTGATATGTGGATAGATCGATATGAAGCAACAATGGTTATTGGGTGTGCATTTGTGAAGATATTTCTTTTTTAAAAGTTGCACCAAATTTGGTTGACTGTATGACACTCATTGCGTACAGTCAGCAAGCACAAATAAAAAATATTCATTTGGTTAGAAGAATCTTGAATTTCAATATGCTTCCAAATTAGGAGTTAAACTTTGAGCAGCTTGCAGCTACATTACCTTATCTTTGTGCTTAATTTCTCAACTATACCGTCGCATCAATCGTGCCGACAGTTTTGACATTTTTACGTTATAAATCAGCTATGTCAGCCTTAACAAAGATGGCGGCTCAGACGCGTTAAGACCTATGCTATAGCAAGGGTCAATCACTTGCAAGTCTCTTATTATCCCCGGTAAAAAGCGGACGAGCTCCAACCGCAGACGTTAGACGGTTCATAACAGACGACACTTTTTTACCTATCCCCGCAACGAATATTCTAGACTGCTCATATTTTATACGCGAAATATGAGCTAGATGAGTCGCCCGAGGCTGCTACAATCACAGTGAAGACGCAAATAGTGAGGTAACAAGAATACCATTTGAAGAGGCGCAGTTCAAGGAAAAAAGAGGTTGTAGGTAGGAGCTTAGAAAACGTGAATCCTTATTCAATTACATATTGTTCTAGTAAATATGGCTGTGTGAAAGTCACCAAATTTGAAATGAAAAAGGAGAAATCCGTTTCTCATACAAACGGGGGCCTGGATGTGCACGGCTACAAATTGGTCACCGACTAGAACACTTCAAAAGATTACATTTGCCCAATTTTAATAGCTGAATTCAACGGCCAAATATGTTAAAATCATGCATGAATATTCTTTATTATTGCCATATCTATATGGTGTGACATCAAGTGACAGGACTGACATTGACGTATGACGTAAAACCATAATGCACTGATCTATATAGACAAGATAAGTCAGTGCCAAAATGGTTCCATTTCAATTGATACTGATCGTTTAATAGATCAATTGTTTGATTTTATTATTGTCTTTATTATGAAGACGTAAAAAGTAGATCATTATTAAGATATAACGAATATTACAAATAATAAATGATTGTAGTTTCTCAAAATGTAGCAAAAAGATACTGAAACATGATGCATTTAATTTAATCTCCGCTTATCGATTTTCTCTGATCGATTATTTAATCTGTCATGTTATTAGGTGCGTTTTTGAAGACAGTTAAAAATTAAAAAATACAGTGCTATGTCGTTTATAAAGTGTGTTTGATAATGTAAAATATATAATTATGCAATTAACTTAAGTTGGCCAAAGCCTATTCCGTTGTTATTTATAGAGGTTAATTAACAAAAATTTACAGTTTTTTTAGTATATAATTTATCCATGCACAATCAAGCCCAAAATGGATCGTCTCCTTTAAACCGATGATAAGAGCCTTTTTATAGAAAGGTAAAATAGAAGCTCGTTAAACGATGTCCAAGTGTTTTTTTTCTTTAAGCAAGAAGATGTGAAACTTGTTTTAAAACGTTGATTTAACTTATCATTAGGAGGGACAGATAAGATTTGAAACTCAGGAACCAAATTTTGAAAATCCTTGCACGTACCCACTAAAAAAAGTTTGGTTAGCTTTGCACACCGTGTGAGAAGCATCTGAACAAACTTCACTGTTCACTGAGCAAAAAACCTCGTTGGCCGATAAAAAATAGGTGTCCACGGCCATCTGATTTACATCTCGGCCCGCGGATCTGAGAGGACGGAGGTAGGCAGCGTATTTGTTATTGTGACGCGGGTAGCAACCTACCGTCGAATGGGAAACAGTTTTGAGGTGAACCTTTAACTTGATGTAGTAGGTTTTCTCTGTGTACCTACATTATGTACGTTCTGGCCATATTTTAATGTATCAGACAATCGACGTTTATGTACGACTCCAGAAGGCAAACCACTAAAGAAGAAAATGAATTAAAAATAAGATGCCACGAATATAAAACCTGTGATAGTAGATGTTAGAGGTGCACTCTCATCTAGTTTATTTCACTACAACTGATAAATAAGCGGGCTAACTCAACTTAAAAAAATTCAACAAAACACAGAACGTTCAAAGTATCTAAATCCTTCATAATTTTCGCGATCAAAGTGTTCCCTAATCCCGCGATCGAGCCGAGCTATTAACAGCCGGAATACAATAATATAATCTTGTAATACCGTGAACCTTCGCTCTGCTAACAGAATTTCGACCGTAACTCAGAGAGTTGGAGTAATCCCATTGTGCGGAGGGTAAATACTGGCTGCGTACGTACCGACACCGCCGGGCTAACACACGTAAACTAAGACCTTTGAGGTCCGTTTGAACGGATGCCTATTGGAAAATTCAAGCTTTTTCATCTGATATTCAATGTGTAGAAACACATCTGACTGAAAATAAGCGTCTGATGTACGGTGGCAGTGCATTTTCTAAACAAAACACGGGACGTAATTGCGGCATTCTGTGTCATCAGTGATTTATAAAATACATTGCAAGCGCAATCACGCCGACCTGTGGCCGCGTTTTTTTGGCCTAGTGCGTTCCTTTACAAAGATGTGATGAGTTTAGGTTTCACTCCATTTGTAATGTGGGATAATGATTCTATCTTTTTTTTTTGGTATGTCCTGTAACTGACAAAGCGTTTTAAAAACATTCTTACATTGATATCAATAAAAAACAAACTTTGCTCAAGCAAATCAAATTCCTTTTATGTGAACTAATATAGAAACCAACTCCTCAAGCATTACACCAAATCGATCTTCAACGAACACATTTGTATCAAGTTTCATTTTTCACAGAAACTTTTGCTTTGCCTTTGACATTTTCTTGCCAAAGCGGCTTTACCTTTGCGTCTGAATACGTTTCTGAATAAAGAAAAAGAAATTTTAAGCCAAGGACAATAGGATACACATTTACGTAACGTGATTCTGTGTTTGATCAAAGTTAAGATGAGGCAATTCTTATCGCGGCCGTGGGTGGGTCAAGCTGTTGTTTAAGTTTCAGTATGAACAGACAGGCTTGACCGAATACCATGATCTCATAGAAAACCTGTTATATGTATGTTATGTATCTATCTATAATATATAAATCTCGTTTAAGTATATTTGTAATACCACTGTTGATTCTGATGTCTGTAACACAAATGCAGAGCTACTTAACACGGAGTCAGATCAATGTATGTGACATTTATTTATTTAATATTTTTACAGAAAACCAAAAATACATACGAGTACAATCCCGTCTAGTGTGTTTCTGTACTTATATCTATTGTTCTAACCATACTTTGCCGTTTTAATTCAAAACATTAAACACCATTAATACACTCACCGTTTGTTAGATAAATTAAGCTGTCAGCTTAAGCGACGCGAATTTGAGATTTAGTTTTTAAGCGCGCTCCGTAAATTGCTGAGCTGGGAAAAATATTCTTGAATGGACGCTCGTGTACCCTTCGCCCTTGGAGGAGCAACGATCACTCGAAGGGCAGAGGGTCACTGCAGAGGCTATGTTTAGCTTGGACGATACCAATAAACTGTCAGACTTTTAATAGAACATCACTCTAGGCTATATGAAAATATTACTACATTTTACGCAGGCTTTGTGAATGACAAGTTAGATTTACCCCCGTCTTCATAAAAAATATGATATTTTAGGTTAAGTGCGTTGCGTTTCGGAGGTTATATCAATGTCTAGAATGTCACTCATTTTGTTGATTATAGTAAGGGAGGCCCTTTATAATGTTAAAAAGATTGTCATAGCTATTAACTCATCACTTCATATTTATTATCTAGACCTTTTAAAGTTTGAATTAAGCTTTGTTAACTAATAACATGCAATAGTATGACTGACGTAATTTTTTTGATATATTATACGATAGGCTTTAAATTTCAATTAAAACAAATAGCGAGAGAGCATTACGAAAGAAAACAATTGAATATAAAAAATAATACAACGCCCGACTTTTTCTTCTTCTTCATAAAACTGTATTGAACAATTTTGTCATAATGTACTCGACTATTACTGTTTTTTCGGCCTATTGGCAACATTTACCTTTCCTTAAATTTAAATACTATGTAATTAAAATTAAGTTACGTCTAGCTCGCGAATTCGCAGTGTAAAATACAATTTTACGTTGCGGACGATTTCGTAACACAACTTTGTTGGAATTCAGGAAAAAGTTTTAATTGCTATTAAAATTAACACGCAGAATTGCCTTTTCTACGTTTGGGCGTTATCTAAATTTGTTTTCTTAATATTTCCTTTGTGGATTGACGACAGCATTAAAAATCACGTTTAGTGCTAGTGTATTAACAACGCTGTGTTTACAATGTACTCATAAAAAAATTAGAAACTGGATTTCAAAATTTATTTGAAAATAAGTGCATATTCACGCCATTTTTTTTAGATTGTTTGAGCTTAAGCAATTATGGTCTTTAGCAATTTACGTGTTATTGAACTTTCGCGTATATTTATGTACATTTTATACTTTAACCCCTCGTGACACGTCAATGTTATAAAGGCGCGTTCACACCGCAGATGACAGGCGACAGTGGCGCCGCTATGTGAACTAAATTGACGATATTTTACGAGGAGGTCATTACGCTGGCAATGCGCCGCGCGCGCATTTTACGACGTACGTACGTCGTGACCGGAGCGCTTATTACGCGGGGTAGTGGGACAACCCGTGGTTTAAGCTAGGGTTTTTTAGCTCTCATATGTTGGGGTCATGGGGTTTTGAAGGCTGGCCACGTGTCGTGGAGCTGTTGTTGTCCATGAGTGGCAGTAACTCTGTACAAGCAGGTGAGCCAAAACGGTCGCTTGTTTGTAATATAAGATTTTAGACTTTCGCGTTGCATTATGACACTAGTATTATTTAACGGGATAATTAATATCGCGTTAAGTCCCGTTAAATAATACTAGTGGTCGCTTGTTTCTCTTTTGTTAAAAAAAAGGCTGTACGCTTGTCAGCGAATCACTAAATCACTAATACTTCATGGTTAAATTAGTAAGTGACTTTTGATGGCCAATCGCATAGCATGACTTTTTGGTGTTGTCGACGGCACGCCAATCGGTAAACGAACTACTTAAAATCGATTTGAAGGATTGTAAGCCTAAAAAGCATAATGATGTTTGTTTGGACCACAAAAAATATCTAGACTGAAATAGCCGCTATACCACTATAGTATCCGAGTATCCATCGGGCACTCAAAGAATATTTTGTAAGCGTATTTTTTATTGCGTAATTACTTAACCCGTAATATTTTTACGACAGCGTTGGCTGCGTTTTTCACATTTTCGTCAGAGCTGAGAGCCTTTCAGCCGTTAATCGAGGCTAGACATCTATTAAAAATTATGTGCCCCATTTTCAGGGGCATTGTATCTTTATCGTAGTTATTTTGTGTGGGAGTGGGACAACAGCTATTTTCGAACGGTTCGGCGTAATGACGATTCTTGGTATTGGTATTCGAAGTGTCGTTTCATTCTTTTAGTGATTATTATTACATTGGATTGTATCAATGAAAAATAAATTTTCGAATTTGAATAAGTACGAGTATCATAGTCATTTTATGTTATTCAATACCTTTTGATACTTTGAGACTAAGCAACTGTTAGTAATTGAGTCATAATAAGTTATCCACGTTATTATGCAGAATTTACTCTTAAGCTTCCATCATAGCAACTTTTTTACAATGTAATGATTTACTGCGAGAACTTGAAAATTTCATCTAACAAAATTGTTCATTCAATTTCTAATAGAAAACCCTCGTAGTGTATTTAAATAGAGAAGTTTGACCTTAACTCATAAGTTAGGGAGTGTACAACATACAGCGCCACCACGGCACTCAAATAACTTACGAGCCGTCAACTCCACTACTCCATTTTGTATCGTCATATATCAGCAATCTTCCTTCAAAATATCCCTCATTCGCGTTAAGTCTGACGCCATAATACCCCAGCTGACGTGAGTTCGCCAGATAGCGTTCAAATTGCAAATTAAAAAGACGTTTATTGACCGTTAGTGGATTCTGTTACGGCGAGTGATTTGGCTCCGGCTGCCCACATAAAAGAGGGTAAGGCTCACACATACTGGAGGTTTTCGTGTGTTTTAAGGAAGGCGTGATTTGGGTATTTTTCACGTTGAACTTTTTACTACTTATTATTTTTAATTTGGGGTATATTTCACATGGCGTATAGCCCACAGCTTGTTGGTACAACTGTTATCATATACCTATTGGGTGTTTGACTGCTTACAAAACAAAATATGAAACTCCTACTTTAAGGGAGATGATGACTCAAAAATAACCAAAAATTATTATGATATAGTTACAGATGGGATTTCATCAAATTATTTCAATTTAACGAAACTAAAAAAAAAGTATTGATTTGGCAATACATACTAACATGTGACATCATAGCTTCGAATTTCATACAGTTACGTTAACAAGCTCATGTTTTTGACATTTAATAAAAGGGAGTGATTCGACCTGTCAGTCAAATACCGGATTAAACAACACACAATGTGCAATCACAATAAATTCATTAATTTTATGAATGTTTCTATTAGGTGTACTCTGGTAAATTAGTTCACTCATTATCACACATGTCAACGATACAGTAACAATATCGAAACGAATGTAGATGTATGAGCAAATATTTTAAACGTAATAACTTGGCTCGTATGTTTATTTTAGATATTATCTAAAAGAAATCTATTTGTCTCAGTCAGTAGCACTATTTGCTCTAGTTTGTCGAGTCTATTTACTACATTTTTAATAAAGCCCTTTTACAACAGTTAAATTATTTTAAAGATATTTTGAATTTACATACGGACCGGTAATTCAATATAAGAATTTACCATTCCACGTTACACGAATTATTTTAAAGATACTTTGAATTTGGGCATGTTATTCCAAATTAGAATTTATCCTTCCACGTTAACTGAAGGCTCGCAATAAGCTAACTCCGCTCGCTGCATTGTGTGAACCCGCCTTAAAAAGGGATAAGATTTTTTTGTGTCAGATAAAATGGGATTTTCCGCATAGCGAGCAGGAGATAGGTGAGGTGATTAGCACACCCTAATTACGGTGCGGGAAGGTGCTTTTTGATAATTTTTGAATTACACGCTTAATCGGGTAATTTTTACAGCGAATCGTGGTCTTTCGCTCGATTGTGGGTTATAATGGACCAGTTTATGACTGTATTATATATTTTTATGAATTGTTTTATGTGAGTGTTTTACTATCGCCAGTCTTAGTAAAAATTACAATTTACTTTTTGTACTGTCATTTGTACTGAGCTTCCCTCATTATTCATTATTAATTGCCTTGTTAGAATCAAATAAGTGTAAAACTAGATTTCACGAAGCAGCTTATTAACATGATGGAAAATTGTATTAGTTTCAGATTTATGTTCCACAAAAATGGGACGGCATTAAAACATTTTTTAAAAACGTATAAAATATAACATCTGCTTCATCTTAAGTAAATGTATCATTATTAAAAACTATTTTATCTAATATTTGAAAGAGATCACATTTTATATCTCTTAGAACTTACGAATATTGTTACTCAGAAGTTTTCAAAAACAATGCCCATTAAAAGCATCACTCACTTTCTTTCAGACAAAGTATCTATTAGTTTAACTCAAACTACTAAAAGGCTTTAACGAAGCTACTTAGCATTAAACTTATATAGCAACACACCGTTAAGAAGCTCTTTGACCTCAGACAGGGCGATATTTAAAAAAAGCCTCTGATTCATAATGAAAATGCTCGAACAGTAATAGTTAACTGAGTCAGTAAAAACCGTTTTACACCCCCGGCGCGCGTTTGTAATTATCTCAAATTAACAATCTGCCTTGCTATTCAGTACATCTGTACTCGGTAGTTAATAACTTTATTGTCCAATAATGACAGAGGCGCCGCTCGGCGCGTAAAAAGCTTAATGTGTACATAAAGACAGCGCTTAGGTAACTAACAAACCGCACGCCGCAATATCAAAGTTTACGGGCGTAATTCAATTAAAATCCAACAATTTTGAAGCGAGTACAAAATGAAATTTAAGTTGCGTAACATGGAGTCGGCTGTCGTGCCGGATGACGTATTACGCGGCGGCAACCGTTTCAATTTGCTATAGGTGGGTTCGACACGGATTCGGGGGGTTTATTAAGGGCGTGCAGACAGCACACTAGCGCTGTGAATCGTTTTTCCTTTAATTGTAAAAAAAATATAGATTTTTAGATAGAAACACGCTCTGTAGTGCACTAAAAAATACAATCTAAGATTTTTTGAAATCTGCTTTAAATACTTTTCTTACGTAAAGATGACCATAATACATTTTATAAAAGTGAACACTTTTAGCGATATTCAATATTATGACAACTAACACCAATTGCTAAGCTCAAAGCTTGTAATATGGAAGAAATTCTAGGGAACGGATAGACACACTTAAATACTTTCATAAACATTCATGACTCGAGTACAAATGCCAACGTTCATCACAAACAGTTGGCCCTAGCGGGATTCGAACCCTCAGTGGTCAGAGACCCTGGCTACAAAACCAATACAGACTATACTAGAGTCGAGTGACAAAACGAACGAGCCCGTTACCATTTTATAAAACCATAAATCTTATTCTTTAGTGCATTACCAAAAGTTATTTAATCTTAATATCTTAAATTAAAATGAAAACGATTGGCGGCGCTAGTATGCGGTGTACACGCCCTTCGCCGCGGTGTCGCGGTGTGATTAAATGGCCTTGTCCTGTCGCGAGCCTGGCCAGCAACTCTGGCCAGCTCTGCAACAAATACGCGATGATGCTGTGTAGTGGCTTTGGGTTTGGATCAATGGGGATTTGGACTGGGGTTTGTTAATCGTCTTCCAATCATTTGCGTGTATGAATCTCTAGAGGTCGATGATGGTCGTAAATTGTCCTTGTGAAACGTCCAAAGCTATATTTGCAAGGTCTAAGCGACGCATGAATTAAATAAATTAAAATTTAAAGTAAGCCTTTACTTGGGTTCACCGTGTATTGAACGTATTCTCTTTTCACTATTTTTTACTTTATATATTGTTTATAAAGTAAAAAAGTGTTTATAAACAAAACAGTACAAAAAATATCTTAAGATTTTTAAAATATTATTATAATACAACTGAAAGGATTGCGTACCGTTTATATTTGGCGAAATGAGTAACTTAATAAGATACCAAATTTTAAATCGAGCGCACGATCGCGCTCGGTGTAACACGCGAGTTTTCTCAAAAAGAATTTTCCATGCAGTTGCTCCTAATAGGGGTTTGGAATTCGTGCAGACCCAGCAAAGTAGCTTACAGTACGAAAACGCAGGTCCAACGACACAGCTTAAATAATTCATTGCGCAAGACCCGCATTCGTTACGCAGCCTTGCTCTTATCAATATACCCGCGTAAGGGGAATTTAATTCAATTATACCATTCAAGTGTATGTGGGAAAACAGCGAGTCACCTTTTCGTCTCTTTTTATTAATGATCAGTTTTTTTTGGACATGCCTTACCGCCGTAGATGGTCCTAAGGTAAAAGCTGACAATATGTAGATTATATGAGTTTTCTAATTATCTCTTTTTAATTTTTAGGGTTCCGTAGCCAAATGGCAAAAACCGAAACCCTTATAGTTTCGTCATGTCTGTCTGTCTGTCTGTCTGTCCTGGCTCGTTCTCCGCCGTTTCTGAACCGATTGCCACGAAAATTGGTGGAGAGATGTATAGTGATAATTCAAGAATTGGTTTTTAAAATAATCGAAAAATAATTATTTTTACCCCCCCTCCCATACAGTTAAAAGTAAATTAAAAAAAAAAAACGACTTAACCCATCGTGCGGGGTATCGTTAAAAAGGTATTTTTAAATACAATAAAACTTGCCTTGAAACCATGTATATCAAACACCCTAGTCTCGAGATATACATATTAATACAAAGTTAAAATTAAAGCGTCCCCACCCCCCTTAACTTTTGAAATACTATTACAATAATTCTGAAAAAAATGTCCTTTATACCTACAAGTAAGTACTTTCAACGAAAACTATAGCGAAGTCTGTATCATACATAGTTATTTTTATACAACTCGACCAAATTATGACGTGCAGTTGCCCTTATTCGTTTTTAAGTTTATTGATTTTTTATTTCAAGATGCTTAATTCAGTGGCATTGTTAAAATACAAGATTGAAGAAATGTTTTAAAAATATACAAACCATTTTATGTATTTTTTGATGATATTTTAGTAAAACTACGTTGCTGCAAAAACACAAATGGCAGGTGTATAAATATAATCTGGTATTAAAATCAAAGCCGTAATGTAAATTAAGTTGTGTTTGTAAAATTTTGTTTATGGATGTTCAACCAACTACACTCGTAAAACCTTCAAACTGGATTATGTTTCGCTCATTTCATTTATACGTTGTTATTATTTATCTTCTCTCGTAAAAGAGTGCGCATTTAGATTAGTTTTAAAGCATTTCATCTGCGTGAATTTAAGTTGTGGAGCTCAAAAATATACGTTATTATTTTTGTTAAAAAAATGTCGTGGAGTGCATAATTTTAATACGGACCATACTTAACTTTTCTTCTCTTGTGGATATTGCTGTGGTTGCAAATATCACTAAATTACTAAGTTATACAAATGCATTATGTTTTTTGAAAAAAATAATAATACAATCAGTTTCACAACTTGTTCATTAGTTATGTTCAAGTCATCCCAAGCCAATCTTGGCATCAATCAATCTGACTCAAGCCATAAAACTACGACTCACCTTTACTCGCGCCGTCGGGTCCTCTCAGAATGGAACACTCTTCTATTGTCCCGAACGGCGTGAACAGCTGGCGGACATCCTCCTCCGTCTGTTGTTTGCTGAGCATGCCAACGAACAGCTTGCGATCTGCGGAAAACACACAGCTGTGACACAAGCCGGCCGACTCGACTCGTCCGACCCGCTCGTCGGACGCGTCCGAATCGTCCGACTCACTCGTCTGACACAAGCCACGCCACAACAAGCCGCGGCGGTGCGTGGAGCGGTGAGACAATCGGCCGCGGACTTTAGTTATTGATGCAGGTCTCACATCGGATTTTAATTGGTTGGGTAGTGCCAATGTTAGGTTGGGGACCTCACAGTTTTGATGCAGGTCTAACAATTTATAAGTGAATTTTTGAACTACATAAGTATCAGGTTGATACTTTAAAGAAAATGAGTATTCTCATAACTTTAGTTCAACCAATACCAATCTGTGTGAAGACCTGGATCGACAAGACATACATCGGTGGCTTTAACTTTCGATTTTCTATAGATACAGGTCTCACATATTTTTGAAACATTTAATTGTATGTGGAGACCTGTATCGGGGCCTATATCGGTGGCTATCGCAGAGGACCAGTGGACCGCAGAAGGCGGGACAGGGCGCTGTGCTGGCACGCGCGCGAACACAACGCTTAACAGACACCAGCGCGTCAAGATACACACTCACAATTCAAAACTAGCGCTTAAGCCCCCGACATAAGGGCGGTACAACATCCAAAGCGCTCCAACTGACGTGCTGCTGTCTGTACAACCACCAGCTGAGTAGTGACTTACATTACACCCACTTCGCCCGGGAACTCTTAACTCAATATCGCTCCACAACATCGGGTAATTTCGCAAAAACGTTTTTTATGTTTGCAAAACTTTAATGTAAGTCATTTTTTTTATACAACGTGAGATTTATCTCTTTGTACAAACGTAAAGTTATTGCGAACGCGCATACGATGCTTCGTTTAGAAGTTTCGATGCTATTTTCAGAACACAATTACTGCTTACTATCGCTCAATATTTAATTTTAAATCTAATGGATAATAGGGCAACTGAGCGATTTTGCTTCATAGTTAAGCCAAATAAGTATAATTATAGTTGTGTTTGTTTATTTGCAAAATCGGTCAAGTGCAATAGACACCGCTATAAGGCAGAGTATGCGCGCGTATGCAAACGCAGCGTTATGTGCCCGCGCGCTAGTTGCTACTGTTGTCAATGCGATGATTGCATGGAATGTCGAATGCTATTGTTAAATTGATGCCAAATTTTGCAACAAAGATATCTGAGAACAGAATTTTTGAAAATTATTTTACTTTAAATTTTTGGCGTCAATTTAAGTCAGTATAATTTTTTCAACAGCGCCCTATCTAAGACGGTCGGACCGCCTCGACTCAACTCCGCTCAACTGTCACCACGAAGTGATGAGACAAACAACGATAGCTCTATAAAACACATAATACACACATTTTTAGTTAGGTAATGAGAACAACGAACAAAATCCAAACCCAGTTCAACACAAAAAATTAGCACATTACACTAATGTTGCAATGGTGATAATTTCAGAGGGTTCCGTAGAGAAAACTTTTCACATAAATCAAAGGGTGATTACACATGATGGGGTAGTTAGGGGCTGTGAGCTACGGAAACCTCGGGGGTCAAACTTTTGATTAGTTTATCTGTTACAAAAATAAACTGAGACTTCTGTTCGAGCTGAGAGAACACCGCGGCACCCAATACGTTTGATTGTCAAAATTTTGAACGGTCTCGAATATTTTGGTTGCATTGGGCTCTTTACAGAAATCAACGTGTGTTTAAAATTAATGACAAAACATAAATCCACACTAATTACGTATCGAAATGAATACGAAAAACAAAATGTTTTTTACAGCACGACGATAACTAAGTGCATAGTGAGGGTCGATTTGTTCGAGGTCGAATCTACGTGTCCGCGTGCGCTTGAGATAGTTAATGAAACAAAAGAGGGAGAGGTGTTAGATTGCAAGAGATTACAGAGAGAAAAGTACTAGGAGTTCAGAGAAACTAAAGAGGTTGAAGGAGGTATATGCGCAGTGTAGATTCGACGTGGAACGACCTCACTGCGCGCGCTATTCGACAGTGACAACAGTACAGCCTAGGGCACGCACATCAACGCTACCTGTGAACGCCTACGCGCGCCGCCTTCCGCCCCCTGCAACACAAAAACAAGCTACACACGCGCACTCCACCGCTCCACTTTAATGAACTTTTATTGTTGGAAGGAACTTATTTAAACGACTAAGGTATGAGAATAAGTAATGTAACATAAAGGTTAAGTAGAATATCAGCCTGTGATTGTCCCACTGGAGGACTTAGGCCTCCATCATCAGCTACATCTTTAAGTCATGCTATCGTTAAATTACCAATTGATAAAATCACAATACGGTTATTTTTTTTCAATCGACATCGTATTTGAATAACCATTACATAAAAATTATATAATTATCAGGTAATATAATTAAAAAGAAATACTTAATTACATGGTGGTCAGTAGTCAAAGTCCTTGAGATATTTAGCAAAAATTTAATTAACGTCGGTAACGTTAAAAATAAATATTTATACGCATTATGGTACATGTCTTTAACTTACCTAAAATGACTTTACATAAAATTGCATTGATCATAAAAATGTATTATAAAACTTAACCCTAAACATTCATCGCCAAAATCAGAACATATAATTTACTGGCTTGTATCAAACGGACCTCTTCTATGAGTATAACATCAGTGATCTCTCGTGGATCTGTTATTATTTTATGCATGGGATCGGCCGTTGTCTTTTTTGTGGCCCAATAAAACAACAGTAAAACTAACCGATACTTATGCCGATAAGGGGCCGATTCGACCGCTGACGGCAAATACAGGTTGTTGCGGACGAAATTAAATGCAAACAGCGCGGAAAGGGACCCTGGGTATTTGCAGCTAGGAAAATAAACGAAAATGTGTGCTAATTAAGTCCTATGTTCTTATCTTTATGTAACGAAGAAGCTAGAATGCTTAATTAGGGGAAGTAGTTAGGTGGTAAAGTATTTAGTTATTTTTTGAAATATTAAAAACGATGCAGTTTTATGAAAAGCTGCTGGTACTAGGACCCCACAAAACCGGAGTAGGTAGGTAGTAATTTGTGCTGCGTTTCATTGTTAAGGTGTGACAAAACTAGTAATTTATTTTGAAACTCATCATTTTAAATACTTTTTAATAAGCAAGGGATTTTCGTTGCGGATTTCTAAATATTAAAGCCAACATTATTTTGTGACATACAGGGGGAAGTTACTTTGCTTGTTACGGCTAGTATACCGGCTTCAGAGATCAAACTAAAAACATCTCAACAAAATCGTATAAAGTATCCGTCTATGTTCGTGTTTGGGAACATAGCAGCGTTGTTCGAGCAATTTATTAGCCAATCATAAAGCCCCATAGGTTGAGCAAAGCCGCAGACGCGGGGCAGGCAAATCCTCTCACAACGGTCGCTTGTCAACGATCCAAATTAGTTTACGGTCCAAGACAGTGTGCGCTGCCAATCTATACCTTACAGTCAAATAAACCATGTACAAGGCTCGCAAAGGGATATAATACATAGCCAGTTGGTGGTACTTAATGAAAAGGAAGTTGAGCTTCTGCCTAGCTATTTTTATTCAAAATTAAAAGAGGATCATCGAAAGTGTGATGTAATAATCATGGGCTAGAGCCACCCCAAGTAATTTTATCCGTCTTATTCGATGTTTAATATTGGTTATTATAATGTACAGTGACAAATAGACAAATTTTAAGAGAGGTAGAGCTTTGTGGAAATTCCACTCGAATGAGCCGCTCGTCTGGGGAAGTACCTCCACCTTACAGAAGACCGCAGTGAAGTAGCACTTCGTAACTGTTGTGCTATGTTTCTGCTAGTCAGTAAGGTTGCCAGAGCTCAGTTGGGGAGGGTATGGGGTTAAGGCCGGCAACACATCAACGATACCTGATAGAGGATTATAGAATTTGAATTTCACCTAATTTAATCCTAATATTAAGTGAATAACATGCAAAAGTCATGGCTGATTACAATAACTATTTTCCACGCGAGGTGTTAAACCTTTCTGAACCACCCTAAAAAGGCAATAACCCCGCACAGCGTAGCGAGCGTTTTACGCTTATGAATGAACGTTCGTGACAAACAACTCGACCTTGAAAAATATAACAAACAACTTTATTTGTTCCCTGTCAATGGAGTTTTTATGGCGCGTGTAAACCGTGGATTATAGTGACGTCGCTGCCAAATTGAGTTTGTCGGTATTGTTATCGATGTTGCAAGTTTAAGTTGCATGACTAAGGTCTTTCGCTATGTATAGTCGATCTTTTTCATGGGGAACTAGCGGCCGCCCGCGACTCGATTTCCAATATCCTATGTGTTATTCTGATGTATAAGCTATATTGTGGTAAAGTTTCATTCAAATCCATTCAGTAGTTTTTACGTGAAAGAGTAACATCCATACATCCATACATCCACACATACAAACTTTCGCCTATATAATAGTAGTAGGATAAGATCGACTAGCATAATCGTATCAAATGCGCATATTGTTTTTGGTGCAAATGGAAAGACTGATGATGATTAAAATAGGAAAAACCGGTTGAAAATTAAAAGTATCTACTTTATGGTACGCCCCGTAAGTGAACTAAAAGGCTTAATCCTTAAAAGCTGGCACCCCATTTGTGAATCGCATAGTATCAGAGGATAATACAGCACAGTATCAAATAGCGGAGGTAGTCACTAACTATAAGATGAAACAAATGATCTTCTACATTATAAAAAGAGAAAATAAAGTTTAAAACGACCTCAAATAACCCACGAACATTGCAGTCAATGATGGCAAGATGCAGTCGTTAGCTTTTATCGGTTCTGCATTCACGTCTTTACAGTTTTATTCAAATTTAAGGTATCATTACAATATACGATAATGTTTTTCTTAGCGCATTAAGTCTGACTGTGCACGTAACAAAGTATTCTAACTGCATGGAAGTAGATTTAAATAAGTACATAAATATGAAATAATGTTGTTTTCGTTGTCTGAAATCTGAATTATTGGATTGTCATAACAATATTTTAAATATTTAAGATTGTTAGATTAAATTGATTTAAACATTTTACTTGAAATATCAGTAGAGTACAAGAAACTTATTTTAACATTAAAAATTGTTGTTAATTTCTATGCTAGTGCATAAAACTATACTAATATGTATATTAAAGCTGAACAGTTTGTTTATTTGAACAAGCTTATCTCAGGAATTACAGATTCGACTTGAAAAATAAAATTGTGTTTGATAGTCCATTTGACGAGAAAGGCATTAGTCTATAGTATATATATACCAATATGTTTTAAACCGGTAACCACGCTGACGGAGTCGCGGGCGACGATCGTCCAACAAGCAATAATAATCATCAAAAAGGCCTCTCAGACGCCTGTTAAATATGTAGTGCGTGTCAAAAAAGCCGCTCCACGAGGCTCCAACCATTGCTCACCGTCAGAGTGACAGCGCGCAGAAACAAAGGCAGCAGTCGCCTACGTGACCATCAACAATGCCTCCGATATTGACGCGTATCCCTTGTAACATTCCCACTCGCATCAAGGAAACGTCTTGATATGTGTATCTTTTTTTTATTCTCAGAATCAGCATAACATATAAAAAAAAAATTTGTTCGTATTTTCTTACGCTCAGATTAATGAATACCATAGATGCTTCTTATGTCACGTTTGAGTGTATCTACCAAAACGTCAAATATTCACTGAACTCCGTTTCTATCCAGTCTCTTTCAACAGAAGACGACGGCCACGCGATAATGACGTCATCCCATCTGATCAGTCTTATTCCTTAATCTGATCTCAAACGGCTGTTAAATATGTAGTGCGTGTCAAAAAAGCCGCTCCAACCATTGCTCGCAGAAACAAAGGCAGGAGTCGTCTACGTGACCATCAACTATGCCTCGATATTGACGCGTATCCCTCGTAACATTCCCACTCTTGACGTGGAGGGAAATTATGCAGGGCAAGGAAACGGCTTGATATGTGTATCTTTTTTCTATTCTCACAAAACATAGAATATAAAAAGTTTTTGATCGGAAATATTTTATTTTGCCGTATTTAAATCTCAAGACTAAATGTTTATGTGATGATGATTAGTCAGATCACATCGTAGAGGACTGATGATGTTTTACTCTTAATACAAGTAAACATAACATTTGAAAGTTTCTAAATGATGAAATTGACTACATATTTTAATCTCTGTTTAAATTATTCATGGGAAGAATAGTAAAAATACTTTTATTGTATAATTTTAGTTTAATAATTCCTTTACATTTACAAAGTTTAATTCACGAATGTCTTGCGATGTTTATAAAAGCGTAGTAAAAAGTATTCATAAAAAAACATAAGAACGAACAGCAGACTAAGCCTATGAGTATTGTAACCATCAGTTTTAAATTAAATGTCAAACAAACAACACCGATTGTTCCTTAGAAGCCTTCCCTGCATCTCAAATATGCATTCAGTTCGGACGATTCGTCTCCGTCACATATTGGACGGGGACATCGTCGGACAACTCCGGACAGGGTCGGACAGAGCCGGACAACACCGGACAACGCCGGACAAGAAGTCCGCGCCTGTGTTCCGTCGGACGTGATACACGGACAGTATTGGCAATAGTCGAGGGGCAAGGGTGAGAATATTGTTTTTGTTTTACTTTGCTCAACTTTAAATTTCACTAAAATGAAGAGCAATTAGAGAGTGATTTAAGATCATTTGTGAGTTTATATCAATGACTTATTTAATCATTAAGATTTTGTCATTACAAGCAACGTTAATATTTGGTGTGTCTAAGGGGTAGATAATGATCGATTAAATGCAGTTAGATATAATAGCAGCTTGGAATTGTACTAAAGAGCAGAATGAACCAAGAGTTCTTTGCGAAACTACCTAACATCTGAAATGAAAAAGGGAATTCAAGCAAAGTAATCCAAATTTTAATCAACTAATACGTCCATAATTTAAAAACTACGACGCACTAATAACTCTCAGATCGCTTCGCCACCGTTCCCTTCGCACCTAGCCCCACCTACGAAAGCTGGCACTTATTAATATTTACGAGGTACATAATTCAAGCAATTTAATTTCTAATCTGGGCATGCACTGACCTCCCAGGCTTATTAGCAACTCCGCTGTGAAATTATCTCAATTTAGACGGTCATTAGGCGAGTCGCGCGGGAGATATCCGGCCGCGCATAAATCTGTATTTAATGACTGTGGTGCCGCTGCTTCTGTTCTGTTCTGTTACTTCTGTCGGACAATGCGGCACGTCGCTCCTGTGGGACCTTTGACAAGTGGTACGGATGTTCTAGAATAACAATGGAACGAATATTTTTATCTCTTGTCTCGGATGGCCAGCATTTTTTTTGTGAGACAAGCACGCAGCCAATGATTATCGTGTTGTGTTTTATTTTAAAAACGACATTTGCTAATCATTAACGCTTTGCCATAAAGCATGACTCAACGTGCTCGCTCAATATTTTGAGCTCCACTGATTGTAAGTACACACAGATACTAATGCGTCCACTTCAGTATCTGCAGAATACAATGAGAGCTATTGTTCTAATCCATATCTATGTAGTCGTAAATTTCAGTTGCAGCGTTCAGATCCTGCAATGTTTATACCTCGAACAAAACTACGGCAGGAATCAACCCCTACATTATCTTACACCAGTGGCGGCCATAACAGAACTAGTCGACCGTCGGAATTATTAAAACCTCTATTCTCCTCTAATACGCAATAAAGCAGTCGCTCAACTTTATGAATCCTATTCTTCGATTCCGATTCGCCTCTTGTCCATAACTCCCGCGTTTGTTGACTCCACTCAGGACGAGCGGAATAAATTTTAATGCCTTCGCATCCGCCTGTTTGCGACAATCGCTATTGCATAGTGATGGGATGTGCTTGATGGTGCATTTGGATTTAAGTCTATTGGCTCATTCTATTGTTTTCGGTTGCTTAATCTTCCAACATTCCGGATGAGCTCCGAAAATGATTATGTGTCTGTATGTACACAAGTTAAACGTTTAATAGTTGGTGGAAAAGCGATGCTGTCTAGTGAAGTATTTCCTGAAGTAATAAATAAGCAAGACCCTTTGAGTAACAATATTACTCATTGGGAAATAATTCACTTTAACTCACTTATAAGCATAACACCCTATTAGTGGTTGGTGATTTTTTCCCATGAGTTTTAAAGTTAACATCGTTTCACACGCTTTTTCTGGCCGGCTGGTAAAAAAACTGTTCTCAATAATAATTAATTTGGTCAATCATATCTTTTAGCAATAATTATTTCTATTTCTTAATTTGTAATGTAAAAACGCCACATGTTAGCGCCAATCTCGGCCACAAACGCCAAAGCGCATCACTAAGCTGTTTCGCGGCAAACGACCAGCCGTAATCATTTGGCTAACTAGCACTATCCAGACCAATAGGTCCATTAGTATTTTCCGTGAACCATAACTAGACGCGAGCTGAGACTGGCAATACATTAACTAGCAAAAGTTGCGGGAAGTTAACAACTTTCTTCACCGCTCAACGTCAGGCGAGGCAGTTTTTGAAGCCTGGCTATCCTCAAAGCGGGGAATTTTGTTTGCTCGTCTACTTTTTAAATCTTCTGGAGCTGATTTGTTTTGCTTGTGTGGCAACTGCTAAATATTTTAGTACCAGATCGGCCATAAGTAATTCATAAAATTATGGATCAGCGCTGTTGACCTTCTTTCCAAACCGAACTCTTCAATGAAATAAAAATAGGTGGTAGCTTCAAATCATGACTGAGCTGTGTAATAATAGGGGTAGTATCGACTAATAATTTTCTCCCTGGCGATTTTCAATTACGGTGTAATCTGTTCCATTAATCTACTACGCAGAACATATTATAGCCTACACGTACTACGACAAGCACATCAGCATAATTATGTATTCCCTACTCTCATGGTTCTAAGTCCGATTCTGGAATCGAATACGGAATACTGTATGCGAATCTCTTACAAATATGTCTTCTCGCCAGTAAATGCCTTACGAATCGGTGTAAGACTCATCATTTCTTGTTTTCGGACGATAAATAAGTGCTTTTTCTTTTAAAGCCTATTTTAATAAAGAATATTTAAAATAGTTTTGATATTCACTTGTCTCACGGCTGTCTGCCTTCGTTAGACAAATCAGATAATACTCACCTGTGAGGATTATTAGAGATGCTAGTGTATGCAACGCCCTACAAATAACCGCTCAAAGTTTTCACTAAACCATACCACGCTGAAGCATAAATAAAACATTATGATAAAGTCGAGCTCAAGTTGCACGTGTTATCAGAGGCCAATCAATCATCGCAACATATTGTTGCAAGGGATAACGCTCGCTGTAACGCAAATTTATGAGGGTTCCCGCGATTATTGATAGGTTTCATGCAACATTAGCCGGCGATTGGCCACCGCCCGCTTTATTTTTGCGAGTTGGAGAGCTCGGGGATTCATAAAATGACGATTTAGATGTGAAATTTGGAGTTATCGCCGGGCGAGCGGGCGCAAATTTGATTGTTCAAGCAAATTGCTACAATACGAGTTTCTGAAGTTTAGAAAATGTGATCATACATTCACGGTAAAATTTTTTGACAGTGCAATTACTTATTATCATCTCCAAAAGTGTATTCTATAAATAAAAAGTGCTGGCTATCTGAATTAAAGGCTTGGAATGTTTAATAGTGTCATTGCAAGTCATGTTGCAGAATTGCGGATTTTGACCAGAAAATTTAATTTAACCTGGCAACCTGAAATACAGGCTACTGAAACTAGTCCTTCGCTAAGTCCAGAAGCTTAGTTTCAACCAATGTATGTTCTCGAAACGGGCGAATCGACAACTCTCGATATTCAATCCGGCAAAAAGCAGTTGTTAAAATTGCCAGTTATCTGTGCTGAGATAGCAAGCAGCCTATTATAAACATTCAACAACTCGTCAGCTAAAATGCGTTGATGAGCGACAAATCTGTGCAACTCGGCTCGTCCGTGATGGCGTAAAGTTTTTATCGCTGTGATTATAGCCGCCATCATTTACTTCCATTTGCGGCTAATTGTTCTGTATGTTTTGGTTTTGAATGCGTTTAACAGCTTTTGGCAAAACAAATAAAACTCGTAAAGCTGATTTTTATATCTGGCACATAAAAATCATTAACAAAAGACATTTCAATTTCAATGACAAATAACTTTCTTAATCACAATTAGTAATATACCACCAGACATAACCTATTTTACCACAATGTATCTTCTTCTATAGTATGAGTACTAAATTAAATAACATTCGGAAAACCGAATGAAATCTTTGCCGAACCATCGACAGTACGTTTCGATCCCATCAATTCGAACGAGATTTACAAAAAAAGTACCCACAAATCATCTGTCCTTATTTGTGTCAAATTACTGCGTGTAACCGAACGGCGTCGAACCGGAAAATACCCGTTTCTAATGTCATTGTGTGCCCTCCCCTCCTACCTCCCCCCACCCAGTGTTATTTACCACAATTTCGGGCCACTAATCTGATAAGCGCTTGATGAGAGCCCGACTCGGTCTAAAGGAGCAAAAAGGTGTCTTATGATGTCTCTGTTGCGACACTATTCAAAAAGACGCTGAATAGGAGTGTTATGTTAATGAATAGAAAGCTGTTTTAGCGTTTTAAGTAGTCTGTGGTTTGGGGCGAGTTTAGCCGGCATTTCTTTTGGACGCTTTGAAGGACTTATTTTATTACAGTGTTGCTGATTTCATGCCGGTTGTTTTTACAGTTATCTTTTCAACTTCTGTGACTTTGTTTTCATTTCGAAATGAAGATGTAAATTCATATTTCCAAAGGATAATTGGGCAAGTTATGCTTTTTATTCGACGTATAACATAACGCACCAATGTAATAATACCTACAAATTTTTTCTAATCGAGATTGATGGATAGTTTGTTTCATATAAGATGATATATTTTTTTCAGGACAATAAGTTTTACGAGATGTTTCTAAGATTTTGCGCAGGGTACTTATTGTACGGCAATAAGCAAAGTATCATTGTTTTCCCATACACCGTCAACTATTACCGGGATTTTAGGTGAAATATACTATAATTATTGTACATAACGGTGAGTTTATGCTACACAATCATGTGCCAGTAACTCGCGCCCACTGACCAGGCATAGAATCACAAACAATACTTCGTTAAACATCCCTTTCAGTGCGGGTTCGCTTACCGGTCGCTAATGCATGCGAGTGTGTCATTCAATGGCGTTGAATTAATTTTCACCTGTCGTGACTCGTCATTGTCAAGCCGCGAAGCAGGCTTGTTATTTAGATTTGTTTGATGTGACTCCGAAATCAGGAGGTTGGGTAACCGGGCTTTGAGTTGGGTTTTTCATACAACCTTAAAATACACAATATTACTAGAATGTGTGTGTGTTTTTTCTGCAACGTAATTTAAAAGCTGAAGAATTTGTTAGTTTGTATGAGTGCGCTAATCTTAGGAACTTCTGGATCCATATACGAGTACAATTTTTTTTATGTGTTTGATAGTCCTTTTTTTGAGGAAAGCTTTATGTAATTCTGCACCTTCAGATAGTACCCGATTTAAGTTGGGTTAAATCTGAATGTGTAACAATGATCCAATCTGTTTAGCTCCCCTTTAAGGGTTACGAAGATCTGATGGCAGGATCATGGTCAAAGCGTACTTTGCACAAAAATGGGATAAACGCTAAGAAGATGAATAACATATCTGGTATAATCATACCAAAGATGACCTACGAACCTACTAAAGATACCTCAACAGCCACCGCGCCAGTACTCTAATGAATGGCAGCGAATTAATTCGAGCGCACCTCTCGCGGTGACTCGTCATTGTCAATAACACACCCCGTGGCCGTATTGACAGCCCCCCACCTCCCCCCTCTCGTGTAGCACACACTCGATAATTAGGATTGGTGGTTAGCGAGCTAAAATGAGTGTACAAGCCAACCACAATTTGTAAACTGGGAAAGTGCAATAAAGAAGATTAATATGTTAATTGTTTGTTATAATCAAAACAGCTTCATCCTTCGTGTAGCCACAATCTTGAGATTGTAAGCTGTTTATAAATAATTCGTGCAATATCTCGTACTTATAATAATGCCATTATATTTATGTAATTCGCAATTAAATTCATTAGAAGTAAACTAAAGTATGAGCTTATTAAAGCCGGGCAAAAGTCTTCATCGTTTGGAATCATGTATTCGTTAAAAATATGGGTTTTGGCTTCATCACCATGCTTGCCAAATGCGAGTTGGTGATCACAAACCCGGCCTAAGTTCAGAAAAACCGCCACAAATTTTGCCAAACACGGGAATCGAGCCTAAGACCTCGAGACCAAGGCTCGGTACTTAAACCACTTGTATAGTGGTCCGTCGAGGCCTTTAATTTTATCATTTGAAGAAAGAAGATCAGAAACATTACGCTAGCGAAACTTCTACCCTTCCAAAACAATACCTGTTTATTAAAATAACTCATGGACAATCCGTGATAATCTGTAACGTATACGTACGCAGTGGTCGTCACAGCCTCCGTAATAACTGAGCGAGGCGCCGCGATTGAATAGGTTTACAGCCCGTGAACTCATCAGCGGACGAGACATCGGGGATAAGCGTGGAGCGGGTGACAGATTTAATAAAACATTAATTTTATTATTTTTAGTGTCAATATTTCGGTTTCTTATTATTATTTGTTTAATAAGATTTTAAACCTCCACGCCGTACGTCGGGGTGGGTTTAATCTATAACGCGGACATTAGTCAAGCGCAATTAATAGGTGGCATTATTATTACCCTATACTGTCCCAATGCAGGGCAAAAGCCTCTCTATTCTCCTTCTACTACTTTCGGTCTTGTGCCAAAGTGTCCCTGTCTGATCACGGACTGACATAGATGTTATGCGTCACTTGTCGTTTAAATTATTACAAGTTCCACCCTCATGATGTTTGTTTGATAGGATGTTTGTCCGTCAATCACGCTGATACATCTGAGGGGAATTACTTAGGTGATAGGATTACTTTTATCCTAATAATATGCTGCCATGGAATATTGACTACGCGGGGAAAGTAGCGGGTAATGACTAGTAATAAATAAAATAACAATACCCATCCAAGCCGTTTCGGCGAAGGCAGGATATGTGACGTGATGTGGTGCCGCCCAGCCGATTTCGGCTGCAGCGACCGCTTCTATAATCATCGTTTGCGAGCATTAAGGTGGTTATTTTATATTCCCTCAATCTAATTGTTTAGTGGGGAAGTAAACGGATACGACGCGTAGAGTAATAAGACGTAGGACTGTGCGTTTAGTAATAACAAATGTAATAAGTTGTTAATCGCTGTTGGCTTTGGCTTTGGCTTTAGCGTCCTCCTAACCGAATTTTGGCTATAGGTTCTGCTAACAACCAACTAAGATGGCGCAGAAAAAGGCAGACTACATACTTATACCCTTTGAGAGACCAAATACTACGCGAGAACCAGTATTCATCTGCTCGCATTATATAGCCTTTCCCAAGTCGCCCTAAAACAGTTATGAAAGAGATATTTTCAATAAGCAACCCTCAGCAAAACGGCTTTAATATCGTTTGAATCGTCAAGCGTTAATGTGGAGCAAGAATTTCAAATCTATGCACATTCGATGTGCAACTTCGTGCTCACTCCAAAGTGCATTCCGTCACAGCCGCCCGCTCTCCCCTCTTGCCCCACCCCCCACCGTCTTTGTCCCCGAAGACACCTGTGAGACCTCCAATTATATTATCAATGTAATTGGCTATTCACTGTAGCGCGATGGGGCGAACAGGGAGACACTAATTAATGGAATCAACTGAACATTGAAATTTTCGCTTCAACAGTCTAAAGCTACCTACAAGCAATTTGGAAGTGAATTCGCGTGAAAGGGGCGAGCTAATTATGAGTTTCGTGTCTGGGAGATTTGTTTCTTTGGTGGAAGGTCAGTAGGTTGGTAATAAAAAAGGCTTATTAACGACTGGAAGGGTAGAGAGTCTGTAATAAAGTAACAAGTTCTTTGGTACCTCTTAGTCGGGCGATTGAATATGGCCACTCGCCTTGGGAAACAACGTTGTATCCCAACCCCTTAACCTTATAACCTAGCTTTCAAAAAATATGTTCATATAAATTCGTTAACGGAGGGTGTAATGCACTATAAATTATGCAAATTAGACTCTAATATTAGTAAGGAACTAAACGCGATATTTATGTAGTGCACGTATACTACTTACTGCTTGACGCTTCGGATGCGTTACAACAACCGTGGTTGCAAGCGGTTCAGCTTAAGTAGTATACATACATGTACTCGAAACTTATTTTATATAGCGTTTAGTCTCGTTAAATAATATATGTTAAAATGCAACGTGGCAGTCTAAAATCTTACAAGCAAATTAGAAATGCAAAAAGCTGCTCTACTTCATCTACGGAATACCTTGGGGACAAATAGTTTTCTGTGCAACATCTGTTTTTCATAGTTTAAATTGAGCAATATCTCTCATGCAGGTAATTGTTTTAGAATTTTCATTATGTCCATACAGAATCTTGCTTGTGATCTATAAGCCGTATTCGCAAAGACGCTAAGCTTGTTATCATTAGTTTCGGTCATAGAAGACAAAAGCCCTATAGTGTATTCATAAGCTGTTACTAACTCAATGCATGTACATTCAATTTACAAGTAGCTCATCTTAATTAGAGGCTACGGGAGATCTATTGCTCCGCATTATTAGACATCGGAACAATTTAACAGCTCAATTAAATACGAGGCTGTTATTAGATCAGTTGTAGAGCGATTACGGTATAATTCGTCATTTAATTAGTAATGATTGATTGTTACATTGTTTCCATGCAATATACTGAGTGTTATGAAATTGGTATATTTTGATGTTGTTCTATCTGTTGTTTTGAGTTGGAGTAAAATTAGATTATAAATGTCATTAATCAAAATTGTTCAAAAATAACAAAACTGTCGACTATCGATCACCAACAACCAACTCTTGTAACATTTTCAGATCATCTTTGCATTTAATTTTGTGGATTGCCCTTATTCCTAATTTTCCACTTTGATTGACGTAAACTGAGCTTTTTTTGTAACAAATAAAATCAGATTTAATTGTTCTAAACATTTAATTTCATAAAGTCCAGGCCAGTTTTAAAGCTTCATTCTCACTTCCAACTTCCATAACGAAGATTACACCCGCGTACACAGAGCGATTAACCACGGCGGCCATTGTTCAGCAATTCCATCAAGTAGGTAAGGGGCCTCGCTGTCCCGCTGATTAATATACGCGCGCGACGAGGGTTCCGCAGGTCGTCATCGCGAACAGTTTGTCATTTTGTAATCCTTAAAAATCATGGTCATCACACGTTGTTTTTTCAAAAGTAGGTATAATTTATTATTTCGGAGAGATTTCTTACACGGCTGATGATATATTTCTTTTAGTTCTGTTTAACTTTAATATCTCTAGATACACTAAGGTTATTTTATAAAATTCTACAGAGCGATTAACCACGGCGGCCATTGTTCAGCAATTCCGTCAAGTAGGTAAGGGGCTTTGCTGTCCCGCTGATTAATATACGCGCGCGACGAGGGTGCCGCAGGTCGTCATCGCACTGTTTGTCATTTTGTAATCCTTAAAAATCATGGTCATCATGCATTCTTTTTTTATTATTCATGTTATGCGTTATTCATATCCTATTCTTAACACGACTCATCTTATAATCGTTTTTTAGGGTTCCGTAGCCAAATAGCAAAAAACGGAACCCTTATAGTTTCGTCATGTCTGTCTGTCTGTCTGTCTGTCTGTCTGTCCTGGCTCGTTCTCCGCCGTTTCTGAACCGATTGCCACTAAAATTGGTGGAGAGATGCATAGTGGTAATTCAAGAATTGGTTTTTAAAATAATCGAAAAATAATTATTTTTTACCCCCCCCTCCCATACATCGAAAAGTAAATTCGAAAAAAAAATCGACATACCCCATCGTGTGGGGTATCGATAAAAAGGTATTTTTAAATACAATAAAACTTGCCTTGAAACCATGTAGATCAAACACCCCAGTCTCGAGATATATTAATACAAAGTTAAAATAAGAGCGTCCCCCCCCCTTAACTTTTGAAATACTATTACAATAATTCTGAAAAAAATGTCCTGTATACCTCTAAGTAAGTACTTTCAACGAAAACTATAGGGAACTCTGTATCATACATACTTATTTTTATTCAACTCGACCAACTAATGACGTGCAGTTGCCCTTACTAAATGGTGTCTTAAGCGGTCGGGGCATCTTTTAGCTACGGAACCCTTTCATGGGCGTGTCCGACACGCTCTTGGCCGGTTTTTTTTTTATTAAAATAAATAATCGTTTTATTTAGATGTAGATTTGATTAATTCTTAGTTAAATGTAATATTGAGCCAATATGAGCCTACAATTATTTTAATTCATTCTAGCTCCACCTTAGAGTATTTTATCCTCCCTTACATTTTATCTACATGCTTCTACATGTTTCTGTCAACAACATAGATTCCCTAAATTATTTGCAACAATTTGAATTGCGAGTCAAACATTATTTCAGATAAGCCTTTCCTTACTGAGCCTACACATAATTGTCCAGTCACCTAACCGTTCACAAACTGGCAGAAACACGTAACCCTGGAATCGTCGGGTATAATACGATGACCGCCGCTGCAGCCGTCGTCAAGAAACGCCGCCGAGCGTGTTGTCCGTCCCGGTTGATTAATTTACGCTTCCCGACGAGGGTACACCGACGATGGGCGTAGAGCTCACTAGATATGTCTTAAGATGACCCGAGGATCTTTTATGTAGTGTATGTATAATGACTGTTACTGCAAAAGTCTCAACTGCGATAAATTTATTTATTTATTTATTTATTTATAAAACTTTATTGACCACACAAAAAGCAGGTACAAAAGGCGGACTTAACGCTGAAAGCGTTCTCTGCCAGTCAACCTTAAATCTAATAAATTCTTATTAGTTGACCTATGGTTGTTAAAACACGAGGATTATTTCACTAAATTATATATAATATACTTGGTCAAATGAATGATCATGTGAAAGTTCTTATGGCTGAGTCATAAGAACTCTTCACCTAGTGAAAATGGGCACAATCTAGTCCAAAACCACACGATATCATAAGAATTAAACATCGTCAGTTGCAAAAAACATATACGCCACACAGATTGCTATTTTCTGAACTTAAAGATGCAAGGCCATAAATGGGCCGCAGTTTAGCTGCTGCGGCACGATCACGTTTAAGACGTCTCCCTTAAAAGTTAATGGAACCCTTTGGTCGGTCATATCCAGTAAGGCTAGGTCCACACGTTCGCTGCCAGGGCGGGTGGCCGCGCTCGTGACACCAGGCGTCACTCGGCCGTGTTCCGATGTTCCACTGTTTTATTTATCTTTGTTCCTGTTCCATTTATCATCGGCGGATTGTGGAAAATGGCTTTTGAAAGTTTATCAAGTACGTTTAATAAAGCGGGAATTCCGCCGGCCTGTTTGTTTTGCATTAACGCTGTATAAATGGTTTATTTTTGGAAACGATCCAATTTTTGTTTTTAATCGTTATTTATACAAGATAAATATTAAAAATGATTTTCAGGCTTGAATAGTGATGTTTAGTTTGGTAAATACAAAATAAAAAAACATATAATGGTAAGTTATATTAAGCATACGCGTGCTAGTTTCTACGTATTTATTGTGATCGTAGAATCAATGTCGTATACTTATGCCAAAAAAAAGAACGCAAACAAAGATGATTGAAGAAAGATCAGCCTTACCTTAACTCCATATACAATATAATCACGTTCAAGTATTTGGTGCCAATCCTACATTACCAACTTTTCGACACCATATTATACCATATTATACTGGATAGACAAGACAATTTTCAGACTCCCGTCGGCCTATTTTCGCTTTAAAGAATGACCTACCCTTACAGAGACATTCATTACTCATTGTCTCAACGAACCAACTCTTTACTTCTTTTCTTTTTATTTATTAATTGTAGTTTCCTACATAAAAAAGTATAGATAAGCTATATAAGTATACAAGCAAGCCGTCTGTGTCTCAGGGAAAGGGTAGAGAAGCCAGTAGAATAATTGAGACCTTACAACTAATGGTACCTAAAGTAAAGAAAAGTATCAGCCTTTTAATGTCCCACTATAGGAAAAAGACTAGACCATTGATTACTTAAAATACTAGAACATTGAAGCGTTACTACTATTATACTCGTAGTCGTATTCTCATCCATTTTACCAGGGAACTTGACATTAGAAGAACGCCTACAAAAAATCGTGTTAATTATTTGTTTCACACGTCAAGTGAAACAAAACCGATGCATCGCAACAACACACGAGTTGAAACATCAAAGCCCCATTACATGCCCATACCCGTACAAGTAAACACGATCCGTGCTTATTAAATTTCACGAAGATTAACGATAACGAGTCAGTTAATGAGCGGATTAAAACGTGTCGCATCCGAGCAGCCAGCGCCTGATTACTGACGGCTGTATGGAGTGGCACGTGCTGGACTCCTGATATGCGACGACGACCACCAGGTATGGTTATTGGATTCATTAAGCGTTTAAAATAGCCGAGTTGCGTACGATTACGCATCAAGGTAAACACTTGCTGTTCAATAATAGTGCTTATGGTGACATAAGACCTTGTAATGACCTTTTTAAGACCTTAAAACAACAAGAGAGCAATAAAGAATGCAAATATGAATAAGGGCGGAATTTCGTCAGACGTGGGTTATCGACGTATACGCCAACTCGCGTGCGCGCAACTCGCTCGATCGTGCGAGTTGACACATTTCTTTTTTGGCGCCTACTCGCTCGATATTAAGTCTGACGTATTAGTGTATATAGTCAGATACAAATACGTTACCAAAAACACGATTTAGTTTGATGATGACTTACTATAAATGTAATAGACACTTTATCAGACTTAAGTTTCAAAACAAAACAAAATGTATGTACATATGTCGCAACTATATTGTAAGATCGGATCCGTGTTTATAAAATTTTAACGAAGATTAACGATAACGAGTCAGTTAATGAGCGGATTAAAACGTGTCGCGACCGAACAGCCAGCGCCTGATTACTGACGGCTGTATGGAGTGGCACGTGCTGGACTCCTGATTTGCGACGAGACGACGACCACCAGGTATGGTTATTGGATTCATTAAGCGTTTAAAATAGGCAGGGCATTGTCAGCCGCGTGGCAAGGCAAATACTTGCAGTTCCATATTATTGCTTATCTATACTTTAAATTAAATAACGGGTCCGTTGGTCTTGTGGTTAAAGGCCTTGGCTACATAACCTAGAGTCGCGGTTTCGAATCCCACTAAGGGAAAATGTTTGTGTGATAAACATCGTCATTTGTATTGGTGTCATGGATATTTATTGTATTGAAGTATTGCTATCCGTTCCCTAGCTTCCATAATACAAGCTTCGAGCTCAGTTTGTGGCTAGGCAATTGATGTGTTACTGTGTTAGTCCAAGGATTTTTTTTTATTTATTATTAATTGTCGTTAGAATTAATAGCTACATGACAGTTATGAAAAAAACGTGTATATGATTGAAAACTAGTTCAAAAATACGCACACTAAGTCATGCCGTTGCACGTAAACACTAGTTTCAATAAAACTAAAACAACACTGAAACTATTCGTTAAACATTTTTAATTACAGTTCATAAAAAAATACTAGCGCGCAGAGCTATCGATTGCAGTATCTATCAGATTGCATAAAACAAGCTAAATGGATATTAAAAGGGATACCACTAAACCCTAATTCCCATTCGCATCGCAACTTTTCAAACAAGAGCCGTAAATCAACTGGTCCGATGATACCGGCAACATTCCACCTACACTGTGAATTTCCGTGTATACGAGTTTTTAAATTCAGTTTAACTATTTTTGTTACGTCCACAAAACTGAATGTTATTTATATGCTTTTAATTACATGGATTTCTGTTCGAATGGGTGTATTTAAAAATGATAAGTAATTTATTGACGAATGTTTCATATATCATAATTGGATCGGTTTTTTTAAACGTAAATATTAATTTGTCAATGAAATATTGCTAGTAGTCTCATAGTTTGAATACAATGACTAAGCTTTAATCATTTGCCAGCAACTGAAACTAAGCCTAGTTCGAGACAAAAACACCGCCGACATAAAATAAACATGTCAAAACAACAACTGCATCACCAACTCGAGGGGAAATTAGAAACAGACGGAAGGAGGAACGTGTGCCGTGGAAACTTCCATCATTAATTCATCGGATGATCGATAAGAAATTTATGTGGAAGCCACCCGCGCTGTAATAATAAATGATCCGCGATGACCTTTATCAAACTGTTTCGACGTTTAAGTGGCCACGAGTGCGGCGGGAGAGAGACAGCCTATGTGCTTCAGATTCCTGTGACACTGTTGCAAGTATATTTAGCCATTAGCTGTATAAGTGCGTTGGGGGTAGTCTTAAAACGGGAAGACGTGAGCGCCGTGGAAGCCTTTTATGATGTGTAAACAATAGACGGTAGCTAAAAGCTCAGTTTTACCACCTTTGCATAATCCCCGCAGAGCTCATCATTGCAACAGAAGTTGACACAATGTTAATGTTAAATCTGTCAATCTATATGCAGTAAGAAAGCTATCAAGAACTTATGAGAGGGTATAAAAAGATGACCCAAAACTATTATCAATAACGCAACTTAAAAAAATAACTCATAATTTCTAAAACTACAATTACTTTGGCCATCATATAAATTGATGGCCAAAGTAATTGTGTAAACAACATATCTCCAGAGTAACCACGGCCTCTTCAATGAAATTCTATTGTAGTTTCAAATCGTCCATACGCAGCTTAGCTCCAAAGAGCCTCACAGACGCAAATAGTTCTAGCCTCACCGAACCGAGAGATGCTCCGACCGTCCTTCAAATACTTCATAATCTCACAGAGAGACAGCTTGGAATTGAATTATTTATCAAACGAGCAGATATTAAATGGTTTATAGACGATAAAGTGTGGAATTATTATTCGCATGTTAATGGCTTCAATAAATCCAGGGCATTACGGTTTTGGTAGACACAATGTTGCTCGAATGTGTAATCTTGGAAATGAATCTTATGCATATGAGATAGTTAAACTCTTTGAGGCCACTTCTGCGTGATGACGTCGTATTATTTTACCTCTCCACACTATGATGTTAGTAGAGACAAATGTATGTAGAGCAACATACTGCTGTTTAAAATCTTAAGATTAAAGTGCATTTCTTTATTTGTTTGAAACAGTTCTTTTTATGGTTCGAGCATCGCGTATGCCAATACTTTTTAGTGGTTTGAATGAGCTTTGGCATGTGTGCATTTTATTTTTAAAGGGGTTGTGAATTGGTATCCAATCTTGTACAAATACTGTGGTAAAAACATAAACATTTCAGCTCAATAATATGTTGACGTTTATTTGATGTCTAATTTCCATAATGAAGGCTTTGTATAATTTTGAACTGAATAAGTCAGTGTGAAAAATGTCCAACGACATTTTGTGCCATATCGAGCTCCTTAAACAAAATCAACCCAATTATTTTTATTTTTCTGCACGAACAAAAATAAAAGGTGACTCTCAATCGAATTCCCTTACTCGAGAGGAAACGAGGCACCCAGATACTCTGAATTATTTATACAGCCGCCAACATGTATACTACCGGGCCCCTTCTCTTACATCATTGTAAATAAGGTTGAAAATTGAAAAAAACTCGCACGATGAGTGTACTGGACTTATAAATGAACGCATTTTAGCACTTATGACCTGTTAATAAATTATAAGTGGGAATCTCGTGATGGGACCGTCTCACGGAACACCAGCTACTTAGGCTTGTGCTTTCTGTTGCAATATAAACTGTATTACGTATGGATAAGGCACATCGGTGATAGGTGTCTGTAACAATTTTCTGGAGGCGCTAATGTTTGAGTTATTCGCAAGAGGCACGGCATGGTGATTCCAGAAGAATAGTTTTTGTGCGTTTTTTCATTGGTCTCTTTTTTGGTTTGTTGTTACGGCTTCGGAAGTTTTCTGTTGTGCTGGGAGAACGATGTTTTTGTTTTTAGTAATTCTCTCTATCTCTTCGAGGCCGTTTTTGACTAGGGTGACCCTTGAATAGTCTGAACGTGAACACAATAAAACATGAAGTGCCTAGAATGATTAGAAATTTTTTTTGCACATACTGCAATACAAAATGAGTTACAACTACAATGACCTTCATACATACCTAAAGAAATGCTGCAGGTTGAACCCATTCAAAACAATAAAACACTCAGTATTTTAATTTAATAAAGCAAAAGTCAACCACTGAAATACTTTTAGGTCGCCCTCATCCCAACTAGTACTAAAAGCCCAGCAAATTAAATTACGAATGCGAAACCATTCCCTTACTAAGCTATTTACCCCACGAGTGGACGAAGAGGTCGGCCCTCAAAATAAAATCATAATTGGGATATAATATGCGGAATATGGGATCGCAAAGCTTTGGGACATTTTTTAGGGACCATGTTTAGGGTGGAATCATCTAACCATCCAAGTAGAGAGGGGGTATGTGGGTCAAGATATTAATTTTCTGGAAAGTAGGGAATGTGTTCGCAAAATTTTGAGGTATTAGGATATCTGTACGTTGAAACACAAATAGATGTTGTTATTTTATGCTTATGATAATTTTGTACAGTGCTTTGTTTCAAATTGTAACTACACAAACACATTATAATGTTTGTCATAATGGTAAATGTTGCCATAAGCGTAATAATTGCAGTCAATATGGTTTGGTAGTTAGGTTTACAAAGTTCCAAACCAGAAGTTTGTAGTAGTCACTTACGTACGTAAACGTTTAAACGTCATAAACAATACCAACCACTATACGAAACATTTAATATTGTCTCCGCCGACCCAGTGAAAAACAAAGCAACCCTTCCAGAACGCGGCTATTAATCACAACCCCAACATATCGATTACAAATCAAGCCGAAACTCGAACAACAGCACTTCATAAAATACAAATAGCCCCGGAGAGGACGAGCGCCGTAATACCCAACTTCCCCAGTCTCTATCTGCAAACTATAAATTCGCGGGACTCGAATTTTTCTTCCAAACTTCGAGTCGTAAATATTTTAAAGTAACTCACGGAGGAAAAGTGACACCGACTGTTGACGGCCCTGTGGGAAACTTGGAGGTGGCCATTGCAAAATAACCCGGAGAGGGGCCGAACTTGAAATATAAAAGTTCGCTCTTTGCCGAATGTATTGTTTGCTCTCCAATGCATCCCGACCGCCCTCGGGCCCTCGTCATAGTTTTTGATTTGAAAAAATGGCAGCGTTATAGTGAAAACTTTTAAAGTGCAATGTTGGTTGAATAAGAAGTTTCGGAAATTATTTAGCGGAAAATATGGTGGCGTTTTACTCGTTGTGGTTGATATACGACTTCGTAGTCTCAAAAGTTTCTATCGAAAAAGCCTATTTATTTTTCATAAATCAGCTAGCAAGATTGAAAAAAATGTTCCGATTAAATTCATCAGATTTCCACTTAGGACAATATTTTTGTCCAATTAACATAAAACGCCTCCAATGCATAATATTACATATGATCCCGGTAATTTTATTTTCGTTAACACTGATATCTGTAACAAAAGTGTCTAAGTAACTTACTTCAAATGACGGGCCCGTTGGTCTAGTGGACTATAATTGTCTGTGTGATGAACATCGTCATACTTAATTACGAGAACAAAATTCGATTTACGGATGTTTAAAAAGAAATGTAGTATGTCTAACCGTTCGTGTCGTATGCAATTGGTGTGTAAGTCGAATGAATTTATTTATTTTTAATATTAATGGTTAAACTACCCACAGCAGAAATCCATCATCAAACAAGATAACAATCAGATCAAGGCACACCGGACGACGAATGCACAGTAATGCACACGACAAACAACTGGAAGCGAGACCGATGCATCAGTGTCGGCCTGCACCGCCGGCCGCTGCACCGCGCGCCAGTAAATAAATGCCTACCCGCAAACCGATTGAGCCGCCTGACGTACCGCTGTTGCAAATGAGTTCGTTTGGAGATTTGATAGTATTGCTTAAACTGCTGTTTATGGATAGCGACTACGGAACATGTGCCAAAAAATATTTTTCCTAAATATTGCGGTGGAGTAAACCTTTAAGAGTCTAAAAAGCCTCATACCAAAAGGCAGTGTTTAAAATATTTATAATCAATATTAGCTCCAACTTTCAAAGTATTATTCGTCAGGAACGCGAATATTTTCTACTCCCTATATTTTCCCACTATCACGATACCACAAGGCTATGTTTTACCATGTCTGGATAAATCTCTGATTATACAGAAAGATGTTGACAGATTATAAATAGGCAACATTAGGTCAACCATCCGTGACAATCAATCTTATTACAATAATGTACATCTATACAAATATTATAAAGAGGAATGGTTTGATTTTTTGTTTGTTTGTTTGTTTGTATGAATTGAATAGGCTCCGAAACTACTTGGCAGATTTGAAAAATTCTTTCACTGCTGGAAAGCTACAT
Organism: Nomophila noctuella; assembly: GCA_958496325.1. Lineage (NCBI taxonomy): Eukaryota > Metazoa > Arthropoda > Insecta > Lepidoptera > Crambidae > Nomophila > Nomophila noctuella. The sequence continues at coordinate 319,360 of OY292490.1, forward strand.
TCACCCAGAGTAACATAGGTTATATTTTATCCCGGTACGGGAAGTAGTTCCCCCGGGACGCGGGTGAAACCGCGTGACGGGCCGCTAGTATGAAATAAAACTACTTTTAAACGGATATAATCGCGGTATATTCTTGAAACTACATATTTACATAACGAAACGTCGGGTTTTTCCTGTAAATATGTAGTTTCAAGAATATACCTCAATTATATCCGTTTAAAAGTAGTTTTATTTCATGAGTAATAGTCGCGTAAACCTAAGTAATGTACATATTTAAACATCAAGCAGTAATTGCCGTGACAACAACTTTGACAATTTCGACAAATGCGCTCATTACTTAAAGTCATATTAGGTCGTATTTACTTACAAAATCGTAGCCTTACTATATTTAAGTAAACCCCCGATCGCAAACATTTCCTTCCCTTCAACCCCGGTTCCGTAAAAAACCAACGCATTTGTGCCAATAAATAATTCCGTCGGCCATAACTCCTGTATTAATATTTGACAACAGAGGCCTGGAGCACCGTGAATAAATAATATCACCCGTATGTTATAGGATAACAAATGATATTATAATGACAAGTATTTGTCTGGGTCGCGTGTTCGCGGTCGTTAAGCTCAGTTTATGAAGACCTCCTTCAAAGCCGCGTTTAAGTAGTTTTATCACTTTTATATTTCTTGGTTGTGTACGAATTATTATGTCATTTGGATCTAATCGAACCTGAAAAGGTGGGCCTGGTAAACTTTGTCATAATTTACGGCGAACGCGATTTACAAAAGAGTTGGAGCTTTGAGTTTCTTGTAAATGAAGGTAAGGAACTACTTTAGATATTGTTCTTGCTTGATGTTTAAGACAAGGTTTGAAAAAAGATTACTAGTTAGCCCACTATTTCCTTTGTGTGTAATTAGAAAACAAAAGATTGCAATCCAAACACGATTACTAAAAATACATTACTTGTTTAAACAAAACGTTTTCTAAACTTATGTTCCATAAAGAAGTTCAGACGAAAATAGGAGGTATTTATAACAATAGAACGCACATACTTCCCAGTCTCATTAATTTATCGATTGATATCACAGCGTCGTAATAAACATCGCAATTAGTTTAAATCAAAGAGTACGTACGCGCCGTAATTGGGGTGAAGTCAAATAAAATAATTTATTTAGATAGATGATTGATCGCGGAACAATTTACGATCGTAAATAACTTCAAAGTGGGTTTTGATTGATTGCCTGATACAATTTAATCGGTTCCAAATGAAAATTCGGTCCAGAACACAGTTAGTTAACATTGTTATTAACACCTACATAATTCAATGCTCTATACATCATATATATTAGAAAATGAACATTCTCATATGAGAAACTGTACCGCCATCATTCAAATCATACATACATATTTCGTTGAAATCGAGCTTAACAACAATGCTATGTGCAAAAACCCTTTCAAAATACAAAGATATTGAGAGATGCAATAGATAATTGTCATTAAATATGTATAGCATAATTATGAAGCTATTATGCTGAAGCAGTTTTATTGTAAACCATAAATCTGAGCGGCGGTAGATACCATCTGGACAATAACCCGACGATGAACCTCGCAGCTTGGGTTCGCGCCGATTTCAACATGCAATTTTACAATTAGTCTGCTGGCCAATAAAAAAATATGAAATGTAGTCGGGTAGGTAATAAAAATATTCATATTTTTATAAAATCCATACTAATATTATAAATGGGAAAGTGTGTCTGTCTGTCTGTCTGTATGTTTGTCTTTCTTTCACGGCAAAACGGAGCGACGAATTGACGTGATTTTGAGGGGATGGAGAGTAACATAGGCTACTTTTTGACCCATTCCAACCCCCCACTTCCCTAAAATGGGGGGTGGAAGTTTGTATGGAAAATCTAAACTACTTAAGTTACACGCTTGAAATTTGGCATGCAGGTCCCTTAGTAAACTTGATGCTTAGTTACAAAAGGATATTGCAAAATTCCCACGTGAACGGGAGTTAGCGGGAAAAAAAATTGAATCATGAAAACCGATATTCACGCGGACGAAGTCGCGGGCGGCCGCTAGTACTGATATATTTACGATCACATTAAATAAATTATGGGCAATGTAGGACTTCTTGTATTTTGAAAAAAAATATAGTACCATAATAAAGCCTAAGCTTTTTTTGTTTGTTTGAATACTTTGACGTTCGGATTTCAGGATCTACTTCAGGTTCTAATTAAAAACCAAATTTTTGTTTTGGATAGTCCATTTGTCGAGGAAACCGAAATTCCATGCGGGTATTTCGTGAGACAGATTGCGAAGTTATTTTCAAGGCGAAACATTCGGAAAAAGCTCTTACAAATAAAGTCAAATAAACTTAATTTTCAGTGTTTACAGAGTGCGATTACAAGTGAAGGCGGTCAAATAGTTAAAATAATTGATCTTGCGAAGCACTCGAAAAACATTAACAAGATCATCCAAGCAACGAAGCGTACACACTTAATTTATACCCATTTGTTAGTTCGCGACACCAACTCGCAAGTTTATTGGGGAAAATAACCTCAGAGAGAAAATTAAATTCCATCGAAGCCTTCTCGTAGGCATATTCCCAATTAATTAGTGAGTCTTTTGTGTTCAATCGTTCAAGTTCATTACATAGTAATTAGACGGCAGGAGCTCGGTTGAAGGGGTTCTAATCTCATAGCACTTTGTCTGTGAGGTTTTAGTGCGGGATAAATCCATACAAATAAATATCCAATAACCTTGTAGGCTCGTTTACTATCGATCTTGAGGAAGGATTTTTCTTTCAGAATTTACGGTGGCGCAATATTCGTACAAGTATGTGGTACTTAAAATACCGATAAACTTGATTTAGAATACTATGAATTTTCTTAGAAAACCATTTTACGCACCGAAACAGTTTCGTATGATTGGATAACTACTAAAACTATCATATAAATGAGATATAGTTAACGTCTTGTTATATATTTTAAACTGAAGGGTACAGTTAAGTCTTACATTATATCTCATGTGTCTTAAATACAAACCATTTTCCCTTTTTTCAAAAAAGGAGGTATAATTTTGCTGATATTAAATTACCTGCCCACAAAATGAGCAGACGATAAATTTCCCTAAACCTCTCAAACTAAACTTAAAACTTATTCAACAAACAAAATCCGGAACGTTAACCAGATTTTTCCGATTGTCCAAATCCTCAGAACTGAAGTGAAACATTAGACGAAGACATTCAACTCGCAAGAACCTTAAAAGAGTTCTGGAGGAGAAGAAGGAGAAAATCACTTGCTCCCAATCCGGGAACTATTGTCATTAAGATCGGCCTTCGCTGAATTTAAATAACTATTTAGCAGGGTAATAATGGGGGGTCTGAGGGGCGGGGGCGGAGGGGGGGGGGGAGCTACGTGCACCAGATGCTAATTGCTTGCAGCTATTTAATAAGCGCGCCTAGTTGGCGACAGGGTTCCGGGACGCACACTGGGGCGAAAACACGCGTTAATAACAACTATTTCATTTAGTTCACTAACGTTGTTGTATAATATGAATTGCCATTTTATTATCATTTTAATTATCCTTATATAATTTATACTTATTTTGAAATTATTATATTTTGTACCATCTACATTTGTGTGAAGTATACAACTTTTTATGCAGCTGAAACTCACTGCGTCACTTCCCAATCTATACTTAAATCTTACAAAAAATAGCAAAAACTGGACTGATTGAGTTATCACAGTTAAACTGTTATTGAATACTGCAGACCACTTTGTTGTTATTCTCCACAAAAATAATTATGTAAGAAACAAGTTATAAATTAGGTATGCTTCTGTCCGGCTTGTATTAAGCAACGCTACATTTTAAAGTATTCATATTCCAATGTTATTCTGGTCCCAATAGCGGCTAACCACAACTCCTATGCGCTCTCGTATCTACACTACAAAGTAAAGTAGCATAAAAACAATACAAACAAATTACATTCCAAATCACCCTTCCAACTCAACTACTAACTTGATAAAATATAATTTTACTGCAGCATTAAAACTATTTAATAAGCGTGCTTGAGAGACAGACCACGCGTTCGCTATAACTCGTTGCGACTTTTATAAGCAAAGTGGTAGTGATAAAAACATGGTTTAACTTAAGTTAATAAATGTCTAGTTAACAGACGGGGCTGCTTTGAATAATGGCTGTGAATGCTTCCGAGCTTAACACTTGAATTGTTAGTGTAATTTAAGCTGCTTAAAAATGAATATATTATGTGAACTAGTTAATTTTGTAAATGCCTCGGTAATTACTCGTACGTTGTTCATTGCAATGATTTGAATATTTATAGAGCTCTTTGAACATTTCCCAGGTGGAACAGTGCTAAAGTCGGAAGCAGTTCTTTATAGTAAGGTCAATTCTCAAGTCGTTATTAAAGACTATGATACTCATGTTAGCCTGATGGATATGTATATTATAAAAACTAAATGTTCATTCAATGAAACTAGATATGTACCATAGTAGGTACTTGAAAAACACATGAGTAGGTACGTATTTTTTAGTAAATGATGTTTTATTTTAAATTTTCTACAAATTATAATGCATATTAGCGCCTTCAAGAAGAGTAGGTAAGTTCTCTTTCACTATCAGTTTGCCTCTTTATAGGTGTTTGATTCCAATTATTATTTTTAACCCCTTTTCAATACGTCATTTGCCAGCGTTTAGTTTATCCAGTGTGCGTTGCGTCAATCCAACGCCTGACCGCGCCTGGCAACTTCCGTACTGAACCGCACCAATTCCAATGCTATACCACCTCAAATATTGTAGGTATTCCTCCTTTTGGAAAAATAAAAAATCTTTCCAAGCTACAAAAAAATTGAATGAAGATAATATTTTCATCACTAGGTCCGGCCCGCGACTCCGCTTGGATTTCGGTCTCCGCACACATAGTGTTTTACTTTAGCTTAAAGTTTTCCTCATGAAATGGACTATCCGACGCAAAAATTGGTTCTCAATTCGAACCAGTAGTTCCTGAGATAAGCGTCGTCAAACAAACAAACTAGCTTTATTATATAAGTATAGAGTATTGATAATTCAAATTCGCAATTTGATTGATTTAATTTTTTTCTTATGAGAGAAGAGGTAAAATATTTGATTTGAAATTTTGTACAACACTATGTACTTCAATGCTCACTACATCCATACAACACTAGATGAGTCGATAATTTGCTGTTGAACGTCAACCATTGAGCCTTTAGGATTAAGGATTCAAAGACATTAAAGATTCCCAAAGTATTACAAAACAGATTGCGACCTTAGTAAAGGTAGATAATAATATAATCGTACATTTGTCGTCAAAAACATTAACAAAATTCAATATTACCTATTAATACCCTATTACAAGCCATCAAGTGGCCCAATCAAGCACTGATCTAATGAAATTACATCGTTATGAAAGCAAAGAGCCGGTACTTATTTATTCAGAAGGCTATATTACCAGGTTGTCGGCGTAATGGCACGAATTCCCAACGTAATTAAAAGGGGTCGTGGGTTCCACGCTGCGAATGGGTACACTGGAAGTAGGTGAAGGGAAACGTCCAATCGATTGGTGTTAATGGTAAACAGAAACATAAATCGAAGTTGATGCAACTGTCAAGTAAGGAGCAAGTTCAATTAATATTTCGTCGTGGTAGTTTGATAGTCTCAATGATAAAACAGTTGCTCGAAAGTTATTCAAGGCTACGTCCTAATAACCTGAGAGTAAAAAGGAAAAAGGATTAGAGTCTTAATACTGACAATTTTAAGACAAATCAATCATTCAGATAACACTATGTCATTTCATTTAGTAACATTGTTAAACATCCAAAGAATAAACTATTGTATCTATTTATTAAAGAGGCTTCTAATACAAAAACATTTGCATAATTAGAGCTTAACTCCTAACCATGCCATGTCTTTCAACGAATAGGCCCTCAATCTTGCTTTCTTAATTTATCTTCAAAAACTTTCAAGGCAACCGGTTTTAAAAATCACGGTGATGTACTTCAAACACTTGACCAGCGCGGCGAAATCGAAACAAACATTCATCCTAGTCCATAAGACACATTGTATAGAATACGGAACTAACTCAAAGCCTAACCCCTATATATCGGAGAGCGTTCCGAAATGCGGTCTCAGTCAGATCGTGTGTTCTGACCGCTGGCCGATTTGCATATTGTTTCGTTTGGCCGAAAATTAATTTTAGTACGTTTTATTACGAATACTCCTTGCCTTGTAGAGGCTGGATATTAATTTCCATCTTACAATGAATTAATTCGTCTGTTGAAGCCTGAAGCAGTGGAAATGAAGATTTACACATGAAAAGACCCAAAATAGTAGGATAGTGATTGTGTGAAATTGCTTAAATTAAAGGAATTTCTTCTACGCCTTTTTAAGTTAGGCAAAAAATAAATAATAAAATATAACATTCTTTGGCCTAACACACCAATTTTCTAACCCCAAACTAAACTCGAAGCTTGTTCTATGGAAGCTAGGGAAAGTATAGAGATGCAGATGGACACTGGACATACAACACCATAAGACGTTACGTCATCTTTTTTATCCTACACAATCATTGTCCATGCCCAGTACCATGTTTAATCTATTGCTCCAAAACATTCTTCCAGTTCAACTACGTGCTACATCACTACTAGTGAAAATTTACAACTCCCATTTTCCAACATGGCCAAAAACTATTCGTACAACCCAACACAAATCGCGCGCGTATTCGCTCGCCGCATTAAATTACCCAGCGCTTATTGTTGGCTGCTGCCCGATCCGCGGCGAACATTCTGATGGAACAAAAGTATGCTAGTGATGTGTACTAGTGGTAATCGGTAAAGCAGAAAGATTGAAATTGTTTTGTACTAGGGAAATGATCAGGGAAATTTGAATGGGTTTGAGAAATAACATTGCATTACAAGGCGAAATTGAAATTATAAAAACAGTTCTACAATTTTTAATAGTTGTGGTTAAATGAACGCAGTATCAAGGTGGTTAATGAAGATATTAAACATAAAAGAGTATATTATTATTCCGATAATAAATAAACATAAACCCGTTGTTTATAAGTCGCGTATTGTTTATAGTCCAAACAATTTACTAGTGGCTTAACTTCATAGTATAAAACAAAGTCGCTTTTTCTGTCATGTTCTCCCTATGAACGCTTAAATCTTTAAAACTACGCAACGGATTTTGATGCGGTTTTTTTTAATAGATAGAGTAACTCATGAGGAAGGTTTTTATGTATAAATAGTGGACAAGTACCACGGGCGAAGCCGGGGCGGGCCGCTAGTATAATCATAAAGTAGATACAAAGGAGTGTAATCGCTCTAGCTGCGAAGGGCGCGGGTTCAAGTCTCAAATATCACAATGAAAAAAATACTTTTTCTTGTTCATTAATAAGCTTAATAAGGTTGCTCATTAATAGTTATAAAAAATATAACTTAGCGCGTTATTCAAATAGCCAGCTATTTCGCGTGCACCTCACTGGCCCATTTGCCATAGGTATTGTCGCGTGTGATACACAGTGTTATTATAATGAGACCCGACAACAATTAGTTATATACAAGTATGTTGACGCAACACTTCGTGTCAACTAACGTTACCATTGTCGGGGGAATTAGCGATAACCATCTTGCCTGAATTAGTGGTTTTATGAAAATTGGGCTGTGAACACGTGTTACATACAACTAGAAGAGTAGATGGGACCGTGATCGATAAATACATGAATGATTTATGGAGGAAGGTAATTAATAAGAGTTATTTTGAATTAATTGATGTGAGAGTAAAACAGTTTTGGTTTACTTGGGAGTGTATTTTTATTGTGGAAGCCTTTATTCGTTGCGTTACATAAAACATTTTTTTTACATAAAGTGAATTCTCTATTAGAGAGTCAAAACAAAAATAAAGAAGTGTCTATTTTAACTTTTCTCATTGACGGTCATCGTAAGACTCACCGAGCTTACGAAAAGTACATCTTTTAACGAATATTTGAACTGAAAGATGTCATTAACCAATTTCCATCATTACAATATCGATATTACAACATCACTACTCTCCGCTGAGTATGAAATTGGTTTAATATTGCATCAGAGTCAATCAAATCTTCATACATAATAAACAGGCAGCAACATTTAACATTCGGAAGGCATTATTAATTAGAATTGTCAATTATATCGTCAGCCGGGAGCCGCACTAATTCGCCCGGAATACGGTCTATGGATAAATTATTCCCAAATAATAAATTAACTGTGATAAACTAAACTCATCAAATGCCATTGGCGCGGATAGAGCTGTCAATAGTGAAGGATTTTGTCGATACGGTTTTCGATATTTGTAATCGACCTGTAATCTTGGGGAGTACTTATTGGAGTAAAGTTTGGTGTGTTTTACATTGATCATCATTGACTTATATTCTCGACAAAGTAGTTTAATACCTAGCAATATGTATTATAGTGACGGTACCATGGTATCAATACCAGAACCCTAAACTTATCATATAGCATTTTTATACTTAATCGGATTTAAAAGTTCTCGCTCATATATTTTATTGCAAATTGAATTTTACTATTGCTACACAGTGTTAATAGCACGGCCATGGCACGATACACATTTCATAATCAAATCATGTTATTCCCAGTATTTGAAACACGAAACAACAACAACAATCAAAACACGAATCAATATATCTGCTGTCACAAATAGTGCAGTAACTAATTAATGAATTCGCGCCAACTATCGACATCGATGGTTCATGAATATACATCGCGTGCGATGACGTGTGCGATGAGATTGAGCGCCGGCCCGTTACGGACTGACGGGCGATTTGTCCTGTCAAGACGGCAACGAGCTTGATTTCTTTGTGAACATCGCAAATGCCTCTATGAATATTAGAAGATCTCTAAATAGTACTTCGACGAACGAAGAAAATGTTATATTTTACGTCATATAATATTAAATTTATTTTTGCCATGGGCGTTTTGACACTTAACAAAAAATTACAACTTTTACGTATTGTTTTATCAATCAGTATTTTGTATAGATAAATTATTTCAATTGTGTTCATCTACAGGATTAATAACCTAATTCATTTGCTGCTTTCGCAAACTAAACCAAGGGACATTAACAAAATATTTCACCCGTACAAGCTTTGAATTGGAGTTTTGAAACTAAGCGTACCTAAACGCCGGCAATATGTGAAGTTGGACTCGGACCACTAATACGATTACTAAATAGTGAAGGTAGGTACTACATATTTCATGTTCAAAACATCGATAACGGCACGTATTCAGCACTGTCGCATCCCAACCCATTTAGATTTGAATGTAATCGATCGACGGCAACTGTAATCACTCCATCCCGTCACTAACTCATTCCATGTTTAAGTTTTCGTAATTTCCTTTGGGATCGGGGTTATATTTGACGATGGCCGACTGTGAATTAAACCCTGTCGGGCCTATCGGTCACTTCGATCCGAATTATATTATGACGAACGCGTATCATGTCCAATGTCCATTTCTGTCCCCCTTGCTGGGAGGACGAGTTCGCTTATTATTTAGCTATTTGCTTTTTAGGGTGAACAGTATTTAATTGGAGGACAGTTTTTGTAGTTAATTTTATGCTTTTAATTTGTTTTTTTGTGGTTTTTCGACCACCGTGTACTTAATGGCAAGCTCAGCTTTTATGGTGAAACGCAGCACGAATTACAACGTTCATTTATTACAAGACGCGCCGGTTTGCTTGGTCAGTCGTTAGGTAAATGAAAGCAGCGGCAATTTCATATAAAAGTATCCTAAATTTTATATTGCAGGGAAAAGTCACTTAATCCTACTTTTCCATGTATCATACAAATTAAAAGCTTTGCCTCTAGAGATTCATAGCTGTGCGCGCGTTTATTCAAGTCTGCTGATCAAAAAGTATAATTTACATTTCAATGATTTTAAAAGATATCGTAAAAAACACAAATTAAAACAGCAACATTAAACATTCCTTTCGAAATCAGAGGCGGGTTCATGAATTAGAATTTAATCTCGTCCCACGAATCATTGGCGAGTATCTTCCAGGCCTTTGAATTTTGCAGACAGAGATCCTTAGAATACATACAAATGTCCTTTTAAAAATTTAATCAGGACTTAGAGAGCGCATATAACAATAAATCTACGTAAAGATACCTAGGCTTTCTTTGAAGTACGGTAAATTTAAATTTTCATTCAGTAAGTAAGGTTTAATAAGATTTTTATGGCTTTGAGCTCCTTTTAATGGAAGGGTAAGGAATGAGATTTTCTATTCGAAAATGGTATCATTTAAATACTTCTAAATACAGTGGAGTAATTTTTTAATATTTGTGAAGTTATGGGGCGAACAGAATTAATCGTGCAGTTTAAATAGTAAATGTCTGGAGATCTAAAATTAAATCGAATTATGTTTATTTCAAAGCAAAGTCGATAATCCGTATAATATTTATGATCACGGGTTGGAACTCCATCAATATTTTTTTTCTTATGCAAATTTTATATCGACTTGGCTTTGATTTAGGCATCTTTATATGCTATAGACTTCAAATGCTATTATTTTAGAACGATTTGCCCCAATCAAAACTTGCTGCTTACCTCCTCTGTTTTCACTGTCCGCCGGTTTCACCTGTATTGCTCGGTTCATCTGAAACAAAATTAAATTTTGTTAGGAAATTGTCACTTATTGATAACACAATTTTTTGTAGCTAAGTTCTCATCATCATCATCAAAATCTAAGAGCGTCCGTGAAGCAAACTCCACTATTCTTGGGACTCTGCGATGGCTTCAGCTTAGTTCTAATATTTATATTATGTAGTACCTAACTGTATATCTAGATACTGTATAGCTAGACAGTCCCAACTAAGTTCTATTGACAAATTAAGTCTGCAATGCAACGCGCGGCGTCGCTCCGCGAAATAATTCACATTTACAACACTATTTACATAAATTCAGCTTTTGTCGCGAAATTCAGCGGTGTCCTAATAACTGTTAATTAGTGCGGTAATTTATTCTAAAATAAACGAGAGTGTTGACGGGCTGCATAATTAACAGGGACTGGCTCTGCCGTGCACTGAACCTGGTACAGAAGTACGTATTATCCCACGTGAAACTGGTCAAGCTGTTGTCTGTAATTGGGGCTGCCATGGTAGGTATTTTCGCAAAAATATAAAGCTGTTCATTTTCATACGTGAACGGCACGATTAAATTAAACGAGTGATTGTGATGCCTGATTCTTGATTAGAAGATTGAGCTACCACTCCCTTACTGTCATTTAGCTATGCGACGAAGTTTTGACTCATTATAATATAATTTATTATGTTCATTTCTGTTTTACAATCAATAACTGCAATGTGTAATGCGAGTTTTGCGTTATTCCATTACAAGCTTTCAGTTTAGTTATGAACAACATTTCACATCATAAATTATTTACCTTCTTACATTTTACTCGGGTACTCGGCTACATTCCGGACTATGTAACAAGCCTAGATATTACATAGTCTTGCATAATCCACAAAATTGCCGTCCGATCGAAGTAAACGGGATTATGTAAAATCCACCGAGCCATTCCGAACCGACCCAATACTGAGATAATCAGGTTACTCGAACATTCGGAGTAGGTATTCGAGTTGCATAAAAGTGCATTCTCCTAGGTAGTTTGAAATGCCACGATAATATTGGTTGAATTAGCTGAAACGGGCAAGACAGAGAGAAATGTATATGCGCATTGCAGTGGGCGGGGCTGAACATAAGTTCCACACCTCTACAGTTTAGGTATAAACTGCCATTCGTTACAGTCTCATTTTCATTTAGGAGAGAAATTTTCTTAAATGTTCACGTGGTTTTCCGGTTTTGGGAAATTTTAATTAAATTGGCGCTAACCATTTGTTTTTGTTGCCATTGCATTCACTTAATCTTGAGGTCGATTCGTTGTGTAAAACTTTTTCAAAGGTCATTGGAATTATGCCATGTTTCATTAAATAAGAATATTTTTCATTAGTTCAATTTATGTTATTTCTTTTGTAAAAACCAGACTTCAATTCAGGATCATAGTCGCAGCGTAAATTGGGCTCCAAGGCAATGTCCGAGGATGCATCCAGGAGAGGCGTAAGGATGATGTAATTTATATTTTAATGAGTTATTAAAGATTGGTTAGATATATTGATTTACGAATAAAATCTTTTGAACTCTGTCAGAGGTTTCTAACACCAGAGAACTGTCCTATGATCTGTGTTCAGTTAATGGGTATGTGACGTTGTCTACAATGTTATGACACATTCCGCCAGGTATTCATCTGTTACAGGATAATTTTACTATTATAATGTCTCTCCAAAGAGTAAGCTAACGAGTTATTTCATGTTTTGTGTCCTTTTTGTGACAGTATTATCATTATCAGCCTATCGCAGTCCACTGCTGAACAACGGCCTCTCCTAGGGCTCTCCACTCAGCCCAATGCTCGGCGACTCGCACAGTGACAGTATAGTAATATCAGACAGTAGAATTTGCACCAAAAGAACTCAAGTTTCTCACAAACCCATGGGTTTAATTTCCTTTTGTACACGTACAATAATTATTGTAGATTTAATCAAGACATAATTAGTAGTATAACACCAACGGTTATCTATCCCGTATCTAAAATAGAAAAATATAACCATAGTATTTATTCGACGGTGACCATTGTTTTTTCAAAAAATAAAGATGGTTGCACACGATAACAATTCATATGTCACGTGTCACTTCGACAAATAGTGTGCACGGTCACTGTCAGGTCGAAATGTCATCGGTTAATTGTGATGCGCCGTTGCCTAGCAACGAAGCGACAACAAACGCCAAATGTATTAAGACCCGTTTGAAATGCCTTAATGGACAGACGTGTGTCCATTTAAAATGGCTATTTGATGGCTACTACTCTACTACACAAAGGTGTCTATTGTCATATCGCCTTTAAAGTTGCGTCGTAAATCATTATCTTTTTAATTTGAAAAGGCAAATTACATTAATTTTCTTATAATTACATCTCCTAATGTCGCCTTAGCGCATCTTAAATGATCTTTAACCTTTTCTTCTAAATCATTTATTCAAAAATATTTTAAGAGAGGTAGAGCTTTGTGGAAATTCCACTCGAATGAGCCGCTCGTCTGGGGAAGTACCTCCACCATACAGAAGACCGCAGTGAAGTAGCACTTCGTAACTGTTGTGCTATGTTTCTGCTGGTGAGTAAGGTTGCCAGCGCTCAGTTGGGGAGGGTATGGGGTTAAGGCCGGCAATACATCAACGATACCTCTGGTGTCGCGAATGTCCATGGGTGGCAGTGATTGTTTACCATCAGGCGACCCGCTAGCTCGTTTGCCGCCTCTGACATAAAAAAAAGAATACTAACAATTTTTAGGAATCATTTTGTGGCTTCGCATCGTTTGTGTTTAAGCCAAAGAGTTCGTGTAACTAAATTGAAGCACATGTATCCTTTGTAATTTGCAACATTTGGACCTTAAATGTGCCCGATGTCAGTTTAATAACAAAACTCTTTCCATAGTTTATTAACTATGTGTCTTATGAGAACATTCAAGGTTACACAGATAGGAAGGGCAATGCATGATGCGTCTGCAAGTCCGATCGATTTGTGTTAGGGTTCCGTAGCCAAATGGCAAAAAACGGAACCCTTATAGTTTCGTCATGTCTGTCTGTCTGTCTGTCCTGGCTCGTTCTCCGCCGTTTCTGAACCGATTGCCAGCAAATTGGTGGAGAGATGTATAGTGATAATTCAAGAATTGGTTTTTAAAATAATCGAAAAATAATTATTTTTACCCCCCCTCCCATACAGCGAAAAGTAAAATCGAAAAAAAAATTCGACTTACTCCATCGTGTGGGGTATCGTTAAAAAGGTATTTTTAAATACAATAAAACTTGCCTTGAAACCATGTGGATCAAACACCCCAGTCACGAGATATATTAATACAAAGTTAAAATTAGAGCGTCGTCGTCCCCCCCCCCCTTAACTTTTGAAGTACTATTACAATAATTCTGAAAAAAATGTCCTGTATACCTCCAAGTAAGCACTTTCAACGAAAACTATAGTGAACTCTGTATCATACATAGTTATTTTTATACAACTGGACCAACTTATGACGTGCAGTTGCCCTTACTAAATGGTGTCTTAAGCGGTCGGGCCATCTTTTAGCTACGGAACCTTTTCATGGGCGTGTCCGACACGCTCTTGGCCGGTTTTTTTACATTTCAAGGTATTGCTCAAATATACCTCATTGTAAAGTAATAGGTTGTATAGCAGCCAATGAAGGACTAACTAAAGGACTAACTGAAGATCTCATACAGCACGCTTACATAGCCTTAAGTGTATATTTTTATAAAATGATTACTCCAATTTTATAACAAGAATTTATTTTATTTTATTAAACGAGATTAAAGATTAAATTTAAAGTACAACAACAAGAAAGCAATAAAGAATATGAATATGATTCGATAGCATTTGCAGTCTGGTGTATTGCGTACTTTTTCTATCTAATCATTAATATGAACGAAAATTTGGTTTGATGTCTAAAGGCTAGAAACTTGAAACATATGTTATAAAGCAAGGAATTTCCACCGGATTTTGTATAGCCGAATAAGTCGACCAACAAACAAATCGCAATACCCTAAATTTAATACATAGTACAAAAGTCAATATTAACAATATTAATTTAACACATTATTTTATATTACCGAAGTTGGTCCGATGTGGTACGAACAAGAAAATTCAGAAACAAATTATTAGCTTTTGTTGGAAAGTAAAACCGATCATAAATTAGGAATCCGTTATCCAATCCGTGAAGTTAAACAGAATTTATTAAGTAGGTAATTTAATAATATAACTGGAGGCAAAGGTCGCAAGTTTGAGATTAGATCGGCCGGGCTGGCGATTGTTTTCACTAATTTAAAGAATAGCTTCAGCTTGCTCATATTTCACTTTAGGGCAGAGGCCCCCACCATTGAAATGGAATGTATTGTATCTTCAAAGATGGCGATCTAGGTTTAACACGCTTACACGCGTAATGTTCCAAGGCACAAGCCGCTCGTCCCGTCTTCGCACGGCTAGACAAAATTCTACCAAATAAAGCCTTTGTTACTGAGTGATAATTTAGCTTACTAATGGAAAAAAAATCAGTCTAGTACTTTTTAGATAAATCGTTACATATACAAAAATACAAAAAAATCCTGCGTAAAAGTAAGTAAAAGATTGGTGTTACCAATGATATGTTTTATAAAAAAAACTTGGATTTACTACTCATCAAATAAATAATATATATATATTATTATAATATATATATTATAATAATTTTAAGATTATAATAATGATATTAGTACCATGTGTATTAGTTTTTTCTGGTTTTACACGTATTTTGTATGACCTGGGAATCAGTGCCGCGACCTAAATTTTATCAGTTCAAAAGCGAAAACGGATTTCAATTCTTTTTGTATAGACGGAGCATGGACAGTTAAGTTTTTAGATAAAACTTTTAAAACCAGGGGAAAATACATAAAAGCGTTGTGTAAGGATGGGACTTAGTGGACGCGTCAAAGAAACACAGGTTCTCTATGATAGACGTTTAATGCATGAATAACAGGACGCGAAGCCTTATATACCTATCATCGATACGTACATATGTGAGGGTAAGGTGACGCACACACTACACCTCCCCTTTTATTGGAAAAAAAAATGTTTTATTTAAGATACATTTTTTTACATGATTGATTAAAATATTTACTACAAAATAAAACAGTCGATATAAAACATTACTGCAAAAATATTGCCTAGTTTTAATCTGACACTAGATGAGCTATAAGTTTTAATAATACAGCTCAACATTCATTCATACGGTTTAAAAAATATATAAAGTTACTAAAACACTGTCGTTACAATGAGGAATGAACACAATTCAAAATTTTAACAAACTTAAAAAAATACAAAGAATTAACAAAATAATCAGTTAATAATTATAAAGAGTGCGCATTGAATCGTCACGACTTAAATTGTAATTTGCGGAATTTATTTTTATAGTTACCAGAGTACTTTAAACAATCAATAACTTCAAACTTTAATTATTATAGAATTGTGTAGATAAATGAAATCCATTTAAATAAATATACGATTAAACATTTTTGATTTAGGTAATAATTACAATTAATAAAATTTATTTATATCGAAATAAGACTTGCGTCTGTTATCTCAAAAACATTATACAAATTTCAGTTCCATTATTATTATTCATATAATTAAAAATTGGGGTATATAAGATGCATCTTTCCCAAGAAATCTGATATTTTTACTTAATTTCTAGTTTTTATACGAGACGGGATAGTATAACAATTTTCAAATTTTGATTATGCAACGTGTACAGAAAAGACAAAAAAAATATAGATTCGGGAATCCTTGCTTATGTCAAGCCGATCTTTTTTTTTTTAACTTAATAGAGCTATTCTTTCATGTCATTCTCTTCTATCACTCTTCATTTTTATCACTTCCATATAAATCAATTTTTATTAAAATTATTTATTCATTCACTTTTTGACATCTAGCTATCAATATTAAGTATATTCCTCATACATTATATCTTCTTCATTCATCTCACACAAATATGGTTTTAAAATGACTCGTTGTATTTCTCATGAGACTCGTCGGTACTCATCCTCATATAGGTACATCATATAAGATTATGGGTGGCCACCCCATTTTTATCATTTATTTATATTATTGAGGTACAATATACTTTTATTTATTTAAAGTCGACTAAATTATTTAGACATTAAGTCTCTTCCATAATTATTACCTATTTATTAATAATTATGCGTTGCGCAACATTACTTTTATTGTTAGGGTCATGATTTAAGGCCATTAGCCTCCAAATATTTTCACGGAGAGAAACTCGTCTACGCCATGATCAAATAAAGGACCTGTTCCCTAGCTGTACCTCGTACCTATCTGTCTTTAATCTTCCTTTATTATTTTAACCACTACAACTACGGTTCAATGTTTTAAGACCCTACAGATCTCCAACCGTTTTCACAGAGAAATCTTTGTTTACACCATGATCAAACTGAAGGATTTGAAACCGAGTTTTTCTTCTTCTTAGTCACATCCGAGATTAACAAACAATTTCTATTATTTTATACATTACCAACCAATCATCAAACCAACTAACTTTCGAATGAATCCTTTAATCAAAAATAAATCACACGCTCTTGGGTGTACTGGCCAATCGCGTCAGCAAAATATTTTTATCAAAGTATTCCCAACATACTTAGTACATACTCCATCTAAACATCCATCCTAAGCATCCATACACTTTAATCAAACTTTCCGCTCATGTCATTCAATTTGTTTAAATGTTATTTGAAATGTAACTAATTGCACTCGAAGGAAACAAAAGCTATTTTAATACATTCCAATACATTCATCCCAATTCATTTTAACTCAGTTACTCGTATTTCTCAATCGTTTTTCCCAATTTCTTATCTTGATATACTCTTCTTACTTTTTAGCTTATTAGGCATTAACATTTTTAAATCCTTAAACTTTTTAATAATTCTATCTTATCTATCTTCTATCAATAATCATAATTCATTCTTAAATCGAAACATAACATACCTACCTAATAAATGATTCGATAATCATGTTACGATAAGTCAAGGATTCAAATTGCAAACATAGGAATGTGCAATTGTGCATGGCTCAAAATGAAATAATATTCTCGTGATCTAAATTTCAAGTAACGAACCCGACGCGGTACCAAATACGTACTGCTGATGCGCAGAAACGTGTCACTAGCTATTTGAGACCTACTATTCACATACTTGTTGCATGTTTGGTATAAATTACATAGTGTAAACTATTCATGTTCTACTTGAATTAATTATGCTTTACAAAATTATGAACATTAGTTTGTACAATCCATAAAGTTGAATAACTACGATAAGAAATTGAACTCTATTACTAGTTTATTGATTCGTGAAAAGAAAAATATCTATGAAAAACATTTACTTAATCGACTTTAATAAAAAAAACTTTACTTCAGAATTAGTCTGATCGTACTGATGTGACGATAATATAATGTGATTTAAGTTAAGAAGATAGTAAATCCTAGTAAAAGATATCCAAAACAACTAGTCTAGCGGTAGTTAGCAATTAATAAAGATATTTAATAAAATATATTGTTTCTAAAAACGATTGGCTTGATCACCCAAAAGTTGTAGAAATACATAGCAAGCCGAATCTTTTCACTGAATTACGTTTTATAAGCGCTTATGAATTAAATCGATATCGTAAACTAAATGAAATTGAACATGAAAGTACATGTTTGAGCTATGTACCCACATTAAATACGATTTTCATCAATTTGGCTTCTCGATCACAACTGACGCCAGGCGAATTTGTGAGAGAGCTAAATATGTTTTGTAGGAAAATCGATGTAAAAGAAGTATACTTCATTAAAAATAATAAAAATAATATTTTTGTGGAAAAATTAATAAATGAGATACAGAGTATAAGTGATTGGTCCGGACCACGAGTGTGTATTTTAAATGATACGAAAAGAATAGTTGATAAAGACGAGCAACGGGTAATCTTAAATGACTTCCACCTTTTGCCCACAAGTGGCCACGCGGGCATAAGGCGGATGGTTAATAATATTAAGAAATATTATTTTTGGCCGAAACTTGAAGCGGATGTTATTGAGTTTGTAAAGAGATGTGATAAATGCCAAAAGCAAAAACATTCATCACATCATACTAAAGAGCCAATGATGATTAGTTCCACGGCGAATTCGGCATTTGAAAAAATCTATTTAGATATAGTAGGACCTTTGGACAGGGATAGCAATAATTATAAATACATTTTAACTATACAATGTGAGTTGAGTAAATATATCGAGGCTTACCCGTTAGAGTCGAAAAGTTCAAATGAAGTAGCTAGGAATTTTGTGAATAATTGGATTCTCAGGTATGGTGTTCCAAAGGAGATAGCTACAGACAGAGGAACAGAGTTTCTGTCAACTACGGTGAAAGAGGTTTGTAAACTTTTACATATTAACCAATTACAGTCTACCGCCTACCACCATCAAAGTATCGGTGCTTTGGAAAACTCACACAAACACATGGGTAACTATTTACGTATACAAACAGAGAATCATCCAGAAGCATGGAGCACATGGCTTCCCTTTTGGTGTTTTTCCTATAATACTTCTGTGCATTCGGAGACTAAATTTACACCCTTTGAGTTAGTGTTTGGAAAAAAATGTACATTACCGTCTAATTTAAATTCAGGATATATTGATCCCTTGTACAACTTTGATAATTATCCGTTAGAATTGAAGTATAGAATACAGACGTCACAAAAAGAAGCACACGATAATTTGATTTCAAGTAAAATAAATAGAAAGGCTAGGTATGATCGTAATATAAATCCTGTATCATATAAACCAGACGATTTGATTTTACTAAAAAATGAAACGGGCAACAAGTTTCAAAGTCTATATTCAGGTCCATATAAGGTATTAAAAGAATGTCCACCGAATGTTGAAATTATTAAGGATAATAAAAGTTATGTTGTCCATAAAAACAGGACTAAACGCTATTTTACAAGTGTGGGATAATTTATATTATAATCCAATATTTTATCATTAAAAAGAAAATATGTATAATATCTTACATTTTGTTGGAAAATTTTATGAGATTAATTAGTATGAAATTTGTATGAAAATAAATATGTATTTACTTAGTTAAGACACGTATAAAATATTAAAATCTACATAGGTAATATATACATAATAAATAAATAAATAAATATTATGAGTCATAAATATGTTAAGTAAAGAATAAAAAAAAAAATCGAAAACCTTTATCATTGCTTAGGTATTTATTATTGTTAGCATTAAAATAAAATAAAATGTATTCCATTTATTTTATTTTCTTTGTGGGAAGGAGATGAGATGTAGGGAGTTAGTACGTAAGAGTATGTATTTAAAGGCATGTATTCATAAAATATAGCCAGTGTTTATCCAGCATCCGTGTGTATTATTTCACTCCCTTAGTCACCACATCGCCCAGCAACCAACACTCCATTGCCTTCAGCAGTCTGGAGATCTTGCGAATGGCTTCAGGCAAAGAATAGGTTTCGGGAGCCACTGCTGCTATGTTGCTTGGGAATACTCGTACCCCATTTTGCCGTTCGATGAAATTCACACTTTCACAAAATAGTTTTGTCCATGATTTTCACTAAGTTCGTTATATTTAGTCACTTTTAATGCGCAGCACTGCCCTCAGGCAGCACTGGCAGGGTCGCCATGTAAGGATGGGACTTAGTGGACGCGTCAAAGAAACACAGGTTCTCTATGATAGACGTTTAATGCATGAATAACAGGACGCGAAGCCTTATATACTGACAATACGTATGTGAGGGTAAGGTGACGCACACACTACAGTTGGAATATTCAAGGTACTGTTTGGAATGACGCCAAACACGGCATAATGTGAACACGGGTACAACTTTCACCATATCTCGTGGTTTTACTGAATAGTTTAATGTATTTCGGGTAAAAGTGTACTCTGATGGGTTTTCGGAACCAGAACAAACATGTATTTTATAGGATACACGGTACCGCTGTAGCAGAAATGGGTTCGCTCGATCAGAGAGATACCAAACGCATTTTACCGTGTAAGTACAAACAAGAAGCTATAAAGGACCTAATCTTTACAGCAGACAAAAGGTAGAAATTCCTTTATCGTCTAAATTATGTATTAAGCACAATATGAAGTAAACCCTCATCAAAATATCGTAATATATGTAAGCATAATCAAATATAATAAACACAATACAAAATAAAGAAAGAAATACATATTATGAATGTATTGCAACCAGGTGTTTTGTAACCTGAGCATGTCAGGCATCATAAAA
The DNA here is from genome assembly GCA_958496325.1 of Nomophila noctuella. Taxonomy (NCBI): domain Eukaryota; kingdom Metazoa; phylum Arthropoda; class Insecta; order Lepidoptera; family Crambidae; genus Nomophila; species Nomophila noctuella. The sequence continues at coordinate 340,343 of OY292490.1, forward strand.
ACAAATGATCGCATATATATAAACATAGCTACATCAAAATGTTTATAATAATTATAAGAACAATAAACTTAAAAAGACGCAAGAAAGTCGCATGAATTTATAATCGCCCGTCGGATCATTTTGTAGCCTGCAGCTAAGCAGTTTGTTCAAATTTCACTTTTGATATCAACCTAAATAATGAATCTCTAGATTAGTTTACGTGGATTACATTTTGAAATTGGGTGAGCAAGTTTTTAGGTTATCTTTATAATGTAATGAAAATAAAGTTTAGATTTGATTTATGGACAAAATTTATAACCGAATATAGGATTAACGCAGCTATAGAGTTTATAACTAAAATAAATTACTGTTTCACTTTGACAAGTTTGATATAAGCTTGGAGTTGACGAAAACGGTCAACCGAAACATGGAGGGTGAATCGGTTTCAATAAACTTATTTTTTTATTAAAATGAAGAATTAATACTTCATTTTCTCTTGCAATTTGTAAAATGTAACAGCATGATGATGTTATACTTGAAGAATATCTTTCCGAGATTGAAGCAATTTAATTAATTTGTTAGAAAAATGCACTTCGACTTTTGAAGATAAAAATCAGAAGAAGGTGTCAAATACAGAACTATTACAAAATAAAAAATTAAAAGAAAATACAAATTATTCAAATAACAATACAAGTAATCACAACCTCAAAACAATACCAAACATAACGCCACAGACAAGTCCAATAACAATACTGTTATAATCACAGTCCGTGGTCCTGTCATCGGATGCGTTAACCCAAAAGTTGGTAAAAATGAACCTTTCTCAACACGACCGAGGGTAATGGCGCTGAAGGGATCCTTGCACTGCTGCGCGAGACATGATAAAACTTTTTATGCCCCTCCGTACGATGTGGTGTGATTTTCAAAACCATAACGCCGTCATAAAGAAACGACGTATTGGTTTCGGGGTGCTTGAGAGCGGTTGCTTTACATAATTATTGTAAACCATGTGTTATGCCACTTAAAATGTTTATAGAGTAAAGTTTGGTACTAATTATTCAAATTTTGAAACAAATGATACCTATTTATTTTATTTATTTATAAATCCGAATACATTTTTTTCCGAGAAAATGTCAGAATCAGAATCAGAATCAGAATCTTTATTGCTTGTAACTGTAGGTTTACATTTGCAGATGACATTGCAGCTTAACACTAAGTACAACAGTTTACCCATACCGGGTATGCAATACTTATATAATGGGAACTTATAATATTAATGTTTCGAATCAAAATATTCATTAATATTATAAAATACATTTTCAATTAACCACTTTTTAAGGCGTATTTTGAATTTTGGTAAGACCGTAGCTTTTATATCCAATGGTAAATGGTTGAAGATTTTTATACCTGTGCAAAAGGTGCTCTTATAATATATATAGTTATTTGTTGTAGGTATAACTATATTATTTTTATATTGACTGCGTATTGAACGTGAATTTGAGTTGACTCTAGTTTGAAAAATATTATTATTCTGTTTTATAAATGTCGCGATTTCTAAAATATAAATATTAGTAACAGTAAGATAACCCTTTTCCTGGAAAATATTTCTTAGAGTTTGATCTGAGTACATGTTATAAATAATTCGTAAACATCGTTTTTGCAATATAAATGTTGATTGCACGTTTGTGGAATTACCCCAGAAAATTATGCCGTATACTAGCAGTGGGTACACTTGGCCAAAGTATGCAGCTCTCGTTACATCGACAGAAGTTGTTTCTGATAAAATTGATAAAGCGTAACTGTAGCTAGAGATTTTTTTATTTATTTTTGCAATATGATGTTTCCAGTTTAGATGGCAATCTATGGTGACGCCAAGAAAATTTATGTTATCAATTATTTCTACCTTATTGTTATGATCATATTCTATATTCAAATTGAATTGTTTTGTTTTGTAGTTCCTAAATTGAATTATTTTCGTTTTCGAAAGATTAACTCTTAAATTTATTTTCCGTAGCCATTCGACTGTTAACTTTAATGTTCCAATTATATTACTTTCCAGATTTTTTTGATTATTATCAGGTATAAAGATAGTTGCATCATCAGCAAACATAATGCACCTATTTTTAGTGACATTTGGCAAGTCATTAACATAAATAAGAAATAATAAAGGACCCAGAATACTTCCTTGTGGTAAACCTAGGATCATTTTTACTGGCTTGGATTCTATTTCTTCAAATATTTTACTACTTTTATTAAATGTTTCAATAGCTGTAATATGGTTTCTGTTTGTTAAGTAGCTTTCCAACAACTGCAATGCCAGTCCACGGATACCCAATCTATCGAGTTTATCTAGTAATATATCGTATCTTACACAGTCAAATGCCTTTGACATATCAAGAAACAAACCTACACAGGGAGTTTTATTATTTAGCGATTCCCAAATTTCCCTGAGTATTTCATATATTGCTAGTGTAGTAGACTTGTTTCTCTGAAAACCAAATTGATCCTTATTTATGGTACTATTTTTATCAAAATATTCTATAAGCCTGTTGTATATTGTTTTTTCAAATACTTTTGAAAAGTTAGGTAAAAGGGCTATGGGTCTATAGTCTTGAATATTGCATTTAGAACCTTTTTTAAATAAAGGTTTGATTTTCGCTGTTTTTAATGCGTCTGGAAAGGTACCGGTTTCTATCATTAGATTAAGCAAATAGACAAGTGGTTCACTAATATACTTTAGGGATTGTTTAATAATTTGAATTGAGATACCGTCGTAGCCACAACTTTTCTTATTTTTAAGGTTCATGATTGTCTTTTTCAACTCATTCACATCAACTGGTGGTAAGAACAGGCTGTGTATAGATGTACATGGCAAGGAGAAGCTGTTCGTGTTTTGTGTTTGAGCATTGACTGTAGCAAAATGTTTGTTAAAGTTTTCAGCTATATCGCCAGCATCTCTCTCTCTTTTTTCAGATGATTTTTTTAAAGGATGAAAAAGATTTCTCCTAGCTCCAACAAACATTTCAAAAGAAGCCAGCAATTGTTCAAAATAAAGCAAATTTAGAGAAAATGGATTACATGCTTGTAAGTGATCACCGTCGCTCATACATATTTGTAACCAGAATCTCGATTTTTTGTAGGTATTTCGCTTCATGTATTACAAGCAAATATTAAGTTAAATTAATAACATAGGTTCAAAAGAATGTATGTTATTTTAGAAAATTCTTAATAATCAATAGTGCTCACTCGTCAAATCTGCATGCACTGTAGTAGGTATGTCTAAGTTTGAAAGCTTTTAACATTTTCCTGATCCATAACTCTGCACTATCCACCTAAATCAACTATCACGAGTAAAACCTCTACATTTTTATAGATCTAACTTTTTCAACACAAGTTCTAAAAATGGGTCATGACCATGAATTATTTCAAGTAAGTAGGTATTCAATGTTTAACATTTTAAACAACGTCATCGTTTAAACACAAGAGCGGAAGCAAGTCGTGATTAACGCTGAACTTGCAAGACTGAAAAGACTGCAAGTCGAAAAATATTTTCAGTGGACTCAAGATTTGTTTCGCTGAGTTTTTAAATAAAAACAACTGTCATACTGATTCATCATACTCTCAAAGGCAAGGAAATCCCTCGAACGGTCCAGCCGTTTTCATTAAGACTAATCCAAATAAAAATATACTTTCCAGTCACGATGAGAAGAAATATTTGGAGATGAGTAGCTCTCATTTACAAGCCTACAATCAGATTGTCAATTTTGTTTGTGTTTTGTTTTCGGAATGTACTTATTTTTGTGATTTTGTGTTATCGTTTATAATAGATGCCTTTGACATTTAAGATCCCGAGTTAATATCCATGTAGTATATTGTCCTAAAATACATTCTCTTAGAATAATTCTGAATATTTTGCCGAATGTTGATATTTGTTTTGAAATAAAAGTTTCGATTGCGATAAAATCATTATTAAAACATGATAAAAGTCACGACTGGTGGAAAAATATTTTTAGTTAGGTAGTAACATCGTTGTTAAAAGTAAAAATCAAAGCTAGACGCGACGCTATATTGAATTTAAAGAAAATATTTTTTTTCAATCTAAATTAAAATAAAAGAAGTTACCTTTGTTCCCCGATTTTCTAAAAACAACATGAGTAAAAATCTATCTTTCTTCTCAAGTACTTAAATTTGTCTTAAAAAATCTCACTTAATTAGGTTGAACAGGTCTAAGCCTTGTTATTTTAAAGTATAATAACAAAGTATTTTATTATTTTAATTTAAAAATAGCAAAGAAAATAAACACTTTTCACATTTTATTGAATTGAAAAGTTTTGATATGAAAAGCAGTTAAGTAAACTTGTTGTCTTGTAGTCAAAATCATATTATAAAAAACTTTGCAGAACATTATAACGATCCAGAAAGGGAGTGTACCTAACTTACAAAACAAGTAAAAAGAAGACTAGTTTGCTGTAATAAAAATGTACAAAAAATAAAACAAAAGCAAATGCAATCGATATAATTAATGTTTATTACAAACAGAACAAATAAAAGAAGCTTTCATAAAAAAACAAGATGAGTAATGATTATAATTGCTATTAAAGTACACCAGAAACAATTGTATGCTTAAATTTTAAATAACCATAGAACATGTTTAAAAATTAACAAACAAAATAAAAAGAAATCTTCAAAACGTAAACAAACAGAAACATGTGCGGGTAGTTATTAATAAAACTGGTGCTTAAAAACTTGTTTGCTAACACTGTTAACACGTGGGACCTCAATCTGCAAAGAAAAACAAAACAAACAAATGAAAAAAATAATAAAGTACAAAAAAATAAACTTTGCAAATGACTTTCACACTTTTGAAATTGATAACGCAAAAGTTTACTTACAATCACAGGCGGAGGGTAATCAACTTTCGCTGAGCGCAAAATATCTACGAGATGAACCATATGGACAGATGTATTATTATCAGTTTTTTGAGAAACAGAAACTTGTTAGTCGGTCGTGCGACGCGTGTCGTGTTCGTTCGCGACTCGGGACGGAGCGGGGCGCGTGCTCACCGTGCGGCGGGCTGCGGGCGACTGAGCAGCCTCGCGGGGGTGGGCTACGCACGCGGGGAGGTACGCACTCACGCAGCCGTGACAGCCAATGGCGTGCGTGCGTCTCGCGCACCCCCGCGCCCCTGTGCCCGCCCCGCGCGCTCCCGTCACCTCACAATCGATGCCCTATATTGCATTAATTATTTAGGAAACACGCAATAAGATAACGCAAGGTGGCAGATAAGGGATACGTGAGTTTAAATAAATCATCGTCTTCGGCCACTCGCGCTCGCATGACCGCCAAGGAGCGTCTCGTATTTACGCGTCACCTCGAACCACCTTTTTCCGTCGATTGTTTTTATCTCCGCGAGTTATTTATAGTGTAACTTTATTGCGAACGGAATAAATAATAGAATAAAATACCGAATTTCATTCATAAGGACGGATGGCGGTTTTTATATACATTTTCACCTTTGGTGCTCTGTTTGTTGTAGGGCGAAAACAATTGTAATATTTTTTGGAAGGTTGTCAAGTTGTCGTTTCGGGATATTATAAGGGAGAAATACGGAGTGTTCGGCGTGTGTCATAGTTTTTGAGTGGGTATTGACTTGGTTTGTTTACTTTTATGAGTTATCGGACCATTACGTTTGTGTGGGTTGTTTGTAGGGTGACATGTAAATAAGGTTGTATCTATTAAATAACTAACTTTATTTCCAATCATAGGTTATTTTTATTTGACAACCATATTGATACCATATACTTTTATCGTTTAAATTGATTTCCTGTCAAAAATATTAAGAAATGTGTTTGTTAAGAAAATTCAGCAAAATCTGCTTCATTACGACTCATGGGAATAGGTAGTAGGTTCTTGAACTAATTCAAAATCGTAACGTTATAATGTTTGGTGTTACTGACGTGATGTAATTTTTAGATGTCAATTAACAAAAATAAGTTCTGCCTACGGTTTCAATCACGGTAACTGTGCATGCGTGTGCATGAAAAATTCAGAATACCTATGTTAGGAAAGTGTATTTCAAATAAACAAACAAAGATAACAGTATCATGCATCTGATATGATTATTTTCAGCTTGACACCAATCCGTGACGTCAGCTAGTTGCATCACAAGTGCATTTACATCTGAATAAACCAGAGTCCGAGCGGGATTCGTGTCACGTGTGGGTGCACTGTGACTGTGGCCTGCAACCCAATAGCATTGCATTTGCTGCTATAAATAAATATCTAATAACATCCTCTATGGTTTAGTGGTTAAGTACCGGGCCGTGGTCTCGAGGTCCTCAGTTGGATTCCTGAGTCGGGCAAAATTTTTGCCGATTTTTCTGAACACAGCCCGGGTTTGTGATCACGAACCCGTATTTGGCAAGCGTAGTGAAAAAGCCAAAACGAATAATTGTCACGAAAAAAAATTATTGACCTTGCAGAGGAACGATAAAACATTACCTTACTAACATCGCACACATTGATCTAACTTAATGGAGTTAGGTCAATGTGTGCGACGTTGTTGTTTAGTGCTTAAGATACTTATAAAGATTATATTGAGGAGCGCGATGGCGCAGTGGTAAACGCATTCGGCCTGCTAAGTTAAGCCACAGCAAGAGCACAGCAGCTGAGGCCACTCATAGGATGGGCGGTCGAAAAAAATTGGCTCGAGCTCCTCCGTGCTTCGGAAAGCACGTTAAGCAGTTGGTCCAGCGTCTGATCTCTCTACGATCGTGTCAGATTGCTGTCCCACAGAAATATGAGAGTGAGAGAATAGGGAGTGCATCTGTACTTGCGCACTCATTTGTGCACTATAAATATTCTGCGTAACTGGCTGATCGTAAGATCGGCCGCCGTGGTCTAAAACAGCAAGAAGAGTTATTTATATACTTCTAGTAATCCAAAAATCAGTGAACACTATAGCGTATTACTCGCATAACCCTTGCCCGTCTCCATACATACACTAGTTTGTTATTCAGTGTGTATAAAACAGACATCTGAGACAGCATTAACATTTGAATAAACTATAACCGTCCGAGCGGGATTCCCGTCACGTGGGGCACGCGGTGCCTCCTGCGGGCGGAATCCTGATGCGGCCCATTACGGGATATTTAGGCACTGTATTGTGTACTTTATTGCAATTTGGGTACATTAAGCTGTTTCTAATGTAGGCATGATGTGAAGACACCTCGTAAAGAACCCAAAGCATTTGATGTTTTGGGTTGTTTTTGTTGTTTTCCTTGTTCGTCAAAGGGTGATCCTTCTTTACATATTTGGGTCAGAAATGTCTTCCTGCTATGACGTTGCTGGTCAGGATTGAACCATCGACCTCTCGCATTTTCCACTAGGCTAACGAGCTCTTTAAGTCCTGGTGAATCCTGATGTCCATTGCTGGATATTTGGGCACTGTATTGTGTAGGGGTTGTCAGCTTCTAATGCGAAGGTTTGATGCGAAGACATATCTTAGACATGTTGCGATTGTCCTTGAAAGGAAAATGTGATACAAAAAAATGGTCGCATCTTATCGTTCGCTAAAGCATTGATGATTCTAAGTTCTAGCTTAAAGAAAACATTTGTATAGTAACTATTTACAACGATTTGCTGATTTTGTGCCAACAAAACAACAATCTTTTCAAACACCCGAGTGAATTGGCAGTCTTTATTCATAAAACAAGCTGAATCGTTTTCGTCCACTTTTAATCTCGTGGGAGCAGTGCAACAACGCCACCGAATGCGCCGTCGAATGAAATCACTAAAACTACGTAAAAATACCGTCTTACCGTAAAATACTCGTTTTTTACCGTCATTATCTGCCACCCCACTTCTCGGGGTCTGTATTAAGCCAGCCTTGAGTAATGTGTATCATTTTTTCGCTTCCACCTTTTTATGGGAGCGCTTTATTAAAATTTATAAACGCGTTATACTCTATCAATGAGTAGAGGCGTAGTTATGCAAATTAGATGAGGGAGTACACCGTTCTTTGCCGAGATTGGGGCTTGCAGCTGATGGAATATTTACTGCGCAGCAACTTGCGTTTGAAACAAATAGACTTTCTTATTCAGGGTTTTTGCGGAGTAGGTTCTTGAAGCGAAGGTCTATTGAGAGTGGCTCAGGTTGCAAGGTGAAGCTTCTATTTGTTGATTGAATTGAGTGAAGCTATTTCGATATCTTCCATACTGCTAGTCGTTATAAATTGCAATGCAACGCCACTATAAAAAATGGGTTTGACAAAAGATAGCAGTCCTCCTTCATGGCTGGAAAGTAACGTTAACAAAGTTAATGGCCTTATTTTGTAGCGCTTCCTAAGAAGTAATGTCTCTATAATTCATTATTTAATACAAATCCGATACTAGTTCAATAAATTTATTGAAGAAGTTGTTGTAACAACTATGCATCTACTGCACTCTATTCTAACTCGACCGAAACTTCGAATACGTCTTTCGTTTAGAAAACACATTTGGGGAAGATGGTCAAAACTGCTGTCGTTAAATAATACTTAAAAACGAGTTACGTCTGGACAGGGGCCAAAAAGCAGCTGGCCCAAGCCTGCGAGATCGGTACGCTTAGCTACTCGTATGCTTAGCAAGTTTTTGCATACAAATATGTATGGGAAACAAGGAATAAAATAAAATAAGATCTTGATTTTAGAAAAGCACGACAGCTGAAACTTACTTTGCTGATAATTACGAGTAATTATCTGTACCATATCTGCTAGAGTTAGTGCTTGTTATTTTAAAGTAAACCGTCCTGAAAAATATGCTATTATGTTTCATTAACCTTTGCTAATATGTGACGAAAATCGTTGCTCTAACTAGTATGTTGTCATGCGCTTATAGTTTATTAAGTTAGTTCATTATCATTCCTAGCGCTTCTCAGGGTAGCATCCTCGGCCATCGCAGCGGAGCCGGGTACGCTTCGACTATGATCCAGAATTGACTGCCTTAGTTAGTTCGTTACTTTTAATAAATTTGAGAGTTATTTTATTTTCACACTTATATAAATTCGTAACAGCTACTTTTGAAGACGACTTTTGACTTGCTTTTTGGGGCACTTCTCAACAGGCTTCGAACGTTAAACTGCAAAGGAACGTTAAACTGCAAAGGTGTTAATTAAAGATCGGTTCCGAGAAGAAATAATTCCTATTTTCATTTCTCATTACCTGGCTACGGCGCAAATAAATCGGCATTCCAACCAAATGCCAGCGGGTCCCCGAAGACTTTGAACCGTGCGAAAACATCCCACCCGAAATATCCAGTAATTGCCTACACTTTCTCAGACGAATCGCGGCAATTTCTTTATAATAAGCATTCGAACGAAATGTCTCCTTCCCTTTGATCATGTTTGCCAATAGCTTCGGCCATTAAAACTTTTTTCTATCCTGGCTAAGGAACAACTTTTAACAAGCTTCCATGATCGGTAGATATGTTTTTTCGCTTAACGATTCGAGGTACGACTGACAACTCATCATAACCTGAGAGTTTCGTACACCAGTCAGGTAAAGGAAGGCATCCGTTTCTTAATTATATTTATCAAAGATTTGTTGGCAGATTTATTAGATACTAGCGGCCGCCAGCGACTCCGTCCGCGTGGGTTACGATTTCCGCACACAGTCTTACCAAAAATAGCTGAATATATAACAACAGTCTTTATGCATGCAGTCAACTTGCACATTTTTATGGGACTAATTACTCAGGAAAGAAATAATGGTCATATTGAGTGACGGAAAACGCTTATAATCTGGAGACCTTATAATTTGAGAAATCATCTGTTCACCGCGATTCAGATCCGCGGCCGCGCCTCTAGCGAGGTGCGCCATCTATCGGCACATTTTAGAACTAAATAGTTCGCTAACACAATAATTTACAATGATAAAACAAAGGAACATACAATAGCTTAAAGCCTACTTCGACAAATGGTAAGTGGTAAGTGGACTATCCAACACAAAATATTTTGTCAATTTCAACCAGTAGTTCCTGAGCTTAGCGCGTTCAAACCAATTTGGATCTTGAGTTGCACGTGTTATTGTAAGTCAACCATAAAAGATAGACATATGCTGTTGAGGGATATTTTTTAGGCAATTTTATGTAGAATATTTCCGTCATACATGATTTCTATGTGACTTTAACCATTAAGGCTGCACACGCGACTGAAGCTTAAGAAATGGAGTAAATTCTCCCGTTTTCCCCACATTTCCCTTCACCACGCTGCTCCTGTTGATTGTAGCGTGATGAAAAGTATCTTATAATATGCCCAGGAGTATGAAGAATAATGGTACCAAGTTTCGTCAAAATCCGTCCAGTAGTTTTTGTTTCTATAAGGAACATACAGACAGACAGACAGACAGACAAAAATTTTACTGATTGTATTTTTGGTATCAGTATCGATCACTTAACACCCCCTGATAGTTATTTTGAAAAAATATTTAATGTACAGAATTGACCTCTCTACAGGTTTATTATAAGTATAGATGTATATTTTTTATCTATTTGATATTGCGTAAGATTGCCCGACTATTTTTAATGTAAGCTCAAACAATCTAAACTGGTCCACGTTCTCGTTAACATAAATGTAGAAATCTAAATCCCGATTATTCATAAACAGGACAGCAGACCGTTTAAACTTTGAACAACCTAGGCCATTACCAATAGATCGTCATGTTAATGCGCAACAGAATCATCATTACACAAATTACTTGTCGAAAGTTCGAAACCGAAGTGCAAAAATCATCGAAATAGCTGGTCTAAAAATATCCCTTAATTAAAACCTACATCTGCAAAAATTAAGGTCACAGGATAAACGAAGGATGCACATTTAACCCGGTTCAAAGTCGCCGGGAGCAGTTAATCCCACTTTAGGAATCCTCAGTCGAAGGGTGATATGGTTTTTGATCTGCGAAACTCATTTCTAATCCAATTAACGTTCACGTTGTGGGCTAAGGGAGGGAATAAAGCGGTCTATTAATGACGTAATGGAGGTTCGTAAATAGATTGTGTGACAAAGTTAAGGATCCATTATTGATATTGTGGGTAAAAATAAAAGTTCAAATATATTGTATGATAAGGATGAGGTTAAAGTCAGGTTAAATAAAAATAAAACACTACTTTATAATTTTGTAACGAAAAAGTAATATGAAACAAGGAGAAATGTAGGCAACAGCACAGTAGCCATTTTATGCTAAAATATTAAAGCGATAATTCTAAATTGCCCATCCTGAAATTAAACTTACATATATATTGTCAATTATTATAAATTCACCTTGATTACGTACAGCGCTACAATAGATAAAAACAAAACTACAAACACGACCTTCAAAACCTAAATTAAATTTTCACTAAAACCCGGTAAAACGCTTTAATTAGTCGCGAAATTACGGCGCAAAAGAAAAACTGGAAAACAATCACTCCCCGATTAAAAATTGTGTCAACACAGCTCGCTTTATGAAGAATGCGGAGGGTTTACTATGGCTAAATAAGCCAACTTAATGAGATTGAATCCATTTTAATTTTGCTACGCCCCGCCTTGGCTGATGGGGATCATAATATAATCACGAAAAGGGTGGCAGGTGCCTCCATAGCTGTGTTTGTGGACAATGATCGATTAGATTTGATTAACTAATATTAATATTCTTTTAAGTAGTCAGTGTAACTTTTTTATTTTAGGAGAACGTTGGCTGGATTTGGTTTGGGCGTTTTAACTGACTTTTTTGATAAATGTATTTTTTTAAGATCATTTCCATATTATAAGTGACCTTCACTTATAATACGGAAATGATTATTGGACAATTTAAAAACTGTACCCAATATTTTAAAGAACAGCGTTATTGTTGGGGTAAGAGTAGAAAGTTATTTTAGCTTACATTTTGAACAGTATGTACTCGTATATTCCTACCAAAACTTAAAGTTGTTGTGATTTTACATTAAACAAAATGAGGAAGGCTTGTTAACTAAATATGAAACATTTTATAAGAAATCTTATGAACTATAGTTTTTAAACATCTTTTGGTATTACTGAGTAATTATTCTAATGCCAAAAGGTATTCGGCGAAATGAAGGTTCTGCCATTCGACGTTATGCAATTCAAAATTATGACATAAACAGTTCAGCATCACAAGGTACAGCACTTTTCAAACGGCTCCAACATCTTACTCAAAAAATTATCAAAGTTCAAAAGAGCCCCATTGAGCCGTGAGAACGAAACAAAACACAGTCGACAGAACGAGCAGCTGACAGCAAATAAATATTACATGTGACAGTGCAGTGCGTACAAGTAACTTGACAAGTATGAAATTAGTGGCTAATAGACGCAAGTTATCGATTTGTATTTGAAGAGCCGTGTAGAATCCTCGTTGTTTGGATATTTTACGGCTCACCAACACTACAACACGCGTACGAAGTACAGTCCCGCCCGCTCCGCTCTCCCGCCGGACGGAATGTCATTCTGACACGTGACGTAAGCGCCTGAGACAACCAACACTATACAGCCAATACACTACATCCCTTTCTTGATTTAATTTAGTTTTATTAAAACGAATGTACTTACTTCATATAATCATGAGACAGTTTTATCTATGTGGAAAGTATACTACTAGTTACATTATTTTAATTGCTTATTAATCAAATCAAATCTTAATTTACGCATTAAGAGGTCAACCAAAATTTTACACCATTGTGGTGCCTGAAGTGGGATTAAGTTGCAAGATTCCTTTCTTCGTCGTCGATTTCATTTCAATCTTACCACACGCTCCATTCGCCCTGAATAAGTGCCCTATATTCCTTCTACGGACTTGACCAGTTTCATCGTTTCGGACTTGGATAACTCCACTTCATTATTTCCACTGTATGCGTTTCAGGATTGTAGTCCTAGCATAATTTATTCTGTCTATCCATTTTACTTTTTCTGTTCTTAATATAAACTTTATCACCTAGTACCTACTAGATCACTTTCTTCTGCCTTTCTTTTCATATCTCCATAATCCTTTCCTCTTTCTTTCCTTTCTTGATCCCTGTCCTTGACCGCAGAGTCTTTTGATATCCTTTCCATTGTATCACTCACTACAGGAATTTTATCTCTAAATCTTAAATTATTCTTCCGGTGACAGAATGTGGTGTGCTATTGTACATAGTTAGATAGTCTAGTCTAGTAAACTTTCCTTCCAATCTTTATTTTCAGCTATGCTTATTTTTTAACCGCTTTAATATATCGCGATTTTGTCTTTCGACCTCTCCCTTTTGTTGTGGCCAGTATGGGATTGTATTGAAAAAAGGTGATGTTTCTTTCTGTTAAAAATGTTGAATTCTTCGCTGATCATATCCGCCATTATGTCTTCCATTATCCGCTGTTATTAAAGTTGAATTTCCTAAACGACTAAATATTTCTTTGAGATTTGCCACAATTTCGGTAGGGGTGATTTTCCTACAAATCTTAACTTCTTTATATCTGCTGTAAGTCTACTACAGCAACCAGATGGTCACCGCTAGGGAGGGGCCCATCAAATCAATCGCAATGTCAATCCAAGAACCGTCAGGCATTTCTCGTCGTTTCATAGGATTTGAGGCATGTAGTGCAGATACAAGAGTGCATCCTTTACACGCTTTTACAATGTTTTCGGCATCCTTGTTACATTTAAGCCACCAAACTTTTGTTCGAAGTTTTGCCTTCATCGATACAATGCGGAGATTTATAATGAGTCTGCGATATTGGTCTTACCCGATTGTTAAACTACTTTGTAGCTATACGACTGTACTATAACCCATATCTCTATCCTAGCACATGTTTTGAACTTGATTCAAATATAACCTCCGACGGTTTGTGGTCTGTTATAAGTTCGAATCTTCTGCCATAGAGGAAAATGTGAAAATGCTCTACTGTCCATTCACGGGCTAATGCCTCTATCTCAGTCTGGCAGTAGCGGCGTTTACAATCAGTCCGAGTCTTGTGACCATATTCAATAATCCTGGGGTTGTCTTCAGAATCAGTTTGGACTAGCACTCCACCCAGGCCCACCGGGCTAGCGTCTGCTATGACCATCGTACGATCGTTTACATCGTAGTAACCTAAGGTAGGTATATTTGTCATGATATCCTTCATTCAATGAATTGAAACATCGCTGATTTTCTGGTCGCCAATGATCTGTAATATTTTTTCGATCTCCATTTTTATTTCGAAGAAGTGCTTTCAGAGTTTCGTTATTGTCGCATAATTGGGGATCCATTTGCTGACGAAATTAATCAGGCCTAAGAAGCTTCGTAAATATCCGGCAGTTTTTGGCCCTCTAAATTCTTTTATCGTAGGAACGTACTTTTCCAACGGTCTCACGCCTTCTGCTGACAACTCATGTCCCAAAAACCTCACTTTACTCATCCCGACAGAACATTTGTCTTCTCTTACTAATACATTATTCTCTTTCAGAACTGACATCACTTTCTTTACTCGAGCATCATGCTCCTGCCTGTGTTTCCCGTAAATCAAGATGTCATAATTTACCACTCTTTCACAACCTACAAGCATGTGCTCTAATGTTTTATGAAAGATTTCCTACCTAAATAGGCCTTTATTATTGGTTATGAGGGTGGTTATATGTCTTGAAGCCATTTTATGAAATGCGTCTTTTATATCCAATTTTGTGAAAACTTGCATTTTTCATCTTTCGGTATTAATTTGTCCATTGTCGGCAATGGGTGGTTTTCTCGTACAGCTTCATAAGATCGACGCATGTCTTCACAAAGACGTATTTCTATTTATCCCCACAAACTTTGAGACATGGTAATCAATTGAATGGTTCAGATAAATAGGTGTTATCTGCTTTGCACATCAATTTAATGATTGGATTATTTATCCCCACAAACTTTGAGACATGGTAATCAATTGAAGGGTTCAGATTGAGCTTAACAATCTGCTTATCACTTTAATAAGCCTTCAACACCGGCACCACAGGGTATACCCATTTGGAAGAGCTTACGGCTGGTTCTATAATATCCCTTTGTTTAAGCTATTCAATTTTCCCCTCAATTTTAGCTTCTAAAGGTAGCGGGGTCCTTCTAAAAATGTACAAACAGGAGTAGGTAAAGATTAATAACACATACTAATCAAACAAGATCTAAAGATGTTGCAATATTATGTTTAATAAATAATTTAAGGTATCAACAATATTTATTTGGACTTATACCTCACCATTATCATTTATTAATATATATTAGATACTTTATAACAATGAAATCAATACCTGTAAGGCTTTAGTGGTGTGGTATTGCCACAGGCCGTGAATGTTACAGTAGGATTTAGTTGTTGATTAAACATTAAACAAACTAACTTTGTTCTTCTTCATTGTTTACCAAGTTGATTCCTGTTTGAGCAACCTGCATGAATGTCGCTTGTAGATTTTGCTCTGTTTTGGAGCAGAGTATGAATCTAGTTTAGATATTGCAACTTCAAACACGTCGACGCCAACACTTGACTCAATATTAGCACCAGAAATGTTCTAAAACACTTCTTGCGAATCTAAACTAGCGAAATGTAGAAGAGAAGCCCTTTTCTTAATGTCTTTATCAATGTTAGACGCTTCTAAGAATATGAGCAATGCTCTTTTCCAGCGTTCCCATCGTATACCCACTGAAGTGGATTCCCCGTAATGGTAAGTGGGCAACCTGGAGTGATAAATTTAATGATTCAGATATGTTATCCGCTATTTACTCATCAATTTAATGGTCGCATTATCTGCTATTATTCCTGAATTTTTTAGGTCAATTCAGAATAATCGATTGAATGATTCAGATTGATCCCTCCAATCTACTTATCAATTTAATGATTCAGATTGATGCCTCCAATCTGCTTATCAATTCAATGATTCAGATTGATACCTCCAATCTGCTTAACAATTCAATGATTCAGATTGATTCCTCCAATCTGCTTATCAATTTAATGATTCAGATTGATGCCTCCAATCTGCTTATCAATTCAATGATTCAGATTGATCCCTCCAATCTGCTTAACAATTCAATGATTCAGATTGATTCCTCCAATCTGCTTGTCAATTTAATGATTCAGATTGATCCCTCCAATCTGCTTATCAATTCAATGATTCAGATTGATTCCTCCAATCTGCTTATCAATTTAATGATTCAGATTGATCCCTCCAATCTGCTTATCAATTTAATGATCAGATTTTCATCTGCTCTTATATTTATTTTCATTTAATCAACATGTATATAAGTGTGTACTTTTAAAATCGAGTATGTACACTGGGTCCTACAATGTAGTTGTACTTTAAATTTTGTTTTTCCAGTTTTTGGTTGGATGGCCTGGGTCTCAGTAGTCATGCTCACTATAATGTTCATATGTATTTAATATTTTAATTCTGTACCTAAAAGAGGTAACTTTAAGGCCTAGTACTAGTAAAAGTACAAGTATGTAAACTTGACAAAATTAAATATTGTAACAAAACTTGGCGATTGAAAAGAGCAACTATCGAGTTTCTTGCCGCTTCTTCTCGGTAGATGACTGCATTCCGAAGTCGGTGGTAGATTCAATGTGTTGTTTTTATAATATTGACGATTCATAAGTGCTTCTCCGAGGCCCACCCGAACCAAGTATATTTTGAGTTTGAGTTTGAGTGCGGTATGGGAATCGAACCTGCACCTTCATGCACAAGCGGCCGTTTCGTTTCCAGCGACGTCATTGGATTATAATTGTTAATAATGCAACAAAACTAAAATACAAATAAATATTTTTAATTTAAACGTAATCGTTTATTTTCTAATACGAAATAGGTATTTCATGCCCAGCATCTAGCATAATCCAATTAAATAACGTGATTACTGTCGCCAGGTATTTCAAATATACACACATAACTTTTGTAGTAAACGGCCCAAAGAAGGAAAATAGAAAAGTTAATTTCTTAAACATCTCTTCTTCTTCTTCATTCGAGTGCTAGAGCCTGTTTTACTACATGGTCTTCAGGGCGTCTCATGACATGACCGAACCATCGCAGGCGGCTTTCAGTAAGTTTTCTGCAATAGGCGCAACCTTAAAACTTACTCTAATGTGCTCGTTTCGCACTTTATCAAGTCGAGTTACACCTGCAGCCCATCTAAGCATCTTCATCTTACTGACGTGCATTTTCTGTTCATGGGCTTCCTTTATAGCCCAACATAAATTATTATTTTGATAATCCAGTTTAAAATAATTCTAACTTCACAATTGATACATGTAACTAAACAACGTTTGTCAAAACAGCCTTTGCACAAAGTATGTACTTTGCCTTACTACATTGGCTTCATTTTTAAATAGCAAAATACTGTTAAAATTTAATGTTAAAATTATTGTTTAACATTTATCAAGTCAGTAACTATACTCATAATTTTGATGTTTTATTATTTACCATCAAACCTTTAAAGAATCGGTGTTAATAAACAACATAATTAACTGTACCGCTCAGAAGTCCGAGCCGCACTCGAAAAACCGACACAAATTCCCCTCGACCCGGGACGGGAATCGAACCCAGACCACGACCCGGTATCTATACTATTAGGTCAACACAGTGAGGCGAATGTTCCAATCGTTTCCTTTTGTACGCCTCAATGCCAAGTTATTGACCTACGTTAAAGTTTGTAGGTACAAGGGACTACCCGAACGGTGGAATGTTATTGTTAGAATTTGCGCTCGAACTGCATCAATTTCTTTGTGCGGTACATATAAATTACGCGTTTCAAATGTTTCTTTTCGTTTCTTCTTGAAATACATGACCATTTAACGTTCAACATTTAATTTATACACAATCTTACTAGTATACTGAGAGATACATGAAAAATCGTGGTTTTAGAGATCACTGATTTTTCCTTTATTTTTTTCCTTTTTTTTTAGTAAGTAGTATAATGTACCTTTCTCCTCGTCGCCACATGTAGAATCCTCGTTGTTTGGATATTTTACGGCTCACCAACACTACAACACGCGTACGAAGTACAGTCCCGCCCGCTCCGCTCTCCCGCCGGACGGAATGTCATTCTGACACGTGACGTAAGCGCCTGAGACAACCAACACTATACAGCCAATACACTACAAGCCGCTTGGTGGAATGGTCAAGAAGTTGACTATTAGACTAAGAGGTTATGGGTTCGATCCCTGCACAACGCAATCATTTGTGTGCATAAACAAGTCTGTTTGCCATGGTCTGGGTGTTAAACATAATATGTATCTAATCTAAGTATATTTGCAATACCACTGTTGGTTTTGATATCTATAAGACAAGTGCTCAAGCTACTTAACGAAGAGTCAGATAAATGCATGTGATGTTATGAGAAACTTATTAATTTATCGTGAATTGACAGAAATCAAAATGAGATACTGTAAAATATTGTTCAGTACCGAACAAAGTTAATATGTAGGTTATGCTAAAGTTCAAACTAAACGCTTAAGTGGCAAAAAATATCAGCTACTACTCCTATAACCTTACTTTGACTGCTGTCAACTGATTTATTACGCACTGTACCTAGTGGGCGCGAGGTGATGACGTGTCGCGATAACGTGTTAGCGGGCATGGGGTGAATTAGCGTGACGTGTTTGTTGATTAAATAGTTGTTATACTCGTATTTATGGAGATTATAAGCTTTTAATATTTTGATAATATTGCCTCTGTGGCTTAGTGGTTAGAGCGCTGTACTCAAAAACCATGGAGGTCGTGGGTTAGCATCCAACGGGGAACACTTTGTGAAGGATTTCCCAATTTTTTTAGGTTAGGGCATTGCAGGCTTGAATCACCTGATTGTCCGATAAGAATGAGGATTTCAAGCTTCGGAAGGCACGTTACGCCGAATGCTGATTTAAGAATTTTGATAATAATGATGATCTCTAAAGAATTTATAATTCTATTTTCACTCTGACACTTTGGGTAAGTTTTTAGCGATTTAACTGTAGTATTAAGCAAGGAAAAAATAAAATCGACGAGTGCCTACAATATGTAATTTATAAAAAACTCCCAAAATTGTTGCCAGCCGAAAATTATTTCCACCCGGCCATCGCATCAAATTAGATCAAAATTGGACAACCAAAAATATAGTTAACTCCTAACATTTTCAGAATCAAGGCTGCATTTTATCGGGCGTCCTTATTACCGGCGAACACGGTATATAATTGCCATTTCCGATCGCCATCCACTATGTCACACCAGTTCGGACCTGCTCACTTGAAAATGAAACCAATTAAACCTTTGGTGCAAGTTAAAAGCTTTTGCGAGTAAGAATTATCGGATATTTTCGGGAATTCTGAAATAATGTGAACCATATTTTATTATTATTATATGTTGGTACTCTTTCGAGAGCACGGGTGCACGTCCTCGAACAAACCGCTCCTTTGAAGCATGCGTGGGGCCAAAGCCAAAAGCGCAGAGGCTTTTTTGTACCATTTGATCGAAATGAGATAAGTACAAACGCCTTATTATAATATATATTATTAGTATTCTAGTCCTTGACTATTGATATTATACAGGTCAAAAGCTACTTTCTCTATTATACCGTCACAATCATAAGCTTCTTGAAATCCAACTCATTCTTAGATTTAACACAAAACATTGTAAAAACCTTGAAATGCAAGAGGTCGATGAAATTCTATGGTATGCAAAACTTCCATTGCTTGGACCACCGTTACCGTGTCAATAGTTCAACTGTAGAAATAGACAGGCATAGTATCATTAGGGCGCTATTTTTGGTGTACTTATTGAAATGATTCCGCTGTCTAAAATGTCCTATATTTTTTATCTGATTATAGAAATAATTCAAAGCTAAGGCCGGTAAGGCCTTGTGATAAATAATAATGCTTCTGATCTATTAATTGTCACATTTCTAGTTGACCCATTCATGGGACTTAAAAAAATACGCTTATGCAGACACTCGTTACTGCAAATTGTTAATAATACCCACTTGGTGTAATGGTCTAGAAGTTAACTATTAGACCAGGATGTCGCGAACGTGTCTGTTTGTCCTGGTCTGGGTGTTGATTCTGATATCTGTAATACACGTGCTTAAGCTTTTTAAAACATTTGTATTATGTTGTGAGGTATAAAAGTACGGTGAACTTAGTCCAACAAACAACCCTTTCAAACAATCATTATTTTATAATCGATCCAAGTGCACCCAGTAATACATAAACATCCGTACAAAACAGACACATTAGTAACTTCTCAGGATATTTTCCATGTTCAAGATTTTTTTCGTGATTTCGTTCGATTTCGATTTCGTGATATATTCCAAAGTTATCATTCAAAACTCGGGCCATTCATCACATACCGTCATAAAGCCACTCAAATACAATACAATCAAATAGAGCACCAGCAACAGTTCTCGTGGAACAATGACGGCAATTACTGAAAACCCGTGTCCGGTAATTGAAACGATTCAGTTACAGCGAAGTGACCGCGGAGTCTTATAATTTATTCAGCCGTAGGTAGGAGCAGGGGCCTGCACTCACATCGACTATTACTATCAGCGCTCCTGTAATTGTGTTTAACGGAACCTTTGTCGACAATGGTGATTTAAACTCTGAGGTCTGAGAACCTCGATAGCGCAGTGGTAAGCGCGCTCGTTCTGCGATTGCAAAGTTAAGCAACTCTCGCAGATGCCAGTCATCGGATGGGCGACCGAAAAATTTCACCTCGAGCGTCATAATATGTCGCCCGAAAAGAATTAATGGTATCATCATATAATTTTAAATAATACAATAATCTATTATGTCTGTAGTGTATTGGCTGTATAGTGTTGGTTGTCTCAGGCGCTTACGTCACGTGTCAGAATGACATTCCGTCCGGCGGGAGAACGGAGCGGGCGGGACTGTACTTCGTACGCGTGTTGTAGTGTTGGTGAGCCGTAAAATATCCAAACAACGAGGATTCTACAATGTCTAGACTGTGATTCTCTTAGCATCGTCAACAAAGATACAGTTAAAAGCAATTAGCAATCGCTGAAGGAGTTCGTCACGTAATTTAAAAGACGCCACCTGAGTGACCGCGAGACTTCTAACGCCTTATTCGATGAATGGCGAAGAACGAAGAGCCTACATAAGTCTTAGTCAGATCTTAACTTTTAGACAGCATGCCAATAATAGTGCAAAATTCCAAAAGCACCACTTTCTTTTGAATTTGTTAACTTATTTCATGCTCCTCGATAATGATCCTTCCTACTACTATTATAAAGGCGAAAGTTTGTATGTGTGGATGTGTGGATGTATGGATGTATGGATGTATGGATGTTTGTTACTCTTTCACGTAAAAACTACTGAATGGATTTGAATGAAACTTTACCACAATATACCTTATACATCAGAATAACACATAGGATATTGGAAATCGAAATCCACGCGGACGGAGTCGCGGGCGGCCGCTAGTAATAAATAAATTAACTGGCTTAAATTGAAAACTTAGATGATGATTGAAATTCATGAAGGCTTAACATGATTATCATAAATATGTAAATCAAAACGATTGAAACACACTTATAATTTATTTATGACTTAAGAGATGGATCTTGAATTGTATAAAAATAATTTATCTATATGTATAAAACTTAAGTAGGTACCTCAATAGCTGCCCTACCTTTCGACATTGATTTCACATTTGACCTCTGTTTTCCTCAGAAATTATTTTTTTATTTCGGTTCAACGTAGACGAACTTTAATTATAGTTTTGATAAAAATGTTCGGATAACTTTAAGATTTAGTTTAGATTTTGTTTATTAAACAAGGCAAACTTCTTATTGAAGCTATCTTGAATGGGTGGCGTATTATTTATTCACTAGCCGTTGATTGTGTAACTCGTAATGGAAAGTAAGAATCATACTATTAATATTATAAATGTGAAAGTTTTTTTTATGTTTGTCCGTCAATCTCGCTGAAACTACTGAACGGATTTTGATTAAATTTAGTATACGGGCTGGGCAAGGGCTGACTTAGGTGATAGGATAATTCTTATCCCGATTAAATGCTTGCATTGAATAAAACAGGAATATTTGCAACGCGGGCGAAGCCGCGGGTAAAAACTAGTTAGTATTAATTTAAATGACAAGTGATGCATAACATCTGAGTCATTCTGTGATCACGGCTGCTGAAAAGAAGCCGAAACGTCGGGTTTCTCTGTAAATATGTAATTTAAAATTATACCGCGATTCTATCCGTCTGTAAGTAGTTTTATTTCATGAGTAACCGTCGCTTAAACCTAAGACAACATTAGGCAAAAACATGGTAAAAATTATATTCTCATACCAGTTTTGACGCTTTAGGAATGATTAAATACGATACATTTTTTAAACAAATTAACTTAATTTATGTCGTTAACTTTTTAAAAACCTCCTCCAGCGCGCTGGTGAAGAGTTTTGGCGAAAGAGGATCACCCTGCTTTACACCTTTTTGAATAAAGAAGGAAGGACCGGGTAAATGAAGTTTTATGTCTGCTGAGCTATTACTGTAGATGGATTCAATTATTTGGATGTACGTCGGGTCAATTTCTTGCCTATGAAGTGCGTCAAAGATGGACTGATGTGAAATGCTATCAAAAGCCTTTGCGTAATCAACGAATGCAAGATACAACGGTTTGTTGTATTCGTTGGATTTCTCTATGACTTGATTAACTGTATGAAGATGATCTATTGTTGAGTATCCAGGTCGGAATCCTGCTTGTTCTGGGGGCTGATGGGAGTCTAGTTGATGGGATATGAAAGAAAGAAAGAAAGAAAGAAAAAACATTTATTGGCAAAACCAAACACTCACAAATACACAATAAATAAAAAAAAAAAAAAAACAGTTCATATAAAAAAACAAAAATCACTTATCAAGACATTGCTGATGTGCGTATGAATGATACAACACAGGTGTGTGTGTGTGTGTGTGTGTATGTGTGTTTTTGTGTGTGTGCATGGTATGCCAATCAGGTCCGTACCTCAGCATGAGTTACTATATGCGATTCTGAATAGCTATAATGAATGTCTTGTAGATGTGTGAAATAAGGCTAATGGGTCGATAGTTATTAATATCTTTCTTATTTCCTTTTTTATGCAATAGTATGATATTGCTATGGCAGAATTTATTCGGAAGTTTTCCAGTGTACAGGATAGCGTTACAGAGGTTAGTTAAATGTGGGAGTAATATATATTTTCCAATTTTAAGAGATTCAGATGTTATGCCGTCTTCGCCTGGACTTTTATTGTAATGCATAGACTTTAGAGCTATTGCTATTTCGCCGCCAGTAATTGGTGGTATATTTACTGGGTCAGGTGGGGTATAATTTTGTGCATGTATATTTTTTGTTGGGTCTGAATATAGTGCTTTGTAAAATGATGAGCAAATTTCGGTTATTCTTTGTCGACTGCCTTGATCTTTCCCATTTTCATCTGTTCTATTTCTGTTGATACCCTGTCTGGCTACTCGGAGTGATCTGTTGCATTCTATGGCTGGTTGAATAAGTTTTGTATTAAATTCCCGGATATCCTTTCTGATGCTACGTTTAACTTGTTTATTCTTAATTTTGTAAAGTGCTAAATCATGTTTTGATTGAAGTCTTTGTTCTATTAGTGTGAGAGTTGTTGGGGACAGTTTATTAGTATTGCTTCTATTAATTTTTAATTTCCTGCTTGTACCTTCAATAGCAGTTTTCAAATGGATGTATTGGCTTTCTGTATCTTCTTTGTCTATTGGAAGATCTTGATAATAGTTTTTCAGTTCTAAATTAAAGGCTTGTGCGTTTCCAAGTAACGTTTCTTTACTAATTCTTCGGATCTTACTAAGGAAAAGTTGGTTACGATGGATTTTTAAATTTAAATGTACTTTGGCTCGAACTGGTCTATGGTCGGAATCGAATCTTATATTGCTAAGCACTCCTACGTCTTTGACTATGCTACTATTAGATGATAAGATGTAGTCGATTTCATTTTTTATATTCCCATTAGGCGAAATCCATGTCCAGCGACGTTGGGGCTTTTTTGAGAACATGCTATTGCATATTTTGAAATTTTGGCCAAAAGCAAACTGCATTAAACGAGTGCCACGATCATTTCGGTTTCCAAGTCCATGGGTTCCCAGTATTAAATCGTTGTCATTTGGCTGCCGTTTCCCGACCTTTGCATTGAAATCACCAAGGACCATGGTCCATGAACCTCGGTGTTCGTCGCAAGCTTTATTCAAAACATCGTAAAAGTCTTCCACTTCTTCGTCGTTATGTGACATCATGGGAGAACAAAGGTATAGACATAGGCGGCAGCAAAAGACTTACCAACTTACGTTTTGCTGACGACATTGTTTTGTTTGCACCCACAGCCCCACAGCTCCAAAGCATGCTTCAAGACCTAAGCAACGCAAGCCTTGAGGTGGGACTGAAGATGAACAGGCTGAAGACTCAGTGTATGACCAATAGTATAAAGCGTAAGGTCGAGGTAGATGGGCAGGAAATACAGTATGTCGACGAATACACCTATTTGGGCCAGATAGCATCCTTCGAAAACAGGCAAGACAAAGAGATCGATCGTCGAATCGACAACGCCTGGAAGAGCTTCTGGTCCATGAAGGAATTTATGAAGGGTGAGTTACCACTCACTCTGAAGCGTAAGCTCGTTGACATGTGTATCCTGCCCATCCTAACTTACGGTGCTCAGACCTGGTCTCTGACTGAACATCAGAAGTCCAGACTCGAGGTTTGCCAGAGAGCAATGGAGCGCAGCATTCTGGGTGTAAAACTCAAGGACAAAATTCGGAACACCATCCTGCGCTCCAAAACTCGAATCACGGACGTCGGGGTCGCTACCGCAAAACTCAAATGGAACTGGGCCGGCCATATCTGTCGAATGGAACCGAATCGGTGGGCGAAGATCGCTACCGATTGGGTTCCAAGCGACGGACATCGAAGTCGTGGGAGGCCAAGACGAAGGTGGAAGGACGACATCCACAGTCATTTGCCCGACTGGCAACAGGTCGCACAGTGCAGGAAGACTTGGCGGGAAAAAGGGGAGGCTTTTGCCCAGCAGTGGGATATTGACAGCTAATTAAAAAAAAAAAAAAAACTTAATTTATAAGAAGAGTAAGAACCTGCCTCAAATAAGGCAAATCTCATCCACTAAACTTTGATACTAAAGAAGCAATAAATGTTGAGTCGCATTACATATTCAACCCTAACGTATGTACTTAGAAGTTTTATTTGAAAAGACATTATATTTTCAGGTTTCTTTGTGTAACGCTCAATAAAGGTCGAGTGAAAAGGTCTGTTCAGTTTAAACTCCATATCTCAACAAAGAATTCGTTTGACCGTATTAAGAGACAGTTATAAAAGAATGTTCCAACTCCACGAAGGGTGAAACAAAGCCTAGATATTCAGGGCTGGCAAATTAAATTACTTCTATTTTATTACAGTTGGCTGAATATAGCCCTAAATTAAATAGAGAGATTTGATCCCAAAGTAAGTAGCTTAAGCATTTGTTTTATATGTATCCGAATTAAGCAAGGTTCCACGAATTTCTAACAAACAACATGCAAGTACAAAACAAGCACAAATATTCATCACATGAATAATTGTCATACGACGAGGGTTACCACCAAAATTCTCCGACAATTTATTCAATATTATTCTGGAAGCTTCGATAACCCATTGCTTAGTTGATAAATTTACAGTTACTAACAAGATGTTTAGTATACCTTCATAATAACAAATTGTCGACCACGATGCGATGCTTTGATGGTCAATATGTTGGGCATTTCATTATGAAGTCGCGGATACCTGTCTCCAAATTACACACATTTTTGTGCATGAACATTTCTGTGTATATTGGTTTGGAAGTTGATGTAAGTTTATCTTCATATGAATATTTATTGAACTGCCTATTGTGTTATCCATTTCCCAAGTGCTGCGGCTATACCATGGTGTTAGATCAGTCAAGGGCCCACGATTTGTTTGGTTGTACCACCAGACCCTCCAGGCTATGCGATCCCTTCTTTTTATCATTTGACATTTTTATTAGAAATTTATATATTTAACTCTTTATAAACTTACCTCCAGAATCAATGACGGCAGCCCTGCCCCAACAAAGACTCACAATTCGTCGGTAAGTTCCCGTCGCGTAATTACTTTGTGTATCAAAACACACGCGGTCTCGGACATCACAATACCCGGGGGAAATCGCATTTGCCCCGGGAACTCCCGTTTTAAGCAGCTTGCACACAGCTGTTGTCCGGGATGCGATAAATGTTTGCACACCGACCAATGTGGACAGATTTTTGGTATTTAAAATCGAATGTCTTTATTCGTGTGAAGTAAATGCGATGAAAGATTGGGAGATATCAATCGTCATATTTTCTTCTTTTGTAAATATGATTTCGTGAATAAATGGAATCACGTGATGTCATTGGAGTTGTTTTTACCCGTACTCTAATGTATGTTATCTGTGCCCGTACAATATGTCAGCGCTATTAGTAACTTTTAAATAAATAATTCCATCAATTTAGTTAAAATTTTAAGCTCCATGTCGCTGCAGAGCAACATTTTTATAAATAAAAAATATATAAAATGTCTCACAACATCATATACAATGATCTTACTTCATATTAAGTTGCTTAAACACTTGTGAAAACAATGGTATTAAAAAAATAATAGATACTTACACAATCATGTCCATCCTCACAAATATTTGTCCTCTGCGGGGATCGAACCCGCGACCTCTTGGTCTAGTCAACTTCTTGACCACTACACCAAGCGTGTCGTCAGGTACTATACTCGTATCATCTCATTTTATGAATGAAATGTAGGTCCCATGCTTTATTGAAAAATATTATGTTCTTTAAACAAAATAATCGTTGTTCCACCACAACCGTGTGAATGGGGCTTAAACAATATAACGTTGACAAAGAGGTTATGTGGAGACGAAACAATGCACTCATTAAGTTTAGTTTTGCAGAATACTATTAACGTTTGAATGGCATACGAGCGGAACCTGTCTGTTGCACACGTTTTGAAATACTGTCATAATAATCCGCCTATTGTACAGAAATGTCGCTTAATGTGCCCTGTTCAAATGTTTGGGAGGTGTTTGTGAATATATTCCTATGAATACCGGAATATTTATAATATGTTGAAAAATAAATGTTCAACATTATTTATGAACTACTAGCCTTGGGTACCTATATACATATGTACATGTTCAACATTATTTGTAAACTAGTCTTGGGTATATATATTTTTGAAAATACATGATGATACGTCTACTTACTCGTAATAGTATTGGTTATTAAGGAAAGGCAAAATATTAAATTAGTGGTAAGTACTGGAGAGTGGCAATGTTTGCGTCGCGTTATGAAAATGCACAAAATTAAAGTTTTAATTTAATTTAAGTCGTATCCTAGAAATGTTGTTCTCATGAATCTCCTATATTAAATGAATTTAAGGAAATTCATCAAATGTAAACGGTGCAAGAGTTGGTGGTGGATAGTAGACAACTGGTGTGTCATTGCGTGATCCAGCAGGCGCGCCAGAGGGCACGCGCGGGCTAAGGCACGCCTTGAGGCATCCCTGCCATGAAAATGTGACTCAAATAGTCACAAAATACTTGCAGCTAAATACAATATGTGCAAGAGCTGGTGTTACATAGTACAGTATTTTTGCTGGTAAGCAGACAACTTGTGTGTTATTGCGTGATCCCGCGGGCGCGATGGCGAGCACGTGCGGGGCTCCGAGCGGCGTGTTTGTGAGGCGTAGGTTTAAAGGCCAGTCCAGAGACATGCCTCTTATGAACATGTGCCTTAAGTATAGTCACAAAATACTCGTAGTTCAACACAGTCTATGCAAGAGTGGTATCACAAAGCACAGTATTATTGCTGTTAAGCAGACAACTGGTGTGTGTCATTGCGTGATCCCGCGGGAGCGATGGCGAGCACGCGCGGGGACTAGGCGGCAGGCCGGCCTAAGCCCACGCCTCGCAAGCAGCTTGCGACCTGTTTACTCTGTCCTGTGCTAGCGACTATCTGCGACATCTTGGTATCTTTGGTATCTTTCTACTTCTGATATTTTGACAATTCATTTCGGTTTTGCCTTTGTATTCATATAAATGGGAATGGGAGGAATGTACTATTTTGTAAGAAATTGCTTACTTTCTTTAAATAATTAAATTTTTACGAAATTTGTAAATATATGTGCTTTTATTAAAAGAGAATATAGTATTTCGTAAAAATTACAAAATTGACAACAAAGAGACGGGCATACGTCAAATAATTTGAAGTTGCAAAAATAATGTCTCAAACAAACTCATCTATGTGACGTAATTCCTTAAGCTTCGCTGTCCAAGTAATGAGTTGTGAATTTACCTGAAACAAAAATAAAAACAAATGTTAGTTATTGCCTCAAACGTTTGCCAATATAATCTATTCGATTACAATCGTATTCACGTTTGCTTTAATGATCATTGTATAATACGTTATGAAATTTAAATCTGTGTTATAACTCTGAGACCTTGTATGTAACAGTGCTCCTATTTCATATTTGCATTCAGGTATTGAGTAATACAAACTCTACGAATCTGTGTTACATCACCAGCATTTCACTCAACTGTACAAACAAGAAAAAACGTCTCACTCGTCCGATCAATCGACTCAACAGCTGAACTAGCAACGAATACTTTTAAATCCCTTTAAAAATCTTCAAAACACACCGTGAAGACGAAAAAAGTGTAGATAATTGAAGAATCGAACTAAACTTCTCTACTTTTCTTGTTCGAGTCAATAAATTCATCTTGTTTAATCAGGCGAGAGCACTTCCAATGTAACGGGCGGAAATTTTACAAGTATCCCAATAAAACTTGCTCCAAGTAACCTGTAGTGTATTGGCTGTATAGTGTTGGTTGTCTCAGGCGCTTACGTCACGTGTCAGAATGACATTCCGTCCGGCGGGAGAACGGAGCGGGCGGGACTGTACTTCGTACGCGTGTTGTAGTGTTGGTGAGCCGTAAAATATCCAAACAACAAGGATTCTACATGTGGCGACGAGGAGAAAGGTACATCATACAACTAACTAAAAAATAAAATAAAAAAGGAAAAATCAGTGATCCCTAAAACCACGATGTTTGCATGTATTTCTCAGTATACTGATAAGATTGTTGATATACTAAATGTTTAACGTTAAAGGGTCATGTATTCAAGGAAAAACGAAAAAGAAACATTAGAAACGCGTAAATCTATAAGTACCGCACAAAGAAATTGATTGCAGTTCGAGCGCAAATTCTAACATTTACATTCCAGCGCTCGGGTAGTCCCTGGTACCTACAAACTTTAACGTAGGTTAATAACTTGGCATTGAGGCTTACAAAAGGAAACGATTGCAACATTCGCCTCACTTTGTTGACCTAACGGTGTGGATACCGGGTCGTGGTCTTGGTTCAATTCCCGTCCCGGGTCGAAGGGAATTTGTGTCGGTTTTTCGAGTGCAGCTCGGACTTCTGAGCGGTTCAGTTAATTATGTTTTTATTAACACTGATTCTTATAAGGTTTGATGGTTAATAATAAAACATAAAAATTATGAGTATAGTTACTGTCTCGATACATGTTAAACAATAATTTCAACATTAAATTTTAACAGTATTTTGCTATTTAAATAAAATAAAAAGCCAATGTAGTAAGGCAAAGTAGATACTTTGTGCAAAGGCGGTTTTGACAAACGTTGATTATTAAAATAATAATTTACGTTTCATCTATTTGAATACAACAGGGCGAACTAAATAATGGGAATGAAGACATACAGAGATGTTTAAGAAATTAACTTTAAATTTCTATTTTGCTTCTTTGGGCTGTTGACTACAAAAGTTATGTGTGGATATTTGAAATACCTGGCGACAGTAATCACGTTATTTAATTGGATTATGCTAGATGCTGGGCATGAAATACCTATTTCGTATTAGAAAAGTAACGATAATGCTCAAATTAAAAATATGTATTTGTATTTTAGTTTTGTTGCATTATTAACAATTATAATCCAATGGCGTCGCTGGAAACGAAACGGCCGCTTGTGCATGAGGGTGCAAGTTCGATTCCCATACCGCACTTATATACATCTTGATTAAATGAAAATAAATATAAAAGCAGATGAAGACCTGATCATTAAATTGATAAGCAGATTGGAGGAATCAATCTGAATCATTAAATTGATAAGCAGATTGGAGGAATCAATCTGAATAATTTAATTAATAAGCAGATTGGAGTGATCAATCTGAATCATTAAACTGATAAGCAGATTGGAGTGATCAATCTGAATCATTAAATTGACAAGCAGATTGGAGTGATCAATCTGAATCATTAAATTGACAAGCAGATTGGAGGGATCAATCTGAATCATTAAATTGACAAGCAGATTGGAGTGATCAATCTGAATCATTAAATTGACAAGCAGATTGGAGTGATCAATCTGAATCATTAAATTGACAAGCTGATTGGAGTGATCAATCTGAATCATTAAATTGACAAGCAGATTGGAGGGATCAATCTGAATCATTAAATTGACAAGCAGATTGGAGTGATCAATCTGAATCATTAAATTGACAAGCAGATTGGAGTGATCAATCTGAATCATTAAATTGACAAGCTGATTGGAGGGATCAATCTGAATCATTAAATTGACAAGCAGATTGGAGGAATCAATCTGAATCATTGAATTGTTAAGCAGATTGGAGGGATCAATCTGAATCATTGAATTGATAAGCAGATTGGAGGCATCAATCTGAAATATTAAATTGATAAGCAGATTGGAGGAATCAATCTGAATCATTGAATTGTTAAGCAGATTGGAGGTATCAATCTGAATCATTGAATTGATAAGCAAATTGGAGGCATCAATCTGAATCATTAAATTGATAAGTAGATTGGAGGGATCAATCTGAATCATTCAATCGATTATTCTGAATTGACCTAAAAAATTCAGGAATAATAGCAGATAATCCGACCATTAAATTGATGAGTAAATAGCGGATAACATATCTGAATCATTAAATTTATCACTCCAGGTTGCCCAAAGATGTCACTCCTGTCATTGGAAAAGTTTGATTGTTACGGGGAATCCACTTCAGTGGGTATACGATGGGAACGCTGGAAAAGAGCATTGCTCATATTCTTGGAAGCGTCTAACATTGATAAAGACATCAAGAAAAGGGCTTCTCTTACATTTCGCTAGTTTAGATTCGCAAGAAGTGTTTCAGAACATTCCTGGTGCTAATATTGAGTCAAGTGTTGGCGTCGACGTGTTTGAAGTTGCAATATCTAAACTAGATTCATACTCTGCTCCAAAACAGAGCAAAATCTACAAGCGACATTCATGCAGGTTGCTCAAACAGGAATCAACTTGGTAAACAATGAAGTAGAACAAAGTTAGTTTGTTTAATGTTTAATCAACAACTAAATCCTACTGTAACATTCACGGCCTGTGGCAATACCACACCACTAAAGCCTTACAGGTATTGATTTCATTGTTATAAAGTATCTAATATATATTTATAAATGATAATGGTGAGGTATAAGTCCAAATAAATATTGTTGATACCTTAAACTATTTATTAAACATAATATTGCAACATCTTTAGATGTTGTTTCATTATTATGTGTTATTAATCTTTACCTACTCCTGTTTGTACATTTTTAGAAGGACCCCGCTACCTTTAGAAGCTAAAATTGAGGGGAAAATTGAATAGCTTAAACAATGGGATATTATAGAACCAGCCGTAAGCTCTTCCAAATGGGTATACCCTGTGGTGCCGGTGTTGAAGGCTTATTAAAGTGATAAGCAGATTGTTAAGCTCAATCTGAACCCTTCAATTGATTACCATGTCTCAAAGTTTGTGGGGATAAATAATCCAATCATTAAATTGATGTGCAAAGCAGATAACACCTATTTATCTGAACCATTCAATTGATTACCATGTCTCAAAGTTTGTGGGGATAAATAGAAATACGTCTTTGTGAAGACATGCGTCGATCTTATGAAGCTGTACGAGAAAACCACCCATTGCCGACAATGGACAAATTAATACCGAAAGATGAAAAATGCAAGTTTTCACAAAATTGGATATAAAAGACGCATTTCATAAAATGGCTTCAAGACATATAACCACCCTCATAACCAATAATAAAGGCCTATTTAGGTAGGAAATCTTTCATAAAACATTAGAGCATATGCTTGTAGGTTGTGAAGGAGTGGTAAATTATGACATCTTGATTTACGGGAAACACAGGCAGGAGCATGATGCTCGAGTAAAGAAAGTGATGTCAGTTCTGAAAGAGAATAATGTATTAGTAAGAGAAGACAAATGTTCTGTCGGGATGAGTAAAGTGAGGTTTTTGGGACATGAGTTGTCAGCAGAAGGCGTGAGACCGTTGGAAAAGTACGTTTCTTCGATAAAAGAGAGGGCAAAAAAACTGCCGGATATTTACGAAGCTTCTTAGGCCTGATTAATTTCGTCAGCAAATGGATCCCCAATTACGCGACAATAACGAAACTCTGAAAGCACTTCTTCGAAATAAAAATGGAGATCGAAAAAATATTACAGATCATTGGCGACCAGAAAATCAGCGATGTTTCAATTCATTGAATGAAGGATATCATGACAAATATACCTACCTTAGGTTACTACGATGTAAACGATCGTACGATGGTCATATAGCAGACGCTAGCCCGGTGGGCCTGGGTGGAGTGCTAGTCCAAACTGATTCTGAAGACAACCCCAGGATTATTGAATATGGTCACAAGACTCGGACTGATTGTAAACGCCGCTACTGCCAGACTGAGATAGAGGCATTAGCCAGTGTATGGACAGTAGAGCATTTTCACATTTTCCTCTATGGCAGAAGATTCGAACTTATAACAGACCACAAACCGTCGGAGGTTATATTTGAATCAAGTTCAAAACATGTGCTAGGATAGAGATATGGGTTATAGTACAGTCGTATAGCTACAAAGTAGTTTAACAATCGGGTAAGACCAATATCGCAGACTCATTATAAATCTCCGCATTGTATCGATGAAGGCAAAACTTCGAACAAAAGTTTGGTGATTTAAATGTAACAAGGATGCCGAAAACATTGTAAAAGCGTGTAAAGGATGCACTCTTGTATCTGCACTACATGCCTCAAATCCTATGAAACAACGAGAAATGCCTGACGGTTCTTGGATTGACATTGCGATTGATTTGATGGGCCCCTCCCTAGCGGTGACCATCTGGTTGCTGTAGTAGACTTACAGCAGATATAAAGAAGTTAAGATTTGTAGGAAAGTCACCCCTACCGAAATTGTGGCAAATCTCAAAGAAATATTTAGTCGTTTAGGAAATTTAACTTTAATAACAGCGGATAATGGAAGACATATGGCGGATATGATCAGCGAAGAATTCAACATTTTTAACAGAAAGAAACATCACCTTTTTTCAATACAATCCCATACTGGCCACAACAAAAGGGAGAGGTCGACAGACAAAATCGCGATACATTAAAGCGGTTAAAAAATAAGCATAGCTGAAAATAAAGATGGAAGGAAAGTTTACTAGACTAGACTATCTAACTATGTACAATAGCACACCACATTCTGTCACCGGAAGAATAATTTAAGATTTAGAGATAAAATTCCTGTAGTGAGAAATACAATGGAAAGGATATCAAAAGACTCTGCGGTCAAGGACAGGGATCAAGAAAGGAAAGAAAGAGGAAAGGATTATGGAGAAAGGCAGAAGAAAGTGATCTAGTAGGTACTAGGTGATAAAGTTTATATTAAGAACAGAAAAAGTAAAATGGATAGACAGAATAAATTATGCTAGGACTACAATCCTGAAACGCATACAGTGGAAATAATGAAGTGGAGTTATCCAAGTCCGAAACGATGAAACTGGTCAAGTCCGTAGAAGGAATATAGGGCACTTATTCAGGGCGAATGGAGCGTGTGGTAAGATTGAAATTAAATCGACGACGAAGAAAGGAATCTTGCAACTTAATCCCACTTCAGGCACCACAATGGTGTAAAATTTTGGTTGACCTCTTAATGCGTAAATTAAGATTTGATTTGATTAATAAGCAATTAAAATAATGTAACTAGTAGTAAACTTTCCACATAGATAAAACTGTCTCATGATTATATGAAGTAAGTACATTCGTTTTAATAAAACTAAATTAAATCAAGAAAGGGATGTAGTGTATTGGCTGTATAGTGTTGGTTGTCTCAGGCGCTTACGTCACGTGTCAGAATGACATTCCGTCCGGCGGGAGAACGGAGCGGGCGGGACTGTACTTCGTACGCGTGTTGTAGTGTTGGTGAGCCGTAAAATATCCAAACAACAAGGATTCTACATAACCCAATGTCGGGCCAAGCCGAAATATTCGGCCCGCGCTGTGTACACAATGAGCCCTTCTACGTATTGGAATTACAAAATTGCTTTAAAATACAGAACTTGAGCTTGAATTACGTGCTAGTGTCTGTTCTGGCGACGGTGGAGGCGGGCTGTTTAAAAATTGAAGCGATGTCTTTGTTTCGAATGAATTTAACGAGGTAGGCTTCATCGTAATTTATATTATTCAAATGTTTTAACAAAACTGACTTACTAATAATAATCTAGTATAGCAGTACTAAAGGGTAATTTGTAGATTATTTGATATAAGTAGAGCGTTTTAAATGTATTTAAGCCTCATTATAACGGTTTTGAATACCCACCTTTTTATACGCTTATGAAGGGCTAGATATCAGTCATTAAAGCAAAATATAACAGTCTAATCGTCATTTTTTAACAAACATAACAACACAAATAGTTATTTTTAAACCATCAGCTACAGGTCGTAATTATTTCCAACGTATTTCAAAGCGAAGCAATACCTACATCACAAAAACACAGTTACGAATTTTCCCCTTAAAAGTTTGCGACGGAAAAAAATTGTGACGAAAAAATATTTTGCATGTCGAACGACTAGAATGAAACTCCAAGTTTCATTTGACGAGACGTGTGTGTATTATCCAGGAGGATATGGGCGTAGGGTTGGTGCTCTTAAAACATTTGGTAATAATTTTCATAGCAATCTTTTTGCTTGTCAAGCTTGCTTTAACAGTTATTTATGATTTAAACGTATTGCGAAGAAGCGAATGTCGCTTCAAATTTTAGTGCCAGTTTTAGGTCGGAGTATTACGAGAGTATATCTAACGATTTCAATTTGTCCGTTGCAACATGCTGCCACTGCGATTAGAAGTGACAGCAACTTCAAATTTAAGTGCGTGATGTTAATCTGAGGTTTTAAAAATCTAAGCACACGTTACTAAGACAGACCATGGTAAGTGACTTTTATTTACATTACGACATAATTTACATAATATCAAGTTTTTTTTGTTGCGCAGATAAAGATATCGTTTTCTCTAGACCTAGATGCAATAGGCAACCCTAACTATGTCCCGGCAGTTGTGCGCGGTGTTTGCCGAGCGCTCGGCGGTGTTCGCGACAGCGCGCACAATGCGCCTTGTGCTGGGCCCGCTGTATTCACGTGCACAGGTTAGCCCTCTGTATATTTACGATGTAGTACGCCTATCTGTTCACAGTTATTTTACCTCTGATCGAAATAAATATACACAGCCCGGGTTTGTGTTCACCATTTACCCACCGTGGTGATTAAGCCAAAACACATCTTTGTATGAAAAACATGATTCCAAAAAAGGCCTTTGCCCCATAATATTATACTACTACTACTATATTTTCACTTCTTTTAGTTTTTTTTCGTATTGATGATACAGCGCTCAAAACGAAAAGCGCTACCTGCTGTGATTGATAAAATATAATATAATTATTTTGTATGACCTGGGAACTAAGCTAATAACTCCAAAATTCAGCAAGACACTTAAACCATTGAACCTAAAGGGTGTGAAAAATATTTTTGTTTTAGAATAAGGTCTTCATAGACTAACGGACTGACTGATATAGTGATATATGAACGCACAGCCCAAACCACTGGACGGATCGGGGTGAAAGTCATGCAGAATCCGCTAAGAAAGTATCAATCAATTTCAAGGATTTAAATCATAATAATAAAGAAACCGAAATATACGCGGACGAAGTAGCGAGCGGCCGCTAGTGTTGAATAAAGTTGAGACAGATAGAGCAATATTTCTTTATCATTGCTTTCTTTTGTAAGTTCCACAACTCAGCACCCTCAATAATAACAAACTTAAATGCAAATCAGTTGCTTATGAACCGAAAAATTCTCAACAAATTTTAAACACATAATTTTCTCTCCGTCAAAGTAAGAGAAAAAACTGTTGTTCAAAGTTGAAAGGCGCCTGTTATTTTGAAGGCAGATGATTAAGACTTTTTCCACCGGCACAATTTTTGTAGATATTCGGGAGAGTCTATTCCACTGGCAAAATTCATGTTTGACACCCATGCCGTTTTAAAAGGGATTGCAATTAAAATAATAATATCAAAATTAAAAAGGAGAATAATTTTGCCTTTATTGAAGGTATATTATTGTCTATAAAATAAAAGCACGAACCTTTACATAAGTGACATTATGTACTCAGATGCATCTTAATTTTAATGTTAATAAATACCTTTTAAGAAAAATAAAATTCCAACTAAACTTGATTATTATTATCTCGTATTTTTTTCATTTAGACTTTATAATAACGTCTTTTTAGGGTTCCGTAGCCAAAATGGCAAAAAAACGGAACCCTTATAGATTCGTCATGTCTGTCTGTCTGTCTGTCTGTCTGTCCGCCAGTCTGTCACAGCCACTTTTTTCCGAAACTATGAGTACTATACTATCGAAACTTGGTGAGTAGATGTATTCTGTGAACCGCAACAAGGTTTTTACACGAACATAGAAAAAAATAAAAAAATTGGGCGTCCCCATAGTTAGAACTGAAACTGAAAATATTTTTTTTCATTGAACATATACGTGTGGGGTATCTATGGATAGGTCTTTAAAAGTTATATTGAGGTTTCTAAGCTCATTTTTTTCTTAAGTGAATACTTTGCGTGACAGACTCTTCCAAAGTGGAAAAAAGTGTGTCCCCCCCCCCTCTAACTTCTAAAGTAAGAGTCTGATATATCTGAAATAAATATATAATGTTCATTGGTCACAGGAAAATTGGTTCGAACGAAATCTATTCAGTAGTTTTTTTAATACGTCACAAATAGAATTCGTACGGAACCCTCAGTGCGGGAGTCCGACTCGCACTTGGCCAATTTTTTTATTGTTTTAATTGGTAAGGCAGGATAAGACTTTATTACATTTTTTTACTGTGAATTTCCGTTTAGATATTTATGTTATTGTTTTAAATTTCCTTTTATATTAGCTTGTACATATAGATCTTGAAATGTTACAGTTGTTTAGGTGCCATTCAAGTGGAACGCAACCATTTTCGTTGGAGTTGCTTAACTTGCGGGCCTGATTGCTGAAATAATTAGTACCTCACTTGTAACAATTATGGGCCGGTTTTTTGCTCAGCAACTTTCTGATGAGTTGGACGAGGTGAATCTCGAAATTTGTACGGCTTGGGAACAATGCCTACAATTTACTTTTACGTCTAACGATTGTGTGTCTTTATAAAGAAACTCACTGGGCCGTGGAAATGCGACCGGAGTTCGGGGGAATTACGTGTGCAATGTATTTTTAACCAATGACCAGAACATGCGTTGTCGTGCAACTTCAGTGGCGTATTTTACGCCTGTTGTGTTTCTACACTTATTAAATTACCACCACCTCTTCCCGTGGAAGAAGTAGATGTACTACCTACTGTTAGTACATCTATCTATTGTGAACTGATTTTTACAATGTTTTTTTATATGTACAATTGTACATACATAATTATGTACTTTGGGTTGCCGAGCCAACAGAGTCAGTAGCATTTTATTATTAAAGAATATTTAGTTGTGTTACCTATGCTTGCGATTTCTTACTGTAAAGAGTTATATTGCCAATCCCTTTTTTACTTATAAAAGGTAGGTTATGTCCTTTCTCAAGGTCAAGGCCTCTTCGAGAAATCTCATTAAAACTGGTTGAGTGGTTAAGGCGTAAAATGTGCTGATAGATAGAATTACTTTCGTTCTTATATTAGTAGGGATTTTTAATTTAATATTCAGAGGAAATAAAATATCTTCTTCTTTATTCATATGATTTTCCATATTGTTATGTTATTATACTTTTTAAATATCTACATACAAAAAATATTTACCTCCGTGCAGTTTTCACTAAAAAAAAGGCCTCTTACTTTTGAAGAAACCAAATGCTTCCAAACCAAATTCATCAAAGCTTTACTTATTCTTGTCCATGTCATTACTTATGTATGAGCAAGAAGAGGACCCTTGTTATAATCTTGAGAAAAAACATTAGTCCTTTATAAAAATCATTTGATGTTTGTAACCGTTGGAGGTTTGGTCAAAGTACAAAATAATGCTAGTTTTTTACATATTAAACACGTCGTAGAAGCAAAATAAAAGAAAAAATACGTAAGAAAAAACGGACAGGACACGTGGTCTATGTGATAATTTCTAATACTCGTATATTAAATACAAATGACACAGAAGAAAACGTAATTGTGTCTATTTAATGTGAATGAATGTGGTGTGGAAAAACTGCTAGATAGACAAAGAAACATGAATAGTTATGTGCTGCAAAATTCAGGATTGAACCTACAACTTTAGCAGTCAAGGTCATCATTAACGATCATCGTTAATTATGTAACTAAGGCTCGTATAAAAAAATCGCACTCAACTCGGAGCTCGATCTTGAGATGATGTTTCATATGAGAATAGCATCTCAAGTTCGCTCCGATAAGATCTTGATAGATATCGTGTCTTGTACTACGCATATTTACACTTGCAAAATCATATCTTGATATTATGTATGTAGTGTAGTAACAAAATTCGTATTCATAAGCATAAAAGTTTTTTCAACGCATCCAACTAGTTACTACTTTAACAAAGCAAAAAGCACACAGAAAATTCATACATTAATTTAGGCCTGCCCTCAACTCTCGAACCAGCAATATTAATGTCTTAATCTTGAAAATTTATTCATTGCAGCGCTCCCGCCCAAATTAAAAGTTCCTACTGTTATGCCGCGGTAATAAATGCATGTGCAACCGTCGGGGGTGGAAATAGTGCATCTGATTCACATTTAGGAACAACTACTACAGTTTTTGTTGAAGTTAGGCTGTTTTTGCAGGCTGTAGAAGGAAAGGAGATTTGCCAAAATTACCCCAGCTCTGATGCCAAGAATATAATCTCAGTTTTAAGTTGAAACGATTATAAATTATCCCCATTCCTAAACGCACATGCCAACATATTAATTTGCCTTCATTATCATTGTGAGAAATGAACTTTTAGCACCGGAGCTGTTTAAGTTTTGTATGGGAATTGGCGGATCTTCTTCATTAGACTTTTACTTATCCGTTTTATTCTAAATCTGGGAGTATGATGATGAATGTGGGTGGATTGATAAGATCACTTATCACAATCAGTCAATTACAGTATTTTTCACACACTATGCCAAAATTGCGTCGCGTAGTTAAATATATAAAATGCATTGCTTCTGAACTTGTTAGTGTGTTCCTACACAAAGATGTTATCTACTAGCCAGTCCGCTACGAAGTCATTCAAAACATCCATAAAAATACATTACATCAACACTAACTATCCTCTCGCCCAAGCTATAAAAATACATCTTATCAAAATTTAAAGGCCTCGAGTTTCGACAAACAAAAAACAGACGCGAACTTCGGCCCACAATTCGTGGGCGCTCCGCCCCGGAAACCTATTTTTAACACCCGTGTCAATAAGCCTGGTATAAATAAACCGCAAGGAACACGGGCTGGAACGTAAAGGAGGTTCGATTAAACTTGCGAAGATAACTGCGCGGAATAATATAGGATGGACCTATTTCAACGAGATGGTTTAGTGTTGTGGGAATAAACAAAACGATAAATATTCGCGGATTATTCACATAGAGTGAGTGTTCAGGCTTTGAAGTATGCGCTGGTTGTATGTACATAAATAATAGCAGACACTTTTTACATTTTATTAAATTACTAGCGAAAAGCCTGAGACTCCATCTGCGTTAATTTTGTTTTCCGCACACATGGTGTTGTATTATTATATGTAGCTTAAAGCCTTCTTCTGTTTGTTTGTTTGAACGCGCTCATGTCAGTAACTCGTTTAAATTGAAAAAAAAAATTGTGTTGGGGAGGCCATTAGTCAAGGAAGGTTTTAAGCTATAGTATAAGTAAAGAATAACACTATGTGTACGAAAATCAAAATCCAGGCGCGTTCGTCTGTCGTCGCGGGTGTAAATTTTAAGTGTGAAAACTTCCTTTGGAATCACAAGATTTTATGATGTCTCCAAACCGATGTAACCCCCCAATACATCAATTCGCGTAATTAACATCGCCGAAGTACATCGCCGGCTCACGCCCGCGGCACACACCTAGCCGCAAACGTTAACTCGAGATCTACATCGTTCGTTTGTCACCGCGCCCAGCAATCAATTAACTGCCGCGCCCAGTCACACTATACGTTTGCTTTGGCCTGCCTCATTACTTACTGGACGTTCTCCTTGCGGCTTATTTATGCTCCAGTTTATTGACATGTGTTCAAAATAGGTTTGTAGGTCGTGTTTGTGGTGTACTTAGAGGTAGAGCTCAGTGGAACTTCCACTCGAATGAGCCGCTCGTCTGGAGACTATAGTGAAATAGCACTCCGCAACCCTAAACTGTAGTATAACACTATGTGTGCGGAAACAGAAATCCACGCAGACGGAGTCGCAAGTGGAAAAAATTCGTGCAAAAATAGTGTGAAAAATTTCGTGCTACTATGATGTAGGTCGAATCACTAACCATTAGAGTACATAAATTTTAACCACCAATCTCGTATAATATATAAAAACGTATTTGAAATCCCATACTTCTAGCTACCACACATTCGGATGAAACAGAGTTATGTGAACTGTTTG
Source organism: Nomophila noctuella (assembly GCA_958496325.1). Lineage (NCBI taxonomy): Eukaryota > Metazoa > Arthropoda > Insecta > Lepidoptera > Crambidae > Nomophila > Nomophila noctuella. Next base: position 381,317 of record OY292490.1, read on the forward strand.
TCCAGACTTTAGTTCAGAGCCTCATTATGCTGGGACATGAAAACTAAAATATGATTCACTAAACTATTTGTCCCCGTTTGAGCGCCAAATAGTTTTGAGTGAGAAATGCAGGCCGCGTGTACGTTTTAATGAACGAACTGTTTTATCATGCCTGCTTATTTCTAAGTAGGATGCGCGTTTTTAGACACGTGTTTAAATTAAACTAAATTATGTTGGAAGTTATTTCCTTCACTTTGAGAAAAAAGGGGACAATCAACATGGTTAATATCTTCAATTTTGTTGTGTGTTGGCTTTGGCTAGCCCTGTAATTGTGACGGGAAAGATTGATTAAGTAATGTAAAATCTGATGCTATAAAGTCAGCGAAATTGATAATGTTTGACACTGTTGACCTATTCAATTGAGTGATTTTAAATATGCTTCATCTAATTCAGTTCCTTTTTTTAGCGTTTAGGGCTGAACAAAAACAAAAAAACTCGTGAAAATAAATTAACTATCGGTCGGGTTGCCCGTCACGCTGCCTACAGAAAACCCCCATATTGCAGTTAACAAAAAAACGTTGACCCATTTTTATCTGGAACTAAATCTAATGGTTTATTGGTGACAGTGACACACTGTCCGCTAACGAGGCGCTGTCGTCTGTCACGCGGGACAATGTGCTTGCAAATAACAAGCGTAGGAAGGCGCGTTCTGGTTTAAGGCCCAAGTTATTTTATACGATGGCTGTAATTTTACAACATTAAATGCATTTTTAAACTTACCGATGCCTAGTAATTGAAGGTATGAAGATGTGTGTTTTAAGTGTACATAACCGGAATCTATTTCTTTATTGGTGGCAGTGACGCACTGTCCGCGTTTGTCACGCGGGACATAATGTGTTGCGCTTAGAAATAATAAGCAAAAGATGGCGCGCTTGCAAATAACAAGCGTAGGACGGTGCGTTCTGGTTTAGGCCACGCGTTGTTATATCATTATTATGCTAGAAGTTTGTATCTATAAACATAATATTTACACTAAATGTCAATGATTTATAAATGCTTTCCTTGTATAGGAACTAAATCTAATTGTTTATTGGTGACAGTGACACACTGGCCGCTAACGAGGCGCTGGCGTCTGTCACGCGGGACAATGCGCTTGCAAATAACAAGCGGAGGACGGCGCGTTCTGGTTTAGGCCACGCGTTGTCATATCACAATGATGCTAGAAGTATGTATCTATCCGTAGACATATTTATACTAAGTTTACATGCGCTTATAGATGCTTCTATTGTACAGGAGTTTAATTGTCTATTGGTGACAGTGACACACGGTCCGCTAACGAGGCGCTGGCTTCTGTCACGCGGGACAATGCGCTTGCAAATAACAAGCGGAGGACGGCGCGTTCTGGTTTAGGCAACGCGTTGTTATATCTACCATAGTGATAGTATAAATATGTTTATATATACATACTTCTAGCGAGTGCCAATCAGCTTATGAATGATTTCATTGTACAGGAACTAAATCTAATTACATATTTATTGGTGACAGTGACACACTGTCCCCTAACGAGGCGCTGGCGTCTGTCACACCTCACGAGGGACAATGCGCTTGCAAATAACAAGCGGAGGACGGCGCGCTTGCAAATAGCGTAGGACGGTGCCCTCTAGTTAACTGTATAAGTTATTTGATGTTATTGCTGTAATTTAACATTAAGTGCATGTTTAAACTTACTGATGCCGAGTAAAAAAAGGAATGAAGTTGTTTAAAGTGTGTGGAAACCTAAGCTAGTTGTTTATTGTTGACAGTGACACACTGCCCGCTAACGAGGCGCTGGCGTCTGTCACGCGGGACAATGCGCTTGCAAATAACAAGCGGAGGACGGCGCGCTTGCAAATAGCGTAGGACGGCGCGTTCTGTTTTAGGGCACAAGTTATTTGATGTGATTGCTGTAATTTAACATTAAATACAAATATAAACGTAAGATATAATGCCGAGAAGTAAAAGGTATGAAGATGCTTGAAGTGCATAAAATATATATCCAATTGTTTATTGGTGACAGTAACAAACCGCCGCTAACGAGGCGCTGGCTTCTGTCACAATGCGCTTGCAAATAACAAGCGTAGGACGGCGCGCTTTGGTTTAGGCTACGCGTTGTTATATCATAATTATGCTAGAAGTCTGTATCTATCCATATACATATTTATTCTAAGTGTCAATGATTTATAAATGCTTATATTGTACAGGAAATAAGTTTAATTGTTTATTGGTGACAGTGACAGACTAGCCGGTTACGAGGCACTGGCGTCTGTCACGCGGGACAATGCGCTTGCAAATAACAAGCGGAGGACGGCGCGCTTAAAAAATAGCGTAGGACGGTGCGCTCTGGCTTAGGCCAAGAATTTTAATATTAAAATTATGCTAAGAGTATGTATTTATAGACATATATCTATACTAAGTGTAAACGAGTCATAAATGCTTTTATTGTACAGAAACTTTATCTAATTGTTTATTGGTGACAGTGACACACTGTCCGCTAACGAGGCGCTGGCGTCCGTCACGCGGGACAATGCGCTTGCAAATAACAAGCGGAGGACGGCGCGCTTGCAAATAGCGGAGGACGGCGCGTTCTGGTTTAAGGCCCAAGTTATTTTATACGATGGCTGTAATTTTACAACATTAAATACATTTTTAAACTTACCGATGCCTAGTAATTGAAGGTATGAAGATGTGTGTTTTAAGTGTACAAAACCGGAATTTATTTCTTTATTGGTAGCAGTGACGCACTGTCCGCGTTTGTCACGCGGGACATAATGTGTTGCGCTTAGAAATTGTAAGGGATTGCACGCAAAATGAGATACACTAGTTTCGCGCTATTGAGGTGGCTTTCAAATGGTCAGAAGAACAGCACAGACCTACCTGGAATCCTTGGGTATTGGAAGGATCAGGAATAGGGGAAGCTTCTTCGAAACGCTCGAGGCAGTGGCTGTCGATCGGCGCTGATTTCACTTCCAGTACTGGATTCTCACACCAAACACTAGTTCTAGCTTCACTAGTTCAGTTCCATCACACTCAGACGAAAATATCAACACTTTGTGCATATAATATTAAGGTTTAGGTCCACGAGAGGCGTACGCGCCGTCCGCCATAATTTTTCGAAGACAATGTGGCCGGGGGCCACACAACGCACATCACCATTCCGATCGTTTGAATTAGCCAATAGGAAAGGAGTAGTGCGTTTGAAAGATAGGAAAGCGGGAAGGTATGAATTGGAACAGGATGTCCGTACATTTTCCCCCCACCTGAAAACCACCAGGTTTTTACGAAACAAGTAGACAAGCTTTTACGTAAGGCTGTACTCGATTCTAACAAGAACATTAATATTATAAGGGAAATAATTATGAATATAACTAAACGTCTATAAGTAAGAGAATTTAAGAGCTAAGGTGTGTGTGTCCATATAGATAAGGTAAGTTAAATTAATTAATAGGTAAGGGACAGACCTTCACGACCGGTCTACGAAAAGATTTTCCGTTCGCGGTCCGGAGAGTGACAACTCTAACCACGTTATCAGAACCGGCATGAATCTGTTCAATACGAGCCAACTTCCATAACATTGGTGGAAGGTTTGGTTCGTTCACAATGACTACGTCATTGATCTTAATGTTAGGTTTGCTTGTGAACCATTTAGTTTTTTGTTGTAGCGTATGTAGGTAGTCGCGTTGCCACACACGCCAAAAACTTTGAGTTATGCGTTTAAGCATTTCCCAGCGCGAGCGAGGACAAGAATTTTCACCTATCGGCTCTTCGGGTAACCCAACTAACGGCCCGCCTGTTAGAAAATGACCCGGGGTTAGCACATCGGACTCCGTAGGGTCAGGAGAAGGAGTGCAAAGAGGGCGCGAATTTAGTAAGGCTTCAATTTTAGATAAAATGGTAATAAACTCTTCTAACGTAAGAACTTGCGAACCGACCACGCGTTTAAGATGATGTTTGGTGGATTTGATACCACTTTCAAAAATTCCGCCGAAGTGGGGTGCACCAGGCGGGTTAAATTTCCACTTAATCTGACGGTTGGCTAATCCATCCGAGATTTCAGGAAAGTATTGAGAGAATAGATCTGAAACTTCTTTCAGATACTTGTTCGCGCCTACGAAATTTGTTCCACAATCTGATATTATTGTGTGACAGACTCCGCGACGAGAGACGAATCTGTCTAACGCAGCAAGGAACGCTTCAGAGCTCAGTTCCGTGACTGCCTCTAAATGGATTGCCTTAGTGCTAAGACAGACGAATAAGCAAAGATAAGCCTTATATGTTCTCGCGCCACGGCGACGACTTTCTTTTATAATGAATGAACCTCCAAAATCAATACCAGTTGTATTAAAACAGCGCGCTGGTTGGACTCTGGCAGCTGGTAGGTTGCCCATCACAGGTTGGCATGCAATTGGTTTTGCTTTGAAACATTTTACGCACTTAGATAGTACGGAACGTATCAAAAGTCTTAGCCCGATAATCCAAAACTGTCGTTGGATTAAGGATTGTAACGTCCGAGGACCACAATGCAAATATTTTATATGAAAATGTTCTACTATGAGACGCGATAAGTGGCATTGCTTTGGCAGCAGAATAGGATGTAACGCAGATGTCATTAGTTTGGCTTGATCTATACGTCCCCCCACCCGCAATACACCATCTCTGTCGAGGAATGGTGATAGTTTTTGAAGAGATTTAACACACAATTCGTTATTTCGAACCTTATTGACATCGACATTCATATATTCATCTTGGCAAACTTTGATTAAAGTAAGAATCGACATTTTAAGTTCGAGGCTACTGAGATTGAAAAGATTACGATCTGACTTACAAACCTTTATATTGGACACAAATCGGTTACACCACGCAACAGTTCTTTGAAGTTTGGTAAATGAGGAATGCTGAGAAATCAGATTGAGGACCAAATTTTCAGTGGTGGTAACGTGAAGGCTTTTAGTTTCAATTGGTTTGAGTTCAGGTAATTCATCTTTTAGAAGTAAGATTTGTTTATCAGGCCATTCATGAGGTAGATTTTGTAACCAAGGAGGTCCTTTCCACCACAAAGGGTGGTTTAGAATTTCTGCGCATGATACGCCACGACTACAGCAATCCGCTGGATTCTCGTTGGTTGAAACATGGTACCAGTGACTTGGATCAATTAAATCTGTGATTTGAATGACTCTGTTTGCTACAAACATTTTCAGTAAATGAGGTGAAGTGTTTAGCCAAGATAATGTAGTTGAGCTGTCAGAATATGCTCGGATCGAATTGATGGGTATCTTATCCTTAAGTAAGTTATGCATGTGGCTGAGGACTTGAGCTAATAGTACCGCGGCACTTAGCTCGAGTCTATTTACGGTGGTTGGTTTGAGGGGAGCTACTCTCGACTTCCCTGTAAGTAAACTAACAGCAGTTACGTTTCTGCATTGTTTAGTAACCACACAAAGATAGACACAGCAGCCGTATCCCTTAAGAGAACCGTCACAAAAACCTACCAAATGTACTGAGATCGTGTCATTGGAAGGTATGACTAAACGCGGAAGGATGATATTTTGTAAATCAGAAAAGTTGGCTGCAATTAAATGCCATTGTTTGGCCAGATATTTAGGAATATTTTCATCCCACGTTAAATTTAAGCGCCACATCTCTTGCAGCAACGATTTTGCAGCGAATACTACTGGGCTTATCCAACCGAGGGGATCGAAAATTCGAGCTACTACAGAAAGTATGGATCTTTTAGTGAATTTAACTTCGAAAGTATCGGAAAAGTTGTAAGAAAAGGTATCATTTGTCGGATTCCATCGAATACCTAATATTTTGACAAACTCATTCCCCGAATCATCGAATGATTTCGAAGTTTGACAATGTTCCGGTGGAATATCTCGTAAAAGATGAGGATCGTTGCTGCTCCACTTTCGCAGTTCAAAATGGGCCTTGGACAACAAAGACGTAACATCTGCCTTTAACTGAATGGCTTCATCGAGGGATGAACAGCCAGTGGTGATATCATCCATAAAAATATCTTCCTTAATAACTTGAGCTGCTCGAGCCGAGAATTCAGGACCATGATCCTCTGCAAGTTGGTGCAAGGTTCGAATGGCTAAATACGGCGAGCTACTCACTCCGTATGTGACGGTATTAAGTTCATATTCTTTTAGCCTATCGTTCGGATTATTCCGCCAGAGAACGTGTTGATAGTGTCTTTCATCTGGACGTATTAAGATCTGCCGGTACATTTTACAAATGTCCGCAGTAAAAACAATTTTATGCAGTCTAAATTTTGTAATTAAATCGATAATATCGGTTTGAAGTTTAGGTCCCGCGTGCACGATATTATTTAATGATACGTTGTTTGAGGCACGACTACTAGCGTCAAAAACTACCCTCAAACGTGTGGTGACGCTGTCCGGACGGATAACACAATGATGAGGAATAACATAACGGTCAGTGGACAAAGATTCTGCAGGCTGCATGTGTCCTAGATCTTCGTACTGCGTCATGAATTCCGTATACTCCGTTTTCAACTCGGGCTGACTCGTGAGGCGCCGCTAAGTTGAGAAAACGATTAAACGCTTGATTATAAGATTCTCCTAAAGCTGGAGTATCGGTTTTAAGCATGATCGGTACAACATACCGACCTTCGGCAGTGCGATAAGTACCTTCTTTGTACTTTTGTTCGCATATTTCATCCTCGGGACCGAAAATTTTGTATTTCGGTGGTTCTTCGGATTCCCAAAACCGTTGAACGATCTCGTCGAGCGCGCTAGATGACGCGACGAGTGACGTAACGGGTGTGGAGGGAGTATGAGCCATCATGTTTGACGTCAGAAGTTGGCCACTGATTACCCACCCGAATATGCTTGCCAGAGCGCATGGCATATCGGGGCTAGGGTTGAATCGTGCACCAGTATATATCTGATCGAAACAATCGACTCCTAATAGTAGATCGATCGGACCAGATTTATCGAAATCTTGGTCGGCGAGATCTAAGTGTTTAAACTTCTCCTTGACGACCGGTGGAAGCGGGCTCGAAGGAATAAGTGAAGTTATTTTAGGTAATATTATTAAGGGTAAATTAAACTGTGGTGCATTACTTGACTTCGGTATAATCGAACCAAAGGTGTAACCTTTTATATTGCAAACCGAATTTTGCCCGAGACCAGACACTCTTAAGTTACATTTATTTATATTTAAACGTAAGCGCCGCGCACAGTTACTCGTTATAAAAGAATCCATCGAACCGCTATCGATAAGGGCGCGCGCATACTGCCACGTTCCGTCTGCACTTTTCACTCGTACAGTGGCGAAACCAAGTACCTTTGTTCTAGTAGGTATATTTGACAAAGTGGACTGGTTGGTAACAGACAGTGTTGTGTGGAAATCGTCCTTTTCGACTAAGTTTACACTGTCAGTCGCTGCCAAGCTACTGCTCTCGTTATGCAGTAGTGTATTGTGTAAAGAACGACAAATAAAACACGTGGACCTTGATTTACAATCCTTACTAGTGTGGCCGGGTCTTAAACAGTTGTGACACAATATTAACTCTCTAACCAGCTGTTGTCTTTGTGTGAGACTCATAGAATGAAATTTACCACAACGATAGATAGGGTGGTTTTTATTACAGCACACACAAATGACCTGGTTATTGTTACTGGACGTAATTAAAGCTGACCGTGCCGGGCGTGAAACATTCACCTTATTGGTATTGTTACTTGGTTGTCTATGTAAGATATTCGACGTTGATACGGGACTATTTACTTCTAAGATTTTAATACTTCTCTGTAGATAACAGATCAAGTCATCAACAGATGGGATTTCATTAAAGTTTTGCGCTTCGAATTTATTTTTAGTATCCACGCATAGGGAACGCGAAGCAATGTAAAACAATATAAACTCACCGAGATTCTCAATATTTAAACCACGCAAGGCACTTATGTTTTCACTTAATGTATTTGTTAGTGATAATAAATTTGATAACGTCGGTTTTTGCATTGGCGGTAGATCGATTATTTTTTCTAAATAAGATGTCGCGAGAATACGCTTATTATCATATCGCTCGAGTAACGCGGTATAAGCAATTTTATAATTAGCTTCCGTTATAGGTACGGCCTTAACTATTGTCAATGCGTAACCCGATAGATAAGATCGCAAATAATAAAATTTCTGAATATCTGACAAAGAAGCATTATTGTGAATAATAGGTACGTAACAATCTATGAATGTTTGCCAGTTCGCGAGATTACCATCGAATATTGGTATTTGTAATTTATTTAATTTAAAACGGGAATCGCTGTGCACTTGACCTTGAACTAGTTGCTTACTATGTAAGGAAGCGTCAGTACGTTCCTCGCTCGCTTCTAGGGAATCCGCAAATTCAATGATTGAATAGTACATCTCGTCAAATGAAAACAACACTTGATTGTCGATTTCCTTGTCCGGGGTTTCCTTTAACTGTAACTCGTTTATCTGCCTAACAATTTCTAAGAAATTGTCCCGGATTTTTTCTATCTTTTTATATCTAGCTCTAAATGATGAAAGTTTGCTTTTATTTTGCTTAGCGGTATTTGCTAAGTCATAGACAATTTGGATAGATCGGAATTCGAATTCTCGCCTTTTAATTGCTGAGGCTAACTCCGGAGAACTAGGTTTCGACATTTTTTACTAAAAACAATAATAAACAAAGGTTAACAAAATAACCGTGAACGTACTAAGATTCAAAATAACCAGTATGTAAATAAAACTTATTTTATGTTACGAACTTTTTCCAGATCAATAATAGACAAATAACGTAAGCAGATGTGAATGATTGTCACTAGCCAGAACGAACGGATTATTTCTTTAGTATTGTTCGAATATCAAATTTCGAACACACAACTGTATGCAATATACCGATATATAGACACACCACACTAACTATGTTCACACACTGAATCGTACTTTATATGAATAGGTATTACCTTCAATTTTAGTACTAGATTAGTTGAGTACAACTTAAAGATTTCGTTAGGTATAATGATTTGAGACAATGCCAGATACACAATAATTGTGATATTAAACCAATAGGTAGAAGTTAAGTATTTAAGGATAATAATATTTAGTACGATCAATGGAATGTAGGCATTGTTCGGACAAACTATTTCATTGAAATCTATTTGTGTTAAGTTATTTAAGGAATGTTATTTGATAAAGTATGAATTTAAGGGGTTTTTAATGGATTTAAGTATTCAGATTTACGTGAGGGAATTCCTCACAGGAGGCACCAAAAGAAAATGTAAGGGATTGCACGCAAAATGAGATACACTAGTTTCGCGCTATTGAGGTGGCTTTCAAATGGTCAGAAGAACAGCACAGACCTACCTGGAATCCTTGGGTATTGGAAGGATCAGGAATAGGGGAAGCTTCTTCGAAACGCTCGAGGCAGTGGCTGTCGATCGGCGCTGATTTCACTTCCAGTACTGGATTCTCACACCAAACACTAGTTCTAGCTTCACTAGTTCAGTTCCATCACACTCAGACGAAAATATCAACACTTTGTGCATATAATATTAAGGTTTAGGTCCACGAGAGGCGTACGCGCCGTCCGCCATAATTTTTCGAAGACAATGTGGCCGGGGGCCACACAACGCACATCACCATTCCGATCGTTTGAATTAGCCAATAGGAAAGGAGTAGTGCGTTTGAAAGATAGGAAAGCGGGAAGGTATGAATTGGAACAGGATGTCCGTACAGAAATAATAAGCAAAAGATGGCGCGCTTGCAAATAACAAGCGTAGGACGGTGCGTTCTGGTTTAGGCCACGCGTTGTTATATCATTATTATGCTAGAAGTTTGTATCTATAAACATATTTATACTAAATGTCAATGATTTATAAATGCTTATATTGAACAGGAACTAAATCTAATTGTTTATTGGTGACAGTGACACACTGTCCGCTAACGAGGCGCTGGCGTCTGTCACGCGGGACAATGTGCTTGCAAATAACAAGCGGAGGACGGCATGCTTGCAAATAGCGGAGAACGGCGCGTTCTGGTTTTAGGCCCAAGTTATTTTATGCAATTGCTATAATTTAAAATTAAATGCATTTTTAAACTTACCGATGCCTAGTAATTGATATAAATATTTTAAGTGTATAAAAAAAGGAAATCTAATTATTTATTGGTGAAAGTGTCACACTGTCCGCTAACGATGCGTTGTTTTATCAGCGTAAGAAAGTTCGGAGAAGCTGCTCATATGGTGGACGCTACATTCAATGGTCTATACCAGTATTCTACTGAAAGAGGGAGGGAATTTGATTTTGACTCCGAGGACATAAATAAAATATAAAATAAATAAATAAATGACCTTCCAGTAGTTCTCGTACTCAGGTGTTTAATTGCAACCGCTTTAGGAAAACATATTTTCGAGTATAATTCGGGAGCTAAGCTGGCTATATTCGGTATTGTGTCTTTAATTTAAGATTTTTTTTACAAGTTTTGGTCAGGACACGTATTTACGTAAAACTATTCGTTTTAAAACTGTCCCCATAATAACGATACGTGTTATCATGCAGCACATTGCCCACAAGGTGATATCGGTCATCTCTAACCAAATAGTGTCTATTAGTGAGTGACGTCAATGTATTGTTTGCGTCCCACCGCAGGCCTGTCACCGCCGCGACCCGGGCCGTGCGAGCCTATCGCACGGTCAGCCACGGGGCCGCCTGCGTTCTGGCAGGCACCACCCCGTGGGAACTCGATGCCGTGGTTCTGTCCCACGTGCATCGGATTCGGGTCGCGGCGAGACTGCGAGGGGAGCGGCCCAGCTTGGAGGAGGTGGCGCTGGGTCGTGCCCAGGCTAGGGAGGAGGCCCTAGCCAATTGGGCGGAGGCTCTCCGAGCCCCGAGTGCCGGCCACCGGACGATCGACGCGATTCGTCCGGTGTTGAGGGAGTGGGTGGAGCGCCGGCACGGCTGCCTCACCTACCGCCTGGTGCAGGTACTGACCGGACACGGGTGCTTCGGTCACTACCTGTACCGTGTCGCCCGTCGGGAGGAGTTGCCGCTGTGTCATCACTGCGGCGCTCCCGACGACACGGCCGAGCACACCCTCGAGGAGTGCCCGGCCTGGCGACACGAGCGTCGCGAACTAATCGCGGCGCTAGGCGGTGGTCACCTCTCGCTGCCGACCTTGGTGCAAGCCATGGTCGCCAGTCGACGAGCGTGGGAGGCGGCCGCCTCCTTCTGCGAACAAGTCATCACGCAGAAGGAGGCAAAGGAGCGCGAGCGGGAGGAGGATCCTTCTTCCGCTCCGCTCCGGCGTAGACGGCCGGGCCGGAGGAGGCGCGCTCATCTGCGTCTCCTCTAGGCCTGTGTAGGGTGACCTGCGCGGGGGGGTAGCTCCCCAACCCGCGCATTGCACTAGGTCACCCGAGCCATGTCTGGGGACCACCTAGTTTCCCGGGTGGTCCTCCCTAGGCGCCAGCCCCGGCCTACCGCATCAGGTCGGGGCGCTCGAAGGACGGGTCGAACATAAGCCGCCCACCTGGCGGCTGGCAGCGACCCGTCCTGATGCGAGCAAAAGGGGGAACTGGAGGGGTTTAGTGGGTAGTGGGCGCTTATTTGTGCGCCCGAGTCCCACACACGGTCGCGGGCTTAGCTAACCCGCGGCGTCATGGTGCGTAAAAGCATTCCCCTCCACAAAAAAAAAAAAAAAAAAAAAAAAAAAAAAAAAAAAAAAAAAAAAAAAAAAAAGGCCTGTCACCGCTAACAATGCGATTGCAAATAACGAACCCGTGGCGGCTCGGTACCGACTAGACGCTGTAATTGAACCAAAGTCGTCTCAAGTTCATTGAGTGGGCTACAACTTTTGTAATAGACCAGTCACGTGAATAAGTAGTAGGTTAAAAAAGATTGACGTGTAGAATTTGGCTGTAAAACAAATCGCAAAATTAATGATTTTAAAATGATTTTTAATTGGAAACGACGGTGCGCTAGTAAATAAAGTCTAAGTTTAGAGACACTTCACATTTAAGGGAGGTATACGTCCAGAAGTCCAGCCCAGTGAACTGCAATTTATAGGCCAATCGTTAATTTTCTTCAAAATTTTTTTTGTCTATTTTCTGCATTTTGTTCCAGCATTGTTTTATTACTTACTTACTAGGTTGGTGCAGCGACCCATAGTGAATCTTGGCCATTGTTTTATTAATTGAGAATTTCCCTTTTATATCCTGGACACATAATGACGATACGTATTATCGAGCAGCGTATTGCCAAGGTGATATCGGTCATCTCTACCCAAATAGTGTCTATTAGTGAGTGACGTCAATGTATTGTTTGCGTCCCACCGCACGCCTGTCACCGCTAACAATGCGATTGCAAATAACGAACCCGTGACGGCTCGGTACCGACTAGACGCTGTAATTGAACCAAAGTCGTCTCAAGTTCATTATGGCCACAACTTTTGTAATAGACCATTCGCGTGAAGTAGTAGTTGGGTAAAAAAGTTGGGCGTGCAAAAGAATTCGGTTGTCAATCATATTGCAAAATAAATGATTTTAAATTGATTTTGAATTGGAAACGACGGTGCGCTAGTAAATGAAGCCACTAAGTTTAGAGACACTTCACATTTAAGGGAGGTATACGTCCAGAAGTCCAGCCCAGTGAACTGCTATTTATAGGTCAATCGTTAATTATCTTCAAAATTTTTTTTGTCTGTCTGGTGCATTTCGTCCTAGCACTGTTTTATTAATATAAAGCTTACCTTTTTAATAATGAACACATAATGACTATACGTGTTGAGCAGCGCATTGCCAAGGTGATATCGGTCATCTCTAACCAAATAGTGTCTATTAGTGAGTGACGTCAATGTATTGTTTGCGTCCCACCGCAGGCCTGTCACCGCTAACAATGCGATTGCAAATAACGAACCCGTGACGGCTCGGTACCGACTAGACGCTGTAATTGAACCAAAGTCGTCTCAAGTTCATTTAGTGGGCTACAACTTTTGTAATAGACCATTCGCGTGAAGTAGTAGTTGGTAAAAAAAGTTTGATGTGCAAAAGAATTTGGCTGAAAATCAAATTGCAAAAAATGATTATAAATTGAACATTCGTAGTTGCAAATGAGTGCCAAACCAAAATCGGTAAAAATAAGAAATGATTACAAATTTTTAAAGGAGCAAGTTTTATTAGCCGACTATTCTGACATTACTAACTTTATTCCAATTCTTCACCGTATATTGTAGAACCACTTTATGATTTGATACAAAATCTAATATAAACGATAACTTCATGACGTTTTATGTTAAAACGTTTGCACTGGCTATGCGTGAGTTGCCGATATGAATATGACAAAAAATAGCACAATTGAAGTTCCCTACACGATAAAAGAGCAGAATATTCAATCGACCTCCACGTCAAAAAGAAATAACAGGCTCAGCCGATCTCACCTGAACTTTGTCTCCGATGTTCGTAATGAAACGGGTCGACAGGGGTAAGTTTATGCGCTACACTTTTAGTATTTTGTTACTTACAATAATTGGGTAACGGTAAATTGCGCCCGTGGGCGGAGTAATATCACCGCGGTAACTTATATGGGTGCCCCATAAGTATTATTTATTTATTAACATCAAAGGATAGAATTCATTGTAGGGCTTTTCCTTTGTAACGCATTAGTTGTTAACCATATTTTGTGTTAACAGTGTTATAATCTGAATTGGTAATTGTTAAACACACTATAAAACTTAAACTCCTAACATTCTTTATTATATTAGACTTCATTACTTATTAACCGTCGGAAAATTACAAAATGTTCAAACGATAACTCTACCACCGATTCAGAAGGCAGTTGCTGACGATTAAATTAACTTGATCAAAGTCCCGGGTCCGCGACACAAATTTTTGTCGGCTTTCTGATCGCAGCCCGGTTTTGTGATCACCGACCCGCAGTTGGCAAGGTGATTAAGTCAAAAACCCATTTTTGTAACGACGAAAACAAGATTTCAAATGATGGAGACTTTAAGATAGATGGAGGATATTAATAGGCTGGTACTTTATTTTATACTTTAACTTCCTCAGATAGTAATTTAAACAACCTACACGCTCTACGCAAATCCTTTACTTACGCACAGACTCGTAATTCACACGCGTTAATGTTTACTCATCGCCTAGCTTACTGCCGTCAACTTTTTAATACGGCATATCAGAGTGCTCGGATTACAGCCAGTTGATACAGCTTAACGCACAGAAAGAACGCGGATGTGCCGGCTTAGAGGAGTTGGCGGAATCCGCGGGACGTGACGTCATTACGGCGACGCGCGGCTTAGGCACGATCAATGCTGCAAACAACAACATTGACGTTGAACAGAGACTAAGAAGCAGTTAGATGATTAGACTAAAAAATAAATAATAAATTCATTGGCTTAACACCCGCTAGCCTAGCCCCAAACTCGAACAAAAGCTCGAAGCTTGACTTCCTAGTTCAAGCTAGGGAACGGATAGACGCATACTTATACATATACTTTTTATAAACATCCATGACTCGCTCTTTCCCCACTCCCTAGGTCTCATAGTTTGGTGGAACAGCAACCTGACATGACCTTAGAGAGATCAGTCACAGGACCAATGTCTTAACGTACCGTCGAAGCACGAAGGAGCTCAAGATGAAATTTTTCGGTCACCCATCCGTGGCTTTTGCTGGTCTGGGTGTTATATGTATCTATTTAAGTATATTTGTAATACCACTGTTGATTCTGATGTCTGTAACACAAGTGCTTAAGCTACTTAACACGGAGTCAGATCAATGTATGTGATGTTGTGAAATATTTATTTATTATTATTTATTTTTGCGTTTGCTTAACTTAGCAATCGCAGAGGGAGCGCACTAAACACTGTACAAACATTACCTAAACATAAATACTGCATTTATAAGGATACGGGAAGCGAATAAACATGACGCTTTTACCATCAACATAATAGCCCTTCAGCCTTCAAACTTAAACTAAGTACAAGTTTCATTTAGCTAATAAAGGCAAGTAATTAGTTAATCGTCGGGCTGTTTTAAAAGGCTCCAATCACGTCCCTTAAGGCTTTTGAGGACAGGACGAGTTCATTAAACGATGTAGGCACGACACTAGGGGGACCAAAACTTGGACGAATTAGAGGAATAATCATATTACATTAATAGTTTGATAGGTTACTTTGACACGAATTTGATGTGATACCCCTTTGTGCTGAAAATCAATCAAAATCATCTTAGTTTTGATTACAATAACACAGAAAGCGTCCCTAAAATATATCGTAAGGTATTTCTTTTAATTTTTATGCATTAAGATGTTTTAATCAAAACTAACATGTATTTTTACTGTCTCACAAGAGTCTTTATCAATGAAACCGGATGCGAGTAATACTCGAATTTTATTAGTCAATACCTAAACATAAATTATAACTGAAACGAATACTTGTAACCTTTGTAATTTTAAAACGCATGTGGTGTTAAACTTGAATCGGCCTCAAATATGATATTATCACGCAAAAAATCAAATCACTACCACAAGCGACGATTCAAAATGCCTATTCCACCCTAAATCCATTGTCACCCCATCATCTGTCCCTGAGGAAGCGATCGTGTCCTGCAGTTAACCTCGGACGAGTTTAAATTGACGATTATCCGAGATGGACATTGCCAATTACGAATTTCCAGTGATTAAATTGTGTTTTAGAGATTAAGGGTACACGGGTACGTATCCCGATGGTCCGTGGGGAAAACTACAGGGCTAGTTCTATATTTTTAGATCGTTGTTTCAATTTGTTTACGGTTTTTTACGGCGGGTCAGAGTTATCTGTGGTTTAAAGTATATCGTTAGTTTTAAGTTTATCCTTTTTGGGGTGATAAACCTTGTGCTAGTAAGTTAATAAGAAAGAAAAGCTTTAAGCTATTATAGTATAACAATATGTGTGCAGATTCTGAAATCCATGCAGACAGAGTAGCGGGCAGCCGCTAGTTTCAATACAAAAGTAATTTCCATAATCTGCTAATAAAAACTCATCCGTGTCACCGAAAAAATATCCTTCTTTAAGAAAAATATATATTCTCAAACACAGTTCCGCGAGGCACATTAGGCAACAGGTTGCACAAATGCACCCAGGCGACCAATCAGAACAGCCTACTTGCACTAGGCCGAGCGAGCAAGAAATAGGCCACGAGTGAGCCTACGGCGCGGCCCGGTTCCGTGGCAGGCCGCCAACTATGCAGCTCTGAGCGGCCATTGGGTGCATTCTGTCATTACCTATATATTTTCCACCAATCGCGTTTAAGATACTGCGAGGAAGAAACAGCCTTCTTGGAACAAGGAAACTATTGTTAAATTCTTAAAAATACAGCTTGGTTTGGTGTTAATCGTTGTTGACAAGCGTGGTGAGTAAGTACTTTTCTTTCTTGCGATGATCCATAGTGCGGTTGGTTAATGTATGAAACCTTGACAACAAACACTTAATATTTTAGATGATTTAAAAAAATAACCAGTCGCAGAAAAATAATAATCCTCGCGTATTGATGACGCTAAGTAAAATGTTTTAAACACATCACAATTATTATAACTTATGCGATAACCATCAATCCTCACAATTTATCCGTGAATAAAGTCTATCAAAACACAATCATTTTACCCGCCACAAAAGCCACCTCCGCTCGTAATCGGCACAGAACAACGCGTAATCGAATTGTGACAACCAACTTGTTTCCGAACAAAAGAAAATAGATTTTCGTATCGGAATAACTCAATAAAAGTTCCACGTAGCCGCCGAAAACAAGACGACAATTTAATCTAGAGTAATGCTTTGGTAGTTCTCGCAAAAGTGTTACATAGTGAATGGTTATAATTGAAAAACGTCAGTGGCAGTGTGACCCCCGCGGTGCGGGTCGGATTAGGGTCTCCTGTCAAAACACCAGCTCAACTCTCTGCCGGCTCAGGCTGCGAGCCCGAGCGGCGAGAAATTAATAAAAAATACGACCAAAAACGTACCGGCCGCGAGCGAAATCATACGCACGAAACTTTATGTGAATCCGATAAGGTTCACATTTGCTTGTGTTTGTGTGCGTGTAAATCGTTATAAAGTTAGACTGAGGACGTTTTAGACATTAACACGAAATCAAAGGCTCAAAGAGTGTTGTTTGAGCCTTTGATTTCTACGGGAGGGACCCAGCTCTACAGTTTACCAACGTTTGAGCGATGTTAAATGGTAAAGTTAATGATTCTGGATTCAAGGTTGAACCACGTGTATCATCAACATGAAGATACGAGAAGGCAAGGTTTGTTTTGTGGGCCGCTGCGTCTACCATTAAAGTACTCGTAAAATGCGTGTTTCAAATATAAAAACATTTTGAAGCAAAATTTCATCTAGCCCGAAATTCTATACTGGATTACAAGATCACGACCAGTACCTATAAAACGCATCAACGACAATTACTGAAACATAAATCGCTCGTACTCAGTAAATTAGACCAAATCCCGAAAAGGAAATTATTAGGAAGCGTACGCCCTTTGCAACGTTTAGCGGTACAAAACTAGCAGATCACCTACTTATTTTTAATCATAAACGTCTTTTGCATAAAGCTACGCGTCCGAGCGTAATGGCTCTGTCGAGACCAGACCTCTGTGTCGTTTTACAAAATATTTTGTTGAGACAAAATGGAATAGATTGTTGAAATAATGAAATATCAAAGAACTTTGAGGGGGACTTAGCAACAATAATAAAATAGAATAGGTTGTCATTATAAATTGAGATAATATAGTAGATTATTATTTATTCATACAGTTAATTCTTTAACCGAAATTCATTCACAGTTTATAAGGCTACAAATATATTTTCAAGACAAATATTCCCTCAATGTTTTCGGAGATATTGTAATTTAATTTTTATACACATTGCAAACGATCTTATTATTTTACCACGTCATGTTAAAACTTTATTATATTTAAACAAAAGAAGATACAGAAACAATTCAAAATAACTCATTGCCCTAGATGCAGTTCACTTAAGATTTGATGTCACAATTTTACTCCTGTAAAAGGGCTGTTGACCCACAAAGGTCGCATGCAAACAGAGTTAACAGTGCAATGTAACGCCCAACTTCATGGCTGTCGACCACAATTTATTTAGGACTGAGCAAATCGTGGTTGGCTCAAACTCGCACCAGGGTACAATTACCGCTACGGTCATGCTTAATTAAAATTTGTCAGGGATTTGATAGAATGACGGACTGGAATTCCTTTCTGACACCCTAACAATACACGTTCTTCTAAATTCGTAATTGCTTCGAGTCAAAC
Organism: Nomophila noctuella; assembly: GCA_958496325.1. Taxonomy (NCBI): domain Eukaryota; kingdom Metazoa; phylum Arthropoda; class Insecta; order Lepidoptera; family Crambidae; genus Nomophila; species Nomophila noctuella. Next base: position 399,629 of record OY292490.1, read on the forward strand.
AGTTGCTTTTCAATTTACAAGGAAGCTGAAAGTATAATGTTCTAACGGGAAAAATAATTTCCTGCATCTTTGCATAAGACAACTTTCTGATCCATCTTTGAAACAGGCACGAAGTTGACAATTTTTCGTATCCACTTTTTGAATCTTTGATGTCAAGTACACTTTTATAGTTGCAACGACTCAGGAAATTGGTACATGCATCGTAAATAGATTCAAAATATGAAACAAGTTTAAGCTTATCTGAAGTAGAAATTGATAGGTACTCTACTCGTCAGTAGAGTACGTCTTACCTAGCTGAAAATAGGGCGTTCCTCAAGGTTCAATATGTGGACCAATTTTATTCCTAGTTTTCAATTATGTAGGTGCATTATTTTCTGTTTTACTCATAGTTAATTGAAATGAATGATTTATTCAGTAAAATTTAGTAGAGTTTGATAACGAAAAAGTAATTTAATATGACGAATTTGAAGTCTTCAGACATCAACAAACTCCAGTGCCTAAAAAAAAGCTATGTACATCCACTCATCGGCTATCGATTAAGGAATGGCGAGACAATAATAATTGCTCGTTAGAGTGTTCTCAGGAAATAATAAAGCGCACCGAGAAGCGCGGGCCGGGACGCTTCCGGACGGCTGTTTTATTGCGTCGATACCGGCGCTTTTGTTTAAACTATCTGTTGTTGTGTTTCTGTGTGGAGTAATTGTTGCGAACGGATTGCGAGGCTCTTCTGAAACCCACTAGACCTTTAAATTTTACTATGTTATATTAAAAAGAAAAACCGTTATTTGCAGTATTAAAATGGAATTGATTCGGAAAAAGAAATGCCCAATGAACTTAAAAAGGAGTCTGATCAAATGATTCTTTTATTTTAATATGTTTTCGCTCATCGGTTACAACATTCCGAATATTGTAAATACTGTGTCTAATTCGGTTAAGTTTTAACATCACTACAAAGCATGTTTTGTCTCGCTTTGTTCCAACTTCCTACCAGGCAGGTAATTCGTAACGATTAGTTCTAAATATTTTAAATATTCACCAAAATTAAGTTAAATGCCTCGGTTATAACGGACACAATGGCTTTAATTACAATTTCCGAAGAAAAGACGGGAACGAAGTCAGTGGAGGCATTTTATGCCGGCTAAGTTATATGCCTTTGTTTCCCGAGCACAAGTCCAAAGAAAACCTTGCATTAATAGAGAATGGAACGCCATTGCCTTAAGTGGGTGAGAACGTGCTGCACATTATCACTGTATAATGAAACAAGAGTAAAGAAATTCAAAGAAACTGTCAAAAGACAGGACAAATTCGTTACACCCAAAGGAACATTAAACAAATGTTGTTGCAATATTGTTTGCAAAATTAATAAATAATTTACTAGTTCCAATCATCAAACCAATGATCAAAACAAAATGAACTCAACGTAGCAAGTTCACCTTGAAGTGTTTTTTTTTTAAGTGTGTTCAATACAAACCGAAGTTTCATTGTGTCCAAAATCCTAATATCCAAACGTACAATATCTTTCAGTGTTTACTAAGAATTCACATTATTTTGAAGTTGGTGGAAGTTGGTGTTTTATGAACATAATTGTAATAGTGTGTTAATTCACTGGTGTTCCCTATATTGTGTTATACAGCCTACGGCTAGGAAGCGAGTTGTGCGCTTAAAAAGATTTATTATTCAATGCGTTAGACCACTTTGTGCTTTTAGCAGCGTAAATAGCAAGCATGCTTTGATGTTTGATAGATTTCATTTGTTATTTACTTTGCCTCCTGTTTCGTGTCTTTATGTCTTTTACGAAAATCAGTAGACACTGTTCACGAAGCTTTAAGAACTTATTATACTCGGAATTATTTCTCACGAAATCGGACTCAAATAATGCCGCATCTAACCCGTGTCTTTTTTTCGCAGTTAATAAAGGAGAAATCCGTTTCTCATACAAACGGGGGCCTGGATGTGCACGGCTACAAATTGGTCACCGATTAGAACACTTCAAAAGATTACATTTGCCCAATTTTAATAGCTAAATACAACGGCCAAATATGTTAAAATCATGCATGAATATTCATTATTATTGCCATATCTATATGGTGTGACATCAAGTGACAGGATTGACATTGACGTATGACGTAAAACCATAATGCACTGATCTATACATAGACAAGATATAGGTCAGTGCCAAAATGGCTCCATTTCAATTGACACTGATCGTTTAATCGATCAATTGTTTGATTTTATTATTATCTTTATTATGAAGACGTAAAAAGTAGATCATTATTAAGATATAACGAATATTACAAATAATAAATGATTGTAGTTTTTCAAAATGTAGCAAAAACACACTGAAACATGATGCATTTAATTTAATCTCCGCTTATCGATTTTCTCTAATCGATTATTTAATCTGTTATGTTATTAGGTGCGTTTTCGAAGACAGTTAAAAATTAAAAAATATAGTGCTATGTCGTTTACAAAGTATGTTTGATAATGTAAAATATATAATTATGCAATTAACTTAAGTTGGCCAAAGCCTATTCCGTTGTTATTTATAGAGGTTAATTAACAAAAATTTACAGTTTTTTTGGTATATAATTTATCCATGCACAATTGCACAATCAAGCCCAAAATGGATCGTCTCCTTTATGTTTATAGAACGACACTCATACAGAAGCTGTCACACAAAATTAATAAACAGAAACTATAATCAAGCAAGTTATTTACCCACTTAAAAATAAACAGCGGGCGTGTACTGAACTCGGCAAAGACGATACCAACTCGGGCGCCCGGATCAATTCCTGAAGTTTCCCTTCGATCTTTGCGCCTTAAGCCGAGTGCTCACAGCGCCCGAGGCAGCCTTTGTAAACTAGGCGATTTCGGCCGGCTATTGAATCTAAACATGCTCTCCAGCAAAGGGTTTTAGAGGTAGGTTTAGATGTGATACTGGAGCCTTTTTTAGTTTTAAAAGTCTAGGAAAAATGGCTTTGACGTGCGGAATACTTCTACTTTTTCATGATTTACCTCTTCGTTTTTGCTATCATTTTTTTACCAGAATATACATATTCTATTTTCATACGGTGGAATAGTAAGTTATACTAGTTTCCCAAGCGCGACTTAAGACGTAACTGATTATGGATATGGCCGTATTTAAAAAAAAACAATAACAATATATTTTTCACAGATCTTGAAGAAAGTAATAAACCTAAACATTTGTGATTCGTACACACCACGGGGTAACATTACCCTAAATTGAAATCAGTTCCACACCTTTAAACGAACTCATTTATGAAATAATCCAGTAATTGCACACTGTCTCCATGCCCCCAAACCAGGCCAACACACTTACCAACAAACCCAATCTTAAGCTAGCCCAAGATACACTCACCTTTAGTTGTATCGCTAGTGTGCCCTACGGCTTACGGTTTGCACGGAGCTCTACCATCCACTTTATTAGCAAACTTTGAGATGAGAACAGTCTTTCAGTAATTAGGGTGGATTATATTTGGATGACTGCGTCCAACCTTGTCTGGACATGGACGGTAAAACTGATGTTAAATGTTTACACGGTTTTTCTTGGATGTTCGCCTAAATCAGGTTAGTTGGGGGCGAGCCGTTCAGTCGTGACCGGCTAGTTTGTATGAGTTACGAATCTTTTGGGATTATTTTATCTACTTTATTTGGTAAAATTGATATGCAAAAATACTAAATAATAATTTGTTGTTTAGAACGAGCTGTTTTTAGGAATTACTGGTTCAAGTAATAAAAAAAAATTGTTAAGTAAGTCCATTAGTCGAGAAGTGCTTTAAGCTATAGTTTGAGGCTATGTGTGCGGAAGCCGAAATCCACACGAACGGAGTCGTGAGTGACCGCTAATGTTAGATAAAGTTGATAAATGACATTGATTTTGTATTTAAAAGCGAAAAATATTACTTTTTCATTAGTTCCTATCTATTACACACAGAATCTGGCGAATGTTAATTAATCAAAACTAAAATTAAACTGGATTATTACACGATCAACAGAAAAACGCAAAAGACTGCAAAGAAAATATTTAGAGTAATTCTCACATGATTAACTGCTTTAGCTAAGATATACGTTCTCCCGAAGTATTTTTACTAAATGACCTGTTTCAAAAAATCCAGTTAAGCAAAAAATCAACTTCCCTAGAAATAGGCAATCGATCCAAAAAACTTTTATCAAGAAAAGTGCCATATTCCGTGAAAAGCCCGGGATAAAAGGCGAAAGATTCGAGCCTATCAAATTGGGAAGTAATCAAGTTTGTTACAGTCCGGATACGCTAATGTCGCATTGTGACTTTGAGGGCGGTCAAAGGGCGCCGGGCTAGCGCTAAAATCCAATTTGCCTGTTTCGACTTTCATAGGGTTAAATGCTTGCGTCAATTAAACGATGCGTAAGTGGCCCTGACACAGTGGAGGGGAGGTGGTACAGACATCGGCACGCCGCTCAAAGCACTAGACTTTGTAACGCCCTTATTGGGAGGGCATAAGGACTAGTATTGAACTGCTACTATTTACCTTGACGCGCGGCTGGCCGTACATACTTGAATGCACTTAGTGGTAGTGCGGGAGTGCAACATACGCAACTGCATAGGACACGCTTCAAACCTGATATTTGTTGTTATGTCTAAGTTCTATTTGCTTAGTCAATAATTTTTAATGATTGTATTATTGGATCTCTTATTATTACTAAGACGATTTGTGACAAAACGAATTTCTGAAATGGACCAGTGTTGCCTTCGAAACTTCTGGTCAGACGCCCCAAAAAGTAAAGAAGTTAAATTTTTATTCCATTTTATTGTACATATATTTGCATGTATAGTAAAAAATCTTACTGTCTATCTGTCCACTGCATAACATCGGCCCGGACCCTTTTTTGATCGGTAATATCGTCGGCGAGGTTAAGGGACAACTATTTGAGGGATCGGTTCCCGGATTTCCGCCATCTTAATTATGTGGGGGCTGTTTGACGTGAATGTTGACATCAGTGTTTCGATGTTAAAGATTCGGGAATTTTATTGATAGATAAGATTTATATTGTGGCTCTTTTTAAATTCACAGATTTTGATATTACTACTTACTTACTAAAATTGCTTCGTGATTATGACCTTATGGGATGTCATATCTATCGTCTCACAAGGATTTAAAGCAGTATCAGTGCCTATTTCTTTGGCATGAAAACTGTCACTAGAAAAGACCTTAATTTCTCGTTCAACAAGTACGAGTAGATGAATAATACATAAATTGTACGTATTAATTCAGCAGACAAGAATTATTCACTTGAAGTTTAAGTACCGGGCAATGATCTCGAGGTCCTGTTCGATTCCCGGGTCGGTCAAAATTTATTATGATTTTTTGAAACACAGCCCGGGTTTTTGTTCGCTAACCCACATTTGGCAAGCGTGGTGATTATGTCATAACAACCCATCTTTGTAACGAAAACATGAATTCAAATGATAGAGTCCTTTGCCCTGCAGTGGGACATTAATAGGCTGACACTGATACTTTTTATACAACTATGTGAAACATCTACATTGGCAATTTGCTGCCTGTCTTGTAACATATCCGAACTATCAATCACTTACGAAACGCTATATTCTTTATTTCCCTCTTCTCAACTTTAAGTTCACTACAATCGAATAACATAGTTCTAACCAAGACCGCGTTTTGCATATTGATGTTATGAACGAAATGTACAACAGCTACATTGGATACATCGAAACAAAACAATACCTAATCAGCCGAAAGCTTTGCACTCCCTTATTACATGCAAGGAGAGTGTGCCAATACCTATTCGGTACCGTCAGCAGAAAACGGAAAAGGTGAAAACTTGTATTGTTATAAATGGTGGTTCTAACAAAGGACAATCAGTGACAATTGTTCGGTTTGGTAATTTTAATAACAGATTGTCAAAAGTTATGAATGGAGCTATGTTTTATCGAATAATAGTCAATGTTGAAATAAAACAGAATAATGAAAAATTCTAATAATCGCCAAGAACATAATACAATAGCACTAAAATGTATTAATAATTCTAGTAATATCTGTTTTTAAAGACATTTAAACGTTCTAAAAGCAATGATAATGATATTGCTGAAATGTAAGGAAAAGAAAATTGAAAACGGAGAAACTATTAAGAATTTGCTGACGGTACCTCGTTCGCCACATAACACCAATTTAGACGATGCACCTCCAACATTTCAGCACTAAAACAAACCACTTTACAAACATGTTTCGCGAAAATTCTGCAAGAATATTAGTCGAGTGTACCCGAGATAAATGAATACCGCTAGGAGAGCCTCTCTCCTTGGGAATATTGCTAGGAGCTTACAGCGGTGAAAATTTCAGGTCTATTTGTCTTATCTGAGTGGTCTGATAATCTATGTTTTTGCGGTGAAAGTCTAAGTGGTCTTGTCAGCTAGTAATTTTGGTGATTACCACTTAATAGAAGTTATTTCTATTTAACAAATAATTGTGGTTGCGACGTTACATTTTTACCAATTTTAAACAAGTTTATGTTCATTCTTTATTTTTTTTCATTGAATTCACTATCATTACCATTGTAATTCATACTGTATTTTTTGTTAAAATGCATTATTTTCCGGTCAATTCCAAGCTTTTAGTCTTCACAGTCGCGAGAGCTCCCGAAAACTTCCCTAACAGACGCAACAGAAAACGTTTCATTTCTTTCAATCAGTCACACCGTTCTCCGTCAGAAGTATTAATAAAACAGTAAAAGGCTATACTCAAAGTGTCCGTACGTACCGAGGCACCTTCGCAAAATTCATTAGGCGGCGTTCGTTGGCCGCACTCCTGGCTTGAATAATATATACCGCAGGATAAAGGAGCCTTTTTATCTGTTAAACGCATTTGCTGTTACAAATCTTCGCCCTGCGAGCGGTTTCGCTGCTTTACTGTTGAATTAGCGATTGTGGGTAAGGTTCTTATGAGAGGGTAGATGAGCATGCTGTCCATTTGATTGTAAGGGACTATAAAGTTTTTAGACATTCGTAAAACAACAGGAGTCATAATGGTTCCGGCAGCCTTTACTAATGCAATTAGGCAGTAGCTTCTTCTCCATAATGCCTACTATATACTATATATATACTAAATGCAAGCCACTCCGGTGTGTGAAGAGCACTGCTTATTAAGTGGCGAGTAAGTTTCACACGACCCACGGCTGAGTGGTGTGGAAGGTATTCTCTTAAAAAAACAGAATTAGCTACACCACAAAAAAGTAGCCCATCTGACCGAACCTCAAACCTAGGAAACCCTCACCTGTTACTTCCCAGTATGATATATAAATTTTCCTTCCTCCAAATCACTTTTAACTTCAATATCTCTATGCAAAATCCCCGCTTCCCGCGTCTTTTCACAACCGTTGTGTCTTAACAAAATGGCCGCCGTGGTCGGGTGCATTCATGACAGCGCTTTATTTCGCACTCTTGTAAACCTCTCTCAGCGCTGTCAGCGGCTATGATTGTTAAAACTCAGCCTTAGAACATTATTGAAAGTTGTTCACAACTCCTGAGTAAATTTTCTAGCACTAGTTTTGTGGGTCTTTCGAGTTTTTCTCTTGAATATTGGCACCGGGAATTTCTCCGAGCTAACAAACTTCACTGTAAAATCACTTAGTTTTATTAGTCAACGCTTTGAGTAGTTTGATTTCAGATAACTGTTAAAATGTTTTCTCTTTGCGATTTTACCTATTACTTAGTATTATGATGAACTAGCGGCCGCCAGCGACTCCGTCCGCGTGGGTTACGGTTTCCGTACACAGTGTTACTATAGATAGCTTAATGCCTACCTCGACAAATAGTAAGTGGACTATCCATATTTTGTCAATTCGAACCAGTAGTTCCTGAGTTTAACGCGTTGGCGCGCAAACCAATTTGGATCATGAGTTACACGTGTTATTGTGAGTCAACCATAAAAGATAGACATATACTGTCAAGGGATATTTTTTAGGCAATTTTATGTAGAATATTTCCGTCATACATGATTTCTATGTGACTTTAACCATTAAGGCTGCACACGCGACTGAAGCTTAAGAAATGGAGAAAATTCTCCCGTTTTCCCCACATTTCCCTTCACTACGCTGCTCCTGTTGATTGTAGCGTGATGAAAAGTATCCTATAATATGCCCAGGAGTATGAAGAATAATTGTACCAAGTTTCGTCAAAATCCGTCTAGTAGTTTTTGTTTCTATAAGGAACATACAGACAGACAGACAGACAGACAGACAGACAGACAAAAATTTTACTGATTGCATTTTTGGCATCAGTATCGATCACTAATCATCCCCTGATAGTTATTTTGAAAATATATTTAATGTACAGAATTGACCTCTCTACAGATTTATTATAAGTATAGATAAAGATGTTGTAATGTATTATTTACCAGATAATATATCAATTGATAATTTAATCGGCCAGGTATTAAACAATAACCATTCCTCCAACTGCTGAGTAAACTCAACAACACAGCGCAAACACATCCTTCCAGGAACCCATTCCCGTTCCTCCCTATGCCGGGAGAGGACAAAATCCCGCCGTATCGGGCGAATTCACAGCGACATTTTGCAGTTTTCTTTTCCCATTACTTCGACTCCGTAGGCGTCCGTTAAGTATGTCGCGTTCTTTAGACAGAAACTACACTTGATATTCGATGCTTGTGCATTGAAGTCAATTGACTGCCTCAGTGGTGCAGTAGATTAGGTTTCTCCAGGGTGGAGAATTTCGTTGTTTTTCTATTGAGAAAATTTTCTGTGCGGAAAATGGTGTTTTGCAACCTTTGTGTGCTCTGCAGATATGTGAAGTTTGGCTTGGTGTCTTCTTCGGGGTAGATGTCTATCTGTGAAGTTACACGGGTCGAGAAACATTTTTAAAAGTAAATGTTAATTGGTACGCAATTATCGTCACGGGCAATGCAATCTTTTAATCAGTATGCGATGTCGAAAAACACCATATACGTTTTAATTGTCAGACCCAAAGTAATTTTATTAATTTTCGTTCCAACATCATGTATCTGTCAAAGTTATTATTCAATAAAAATATTTATAACTTAGTTTAACAAAAAATACTATTCTAATCAAGCAAAACAAATAATCTAACTTGACAAGTTCCTTTTCCAAAAAAAAATATCACTTAACAAGTTAATATTATTACCGCGACCGAATGTTTATTACAAAAGACCGACACAAACTAAAAAAAGAACATCTGACATCATCTCAAATGTGACTTTTCAAAGGCTTAATTGACCACGGCCGCATGCCAAAGAGAACGCACCATAAAGAAATGAAAACGTACAACACCGCACCTTCGCTGGCTGGGAAAGGCCTCGTCACTCCTGCTGGGAACGCCTTGTTACGCGGGAGAGACTCATTCTTTTGACAAACGCGGCAACGAGCGCCTCCAAAGATACAATTTGCGCTCAAGGTGGCTGTTGCGTGGGGTTCTGTAGGAGAAGACGGTGTGGGTTTTTATTAATAAACATGTGCAGATAACATTTTGACTAAGAACAATGTGGATCAGGAAAACGTATGAATACATTATGATTACGATGTAAGTTGTTGAATGAATGCAAGGAAAAACAGCCAATACAACAACTATGTATGTAGTAGTTTGGAGGAACCTGAAGTATGATTGCACATTGCCTGATGTTACCTGGATTAATTTTATTCTCTTGCTAGCGGCCGCCCGCGACGGTGTCCGCGTAGATTTCGATTTCCAATAGCCTATAAAGCCTTCAACACAAAAATATTTTTTCCAATCGGACCAGTAGTTCCAAAGATTAGCTCGTTCAAACAAACAAACATATAAACAAACAAACAAACAAACTATTCAGCGTTATATATTAGTATAGAGAACTTGACAAGTTCCTTTTGCTTACAACAATTTCATAACTTGACAATTTAATCGTATTACTCCGCTTTACGAATGTTTATAATTCCTTTGTTTGAAAATCCCGACACAAACTAAAAAAAGAACACCCAACGTCATCTCAAATGTGACTTTTCAAATGCTTAATTGACCACTGCCGCATGCCAAAGAGAACGCACCACAAAGAAATGAAAACGTACAACACCGCACCTTCTCTGGCAGGGAAAGGTCTCGTCACTCCTGCTGGGAACGCCTTGTTACGCGGGAGAGACTCATTCTTTTGACAAACGCGGCAACGAGCGCCTCCAAAGATACAATTTGCGCTCAAGGTGGCTGTTGCGTGGGGTTCTGTAGGAGAAGACGGTGTGGGTTTTTATGAATTAACATGTGCAGATAACATTTTTACTACGAACAATTTGGATCATCATAACATACGAATGCATTATGAATACGATGTAAGTTGTTGAATGTAAGGAATAACAGTCAATACAGCAACTAGAAGTTCGGAAGAACCTGAAATGTGATTACACATTGCCTGATGTTACCTGGATTAATTTTATTCTCTTATTTAACTGGATAGTTGATAGGCAATGACAGAAAATAATGAAGAAAATGGGATCGGTAGGCCAAAACTTATCCAAAGCAATTGGACCCTACTACTTCTGCAATATGAAAATATTGTTGTCTAAATTTGAGCTCTCTTGAACAAACCCCACATAAAACAGTACGGAACCCAGCTCAGGCAGCGTCTTCACACTTATTTTTTTACCTCCGGCGTCGCAGCAAGGAACGGCGCATTTCTAATGCAAATGTACTACGTGGATCATTATGCTCTGATTTCTGAGCGTTTAGAGTTCTGCTGGGTTCAAAGATTCCCCCCCTTTGTTGTTAAAACGTTGTGTTTTTTTCACGTCGTTGTTTGCGACTGAATTATGTACGACTGAAGTGTAATTGTGAGTGTACCGTGACTTGCGAGACACTCGGAGAAATTGAACTTTACAAAGGTGTTTCTTATGAGCTGCTTACGTAACTATGAGGATTATACAGTTGTTTATGCGATCGTCGCATTAGTTAGTACCTACCTGGCTAAGTGTACGAGTAATAACGCAATAGAAGGGATGACGTAATCCAGGTTTCTGTATGAGTAACAAAAGTGGCCTTATTATTTTGGAACCATATTTTGTCGATGTTGCTGTTGAAAAAAGAGAAATATTGTTTTGGACGACGTTTAAGCATCGTATTGGTCTTTTGAGGTATATTCGGTAATAGTTACTTGAAGTAAATTGTGAAAAGTGATATTCTAAAATTGAGATTTTGTACTTTCTCTACCACAAATCGATGAAAAGCCAACCAAATTGTTACGCTCCAAGATTTTAAAATACGCTTCGTTCATTCACGCATCCCTTCGCCGGGCCATCGCCGGTAACGTAAATCAAAAGAGGCAATCGTGAGAGCTGAATTAAACTCACTATAGTCGGCGGTTTGCATTTTAATTAATTAAGAGTGGAGTGGAGTGGGAATGGGGGCAACGGGAAGGGGGGGTGAGAAGCGCAACAGTCGGTGTTTACGCACGGAGACACCTCGTGACTTTGCTTGGCGTTTGGTGCTTTCCCGTGTGACGGTGTTCCGTTTGACACGAATTTAATTGTTTTCTGCTTTGTGTTGGGAAAAATATCATCATTGGCAGCATTAGTAAGGAACCATCTATTACTTGTTCTCAAACTGAATAGCAATACTAATTTTAAACTTAGTAATTGTAAACTTCCTTGTTACTATTTGTAATAATTTTAATTATACAGATATGATTGATGATGATGAATATTTTGATTTAGGAAGAATCACGAGGCATTTAAGTAGGCAGGCATTAAACTTTACTTGACATACTCATACTACTTCAAGTCACTTTTCAATTTAATAATGTAATAAACAAAGTAAAATCTTGCAGTACTGACCTCCGAGTCTTACTTAAAACCAAACCAACAAATAATTTCATCGCGTAAAATCAAGGCAGCAAGAAAAAAGCCCGCTTCCAATTTGAAAAGTCGCAATCAGCTTCGTCTCAGACGGTCGCGGGCCGAGCATTCGTCCTCCGCCGCGGCTTAGGGAAGCCTTACTCCATTAGGAAAATTAATGTTTTGAATTACTCGCGGCGAGCGCCGGCGAAAAATAGAATAGTGACGACACAATAAGAGTGCGGTCGGTGCTTTAACAGCTGTCTTGAGGTAACTGTTTTAGAGGTATACGCTTAATGCTCAGTTTGGAATTGGTTCGGATTGCTAGGTGTTTGTGTTGCGATTTGCGGGATAGAAACTCATTTAGTTGGAGAGAGTTGTTTCACACACATAAATGTGTTTTTGTTTTATTAAAACAGGGATTTTGTGCATCTGGCGTAACCGTATTTCGAGAAAGCTAAAGACATGAATTTAATTTAATACAAAAAATATCACGCACAGTTTATTACAAAACATTTTTTTAGAACTTCGGTCGTGTTTTTCTACCTAGTGTGTTTTGAACTGAAAGTGATTTTAGTAGTACTTTATAGATAAACTAGCGGCCGCCCGCGACTCCGTCCTCGTGGATTTCGATTTCCAATATCCTATGTGTTATTCTGATGTATAAGCTATATTGTGGTAAAGTTTCATTCAAATCCATTCAGTAGTTTTTACGTGAAAGAGTAACAAACATCCATACATCCATACATCCATACATCCATACATCCACACATACAAACTTTCGCCTTTATAATAGTATATATATATATATATATATATAGTAGGATAGTAGGATCTAGTTTATCTAGTATGTAACGTTTTTTTTTTCTTAATACAGTTTTATCAACCTGTGTCGGAGAAAGACCTCATATTGCAATGTAACAAAGCAACAGACTTGTAAGAAAAAGAAAAACGATTTCGTTGCGATTGTTATCCCATCCTCTGTAAAATGGATTTAAATTAATTTCTAGTATCCTAAAGAACAAACCATTATAAAAATCCAATAAGTGCAACAGTGGTAGAGTTGTTAAAAGTGCTTTTGAGTACAATGTAAGAAAGCAACAGACTTGTAAAGAAAGAAGAAAAAATTCAGAGCAACTGTAAACCTATCCTCTGTAAAATGGTCTTACAATAATTTCTAATACACTCAAGAACAAACCGTCATAATAATCCAATAAGTGCAACAGTGGTGGAGCCGTTAAGAGTGCCTGCGTGGGGCGCGGCTGTCACGCGCCGCGCTCATGCAATTAAAACGCAATCAGCGGCCGCGGGGCCATAGCTGAGCCGAGCGGTGCACTGTTACTTCACTAGCGGTTTTATATAGAAGTAATTCAGCGAAAAACAAGATCTTATAACAACTAATCACAACATTGATGCTTCTTGAAAAAACAAATTTAATGCTTAAATCAGATAAAGTGCTTTGGATTTGGCTCTGCCCTTTTGTTGTGTACCCTAAAAGTGAAATTGTGTACTGCAAGTTTCTATCTTAGCGTGTAGGGGCTGAGCTTGAATAGATTTAAAAGACAATACTTGATAGATGAATTAAAAAAACAACGTTTTTATATATCGCGGCCTTCATTTTTTCATAAACCGTTGGCGGGGTTAGACTCATGTAACAATGTAACAAAGCAACATACTTTTGAAGAAGGAAGAAAAATATAATTAGAACTGTAAACCCATCCTCTATAAAATGGTCTTATAATCACTTCTAATACACTCCAGAACAAACCATCATAATAATCCAATAAGTGCAACAGTGGTGGAGCCGTCAAGAGTGCCTGCGTGGCGCGCGGCTGTCACGCGCCGCGCTCATGCAATTAAAACGCAATCAGCGGCCGCGGGGCCACAGCTGAGCCGAGCGGCGCACTGTTACTTCACTAGAGGTTTTATAAAGAAGTACATTATCGTAAAACAAGATATGGATTAGTTAAGATAAGTAAGCAATCATAACATTGCTGTTTCTTGAAAAACCAAAATTCAGTGCTTCTGATAGATAAAGCGATTTGGATTTGGCACTGACCTTGTGTTAAAGAGGCATTAGTGAAATTTTGTTCTGCAAGTTTTTATCGTAGTGTTGCGTGTAGTGGCTAACCGTAAATTGATGTAAAAGGCAATGCTTGAAAGATATGTATGTGAATCTAGTATTTTTTTTATATCTCGATTTTAAATTTTTAAGGTCCTTTGTCGGGGTCAGAAAAAAATACGAGTACAGCATAGGACAGTCTTCGAAAGAATAATAAGTCTTAATACATAATAATGGAGAATAACTTTACAATCCGAATGCAAAATAAAACGCTCTAATCTTCTCCCAATACCTAATTCATCAAAATCAAGAAACGACTTTCGTACAGAAATTCCTTAACATTATTCATTTACGAACGTTACGGTAACAAAAGAATTCGTTACCAACTTTACTCTAGACAAAGTTCCACGTCAAACCAGTCATTTTAATTGACGTTTCACGGACTATTACGAGTTCGCTCTAATACGCTGTTTGTCAAAACTTGTCCAAGACACTGAATTTTATAGGAGTCGAGTGGTAAAATGAAATCGTGCGAGGGGCCGTAGGGACCGCTTACGAGGCGGGCAGGTTAATGCATAAGTAATGCTCGCGTGCCGGCTTTTAAGGGATATTTCCCTTCAGTGACACTAGTGCGGATGTCAATGTTATTAATTCTCGGATTGAGTTGGATGCGTCTTTGATAGATATTTCGTTTTTTAGTTACATAAAAAAGGAGTGAATGTAGGGCTGACGGCTTATGTGAGTGGAAGCAGAAGACAAGTTGCGCCGACCCCGCCTAGTGTGGGATTAAGGCCAAGAGGATGATGAATTACACGATAAAGTAATTGATTATATTTTCTAGCATTGATATAGGACGTTAATTATATCGTAACTAACAAAGAATAGGAAATATTGAATAGTTTTCTTGTAATTATTAAATAATTGGTTTTGACCATGCAACAATTGTGTCATTTCAAGGCTCTAGATTGAAAGAAATGTCAAACCAAGCGAAAGTCAACTCCTATTACAAATAGTTATGAAAGGTAATGATATTATTTTCAACCTACATATTACAAAAATAAGCGGTCACCTGCGACTTCGTCCACGAGGATTTAGGATTCCAACACATACCTAGTGTTATTATAGCTTGAAGCCTTCCTTAACAATACTGGACTATCCGACACAAATAAAAATCAATTCAAACTAGTAGTTCCAGAGGTTAGCATAGTCAAACAAACAAATTAATAAGTACATCCACTCTTCAACTTCATTATATTAGAATAGATTAAAGCTTATCTGAGAACCAAAACCGACCTCATAAAATTCACGGCTAGCCCCAATTCAAGAATAACTATATCAAATATCAGTAATGGAGCGTGATGTTTAAGGTCCAGCGGTGGCATGAAATAATCCAAGCGGGCCTAGGGGACCGCTTACACCCGGTGAAGGTGATGCATAAGTAATGGTAGAACGATGCTCTTTGCGCTCGCCCCAAGCCGTACAGACGACAATAACCTTTATGTTTGAGATTCCCATTGTTAATAATACCCCTCAAATAGTAATAATTATCTTAAAGAATAATTAATTATTAATTAAATTCTTTGGACTTACACAGCAATTGCCTAGCCCCAAAATAAAGCTCGAAGCTTGTACTATGGAAGTATAAACGGTTAGACATGCTTAAATACTTTTACCCGCGACTATTGGTTTTGTAGCCAGGTTCTCTGACCATTTCCCTAATGAGCACATAGACGGCGACCGTGAGGAAGTACTTGGTGCTTAGTGGTTAGTTGCACTCGGAGTTCCACATACCTCCATTCCAAACAAGTGAAACACGGAGTTGTTCCAACCTTCAAAACCCAACAGTATATTACTCTAACAATTATAAAACACGATCATACCAGTAAAAGTTTGAAAGGCACCTCTTCCGCGAGCCGCGACCGCTGCGTTCGCGTCAGTCCCGAGACTTCATTTCCCCCCGAGTGATGGATTACGGTGTATCTTCAATGAGATTTATAATGGCGTGTCACATTTCAACGGCGTGTGTGCTAGATTGATGCAAAATCCGTGAGAGTACTTTGTAAAGAGCTGGGAATTAGGAAATGTTTTTAAAGTCGCTTTTGTTTAACCTTGCCCCTGGTATTCGATTGTGAACCTGTGTTATCCCAAAAACAGCTGCTTGTTGAATATATTTCTTTAAACAAATGAATATAAACACAGCATAAAATTTTATATAAAAAATAATAAAAACTTGTTTTGACTAGTGCTATTAATTTTCTGGTCGATAAATTACTTATAATATCAAATGAGCCGAATGTTTTCTTAGGTTTCCGCGAATTTAACTTAATGAAATGAGCCGAACTTATATTAAACATAAATTTTTGCTCGTACCTATAATAATTTGTGTAGTGTCGTGTATTGTATGAGGTGCCTATTTCAATTCTGATGTAAAATATTGTTATAACATCTAGTAGTGCACACAAAATTATCGATATTTATGCAAATAAAAAATGTAGATATTACACTACAAGCCACTTGTTTTCCTCATAAAGTTTTAATAACGTACCTATGTTTCTTTATTTCTATGAAACAAAACATTGAAACATTATTAGCCCACCCCTCACGAGTCCTTGTAAAGTTTTCTAAAAAACATTATGTCCATAAAAAGACCAACACAACATGTTTGCAAGTGAGGATTACTCCGCTGCTCCCCCCCTCAATAAGCCCTTGACGTAAGGGCGAAGGGCGCTACCCTCCAGTCCCTCTACTAGGTATTAAAGCAATTACTCAATGAATTAGCCTACCTGTACCATGCAGTATGTAGGTTGACTAATTCGAACGCTGACAATACAACCCTACCTCTTATGCTGTTTGTAATATGCATTTCAATGCATTTGCTACGCCTTTTGAATATTCTTTAGTACCCTGATAAATGAAAGCGTTAGATACTAATGAGTGGAAAGTCCCATGAAATATTATTAGTTTTATAATTGAAGGAGAGAAACGCGCTGGTATTGAATTAAGATAGAAATCAAGAATAATAATACAAAGAGTTGGCCAGGCAGAAACTCAAACCTTAACGTCACAAGCAGTGTTATTGTGTAAATAAAATAACATTTTTTAATATTCCGGAAATATAAACGGTAAAATATGTTATTGCGATTTAACATTCAATTTATCTAGCTCACACGAATCGAGGTTAATCAAACATACATCATGATTCTATAATCAAATCGAAATACACAAACCGTTAGTTCAACATTCAATAATCCTGCAAACAGGCGATTGAGCCGTTTGAAGTCTTTCACAGCCGCGATATTGTCAAACGGCAATTAGTATTCGATATTGCAATACTACAGGGGCCAAGTTTACTCCCTTTGTAGTGATTAGCGCCGGTAGACGCTCATTACGCGGTCGTCATTCGCGCAAATTGATTGGATGCACGAGTGCAACTGTCAATTGCAACGGCAGGCAGGGTTTAACCCGGTATTAATAGACAATTTCGGGTGCATTGTTCGACGGTTATGGAAGAAATTGCGGCTAAACTACGAGTATTTGACGTTTGGTACGTTTACTTATGTATTTGAAGTTTTACCAAATATAAGAAGTCAACATTTTAATTTATGTTTAATACAAATTAGAAACAAATGGATCATTTCTTTTTGTAAAAAGCACAAAAGATTTTGGTAAAATTCCTCTAAGAAATGCGTAGTCGATAAAGTGTTACAAAAATACATATCTGTAAGTAACATGTACATAATGTTTCAAACAAACTGAATTTCAGAAAATAAATTATGAAATATTCATCACTCAACTAAAAAAAACTCACACAAATAAAAAATTCATTGATTATATTATTTTGCCTATTATTTCAACTATACGCACAAAATATAGCAATCAAAACATCGCATTAAACTGATCCATATCGACTCAGATTGTCAAAATTTTGTCTATTCCAAATACACAACTCGCGTTCAATATCAGAATAAAATCGTACGTACACGGTAGTTCTAAAGGCGATTTCCTGCAAATCCCAGGAATCTGCGCGGAGGTTCCTGCCTGAGATTGGATAGATCTGTATTTGAAGTTACATGGACTGAAGTGGGACGCAATATTTATTCGGAAATAATGCCAGAAGTTATTTAGAACGATGTCGTTTGTGTTTTATTAGATTCTACGTATTGATAAATGTATCTACGTAGGCGTGTGCCGGCCTACAATTGAACTAACCCACTTCTTCCCGTGGGTGTCGTAATAAGCGACTAAGAAGCCAAACGTGCAGGGTTCTCCTATGTAATGATCGTTTACCATACTGCGGTAATTAAACCGTCTAAGACCTAACCGTTGTGACTATGGGCATGACTTTTATCTGGCCTACGTCCATCAGTGGATTGTGAGCCGTAATAAATAGCTTTACCTGGAGTAATAAAATCCCATAATTAAATTAGGTAATGATACTCTTCTGACCATTCCCAAACATGGTGGCCGATCTTACAATAAACCAGGTACGCAGGATATAATAGTGCTCAAGTGAGTGCGCAAGCACAGGTGCACTCCCTATTCCCTCACTCTCAAAGTTTGGTGGGACAGAATTCTGACACGACCGTAGATAAATCAGGCGCAGGGCCAACGGCTTAACGTGCCTTCGGGTGCACGGAGGAGCTCCAGATGTTTGTTTTCGGTCACCCATTCGATGATTGGCCTGTACGAAAGATACTTAACTTAGCAATCGCAAGCCGAGCTCGCTAACCACTGCGCTATCAAGCTTCTCAAACTAAATGATAAAGTCGTTAAAGTGCCATAATTTAAAAATGTCACCTTTCCGTACAAGTATATTAATGTTAGAATGTATTTCAAACAAAACAAAGTTATTCGTTCACAGACTACGCGAAACTAGGTCACCTTAGAGGAGGGAGACTGGATGCAATTAAGTTTGATCCAATTATGAAATCTAATACACAAAGTATATATCAACGCTGTGTTCGTACGAGTACATCCCTCCCCCCAAGAATACAAAGTGTATAGGTATATGAAATTAAAGCGTTAGTTTGTGATCGATAGAAGATTATTTGTATACGAGTAGTAATAAATTGAATACTCAGTATTATAAATATTTAAATTAATAAGACTTTAATGGTAAAAAAGTTAACTGTTAACAATAAACATTAAATCTCAATAGAACAAGTGTATTTTAAGAGACTAGAAAATAATAATTTTACAGAATTTCTTTCAGATTTTTTTTTGTAGGTACCTACCTAGTTTACGTGTTCATACACTTATTTTTGTTTAATTACTATAATAATAATATTTTATTAAAAGATCGGTAACAGAGATCATGCGTGCGATTGAAGTGACAATGGATACTATAAGCCGCTTACAACAACAATGATATCATATGAACTGATTCAACTTCGCATGCCGTTTGTGAGCTTTAATTTAATGATTATACCCGAATGAAAGTACTAATAGTGAATAAACAATTAATAAATACCTAATAAATAAATCCTCGCCCCAATTCGTAGTAGTAATAGCTCAATGCCCCGAACTAAGGTCGAAACTTGTACTACAAAAGCTAGA
This sequence comes from Nomophila noctuella, assembly GCA_958496325.1. Classification (NCBI taxonomy): domain Eukaryota; kingdom Metazoa; phylum Arthropoda; class Insecta; order Lepidoptera; family Crambidae; genus Nomophila; species Nomophila noctuella. The sequence continues at coordinate 419,091 of OY292490.1, forward strand.
GAACGGATAGAAATACTTTTTAAAACATCTATGACTCGAGTATAAAATACTCATTGCCGATTTTCATCACACAAACATTTGCCCCTAGCGGGATTCGAACCCCCTTGGTTTTGTAGCCAGGGTCCCTTAACCACATTACAAACGGCAACAGGCCCATCAGAATAATAGTAAATACTCTTTTTTCTTTTATTTGGGACCCATATTCCACGGACGTATACTCTTTCAAAGCAAATAGTACTTCCGAATGAAGATCTCCGTTCCATCGAAGACAAAACAAGTCCTATTCACGGAAAGTTTTTATTAAAAACTAACAAACTAGAAAATGAAGACGCGACTCCCAACTTGTGTCATTGTTTGTTGCAACATTAAGCAAGTAACTTAATTAGGAGTTAAGTTTTTAACTTAAATTTTTTCCCCCGATCGTTGTTCCGAGGAAACTTAATTATAGTCTGTTGACTGTAATTTCACGTTGGAGTAATTAAAATTTAACAGTGAAGAGGTTTTGTGTCGGATATTTGTTGAGGAAGTCGTCGGATCGATCTTTACAAGGTTGTTGTGTAACTGTTCATGAGTTGTATGTGCCGCTCTAATAGTATTGACACACTCGATTGTTTTATTTGACATTTTGGAGGTCGAATTCCTCGTGGGACTGATCAATCTCTAACTCAAGTTCAAATATGTGTATATTTTTATTCAAGTATGTTTCAGAGATGCCCTTTTTGATAGTCAATTTAAAATGTCAGAATATCTATATAAATAAATAAATAAATAAATGCCTTGGACTAACACACCAATTGCCTAGCCCCAAACTAAGCTCGAAGCTTGTACTATGGAAGCTAGGGAACGGATAGACATACTTAAATACTTTTATAAACATCCATGACTCGAGTACAAATGCCGTGTGCCGTGCGATACTGGCAAATGTTTGTGTGATGAACACATCACACAAACATTTGCCAGTATCACAGTATTATTTATATTATTTTCAGCAGGAATTGCTTTTCGGATACGATTTTCTTTTAAATTAACTTATGATTACCTACGACCTACTTATTATGATAACCTACTCATATTTTAAGACGAGTATTAACTAATCCGTCTTCGTAGCTGTTGTGCTATGTTTCTGCTGGTAAGCAAGGTCGCCAGAGCTCAGTTGGGGAGGATAATATGGAGTCTTGAAGGCAGGCTACGCATCTGCAACCTTTGTGCGGCTCTTGATGTTCATGGGCAGCGGTGATCACTAACCATCAGGTGACTCTCCTGTTCGTTTGCCTACCTATCACATTTTAAAAAAACCGTCTAGACCATTCTCAATTTATTATAAATTATTGTTACCAAATTACTAAAGATCCCGAAGATCTCAACCTTGTACTCGTAAGTTTTACTAAACTCAGCATCGTCGTATGTTCAACCCGCGCCCGCGATGCACAATAAAGTACGGAACGCACCTCGGAGGCGCGCAAAAGTGCTATCGTTTTGTTGCGAGCTCCCCAGTGCGACATTACTCCAATTATATCGGCAGGAGCGAGTCACACCGCTGTGTTAATGTGTGCGAGCTGTCTTAACACTAGTTTACCTTTTGTTTTCTTCTGAGGTAGGAAGTGGCTGTTTTCTGTGGCCTAGTACGAATAGTATTGAATAAGATTTTAGACTTTCGCGTTGCATTTTAACGCTACTTAAGTAATTAGTAATAACGCGTTTAGTCTCGTTAAAGTACATATATATAAGTGATGACATCCAAAATATTTCAGAGCAGATTATGGCATGTCAATCATTGAAGTTATGTCAGTGGAATGATGATCGTGTAAGCTACAAGTATAATGCTGATTGCTTATCGTAAAAATACATTCATGACTCTGACAACTAAAACTGAAAAAAAATATAATTAACATTCATTTCTGATGTAGAAAAAATAGTATAATTTAAAATATATGGTCAAGATTTAACCGACAAGCTGGCACAAATAATGTGTGAAAAACACAAAAGTTGTCGTAAATGTGATCTCTGCTTGCATGAACAGAGGCACACCCGTGTTTGTAGATAGCATATTGCAACTAATCCTGACTTTCAAAAAATAATATTTATAAATGTACAATGTTTACAGCTCGACGCGTGTGCGTCCCTTCAAACTAAAACCCCGCCCTACGTGTGTCTAAAATCCTGACTGCACCGGACAGGCAGGTATTTCGCCAACCGTTCGATCGTCCGAGCGGCTGCAAAGCTGCAACGGAAAGATTTAATTGTTCACGATGCACCATGACGGACGCAATCCAGTTATGCGCAAACTGTGAAATGTGGGCTGATTCTATTTATATATGGTGCTTGCTCTGTGGGCAGGCCATTTGAGCTAATTAGTTTTATAACAGTTGGTATTTAGCAAACGAACATCTAAAGTGACACATTCGTCCTCTAGCCCTCTTCTAATTTTTGCTCAATCATACATGTTGTGTTATTGAATAAAAAACTGAATGAGTAACGGACAGGACAGGCTCTTTATAAGGGAAATTTAACATTTATAAAAATATACGATTTTGCCGACATTTCATGTTGCGAGTATTTATGTTTGTTAATTTGATACCAATATAAAGACTTGAGTTTGAGCTTGATATTTGGGATCAACGTACTCTATATAATAAATTATTAAACAGCTTATGTAAAACAAATAATATGTAATACGAGTACCTACTGTAATCTATACTGATATAATAAAGTTAAAGAGTTGGTTTGTTTGTATGAACGTGTCAATCTCAGGAACTACTGGTTCGAATTGAAAACATATTTTTGTGTTGGATATTCTATTTGTCGAGGAAGCCTTTTAGGTATATAACACTTTGTGTGCGGAAACCGAAATCCACGCAAACGAAGTCGCGGGATGTTTCTTGTCCAACGAAGTCAAATTATTCGCCACCATTTGAATTTAAACAATCAGTCAACTCCATAGCAGAAAATAAAACCCGCCGAAATCCGTTTAAAATTCCAATTTTTATTCAAACAACTCTCTATAATATGCTTTTTGCCTTCAGTTCCAGTGTACCTGCATTGTAAAATCAAAGTTGGACACTTGGTGTTTGAGTTCCCGACTGAAATTGTGTTTGTCCCGGGATAAAAGCTTTCTCGTCAGCTTACTACTTTAGGAGAATATTTTTTCAGGAATTTGAATTATAATGTAGTTTAGTGAACTGTAAATTATTAAAATTGGTTTGTTTTCAACTATTTCTAGTTTTCAGGAGATTTTTACCTGATGTTTTCTGAGAGAGAAAATGTAACTAAAGTTATATTTATGCTTGCACTAAGTTTCAAGAATATTCGAATTCACATAATCATTTTAATAATTCCTTTCCGACCTTTTTCAATCATGGCGGCCGATTTTATGATTAGCCAGGTACGGAGAATATTTTATAGTGCGCAAGCGAGTGCGCCAGCACAGGTGCTCGCACTCCCTATGCCCCACACTCACATAGTTCGGTGGTACAGAAATGTGACACGACCGTAGAGAGGATAATCATTTTACCTCTGTATTATTGGCAAGTAAGAGAGTCGGTGTGACACGCATCCCACTCGAGCACGAACTACAAGGAAAGTTGCGAAGGGACCGCAAATATTAATAGCACATAACGCAGAACGGTTACTGTTTAAAACTTATTAATTAACTTACGACAGTCGTGCGGAAAGCTGTATTTATGCTGAGCACATAATGGCGGGTGTGGGAGAGTTTTCCTCACGTCTAATCAACTTTTTGTTTATCATGACACTATAGTATAGCTCTTTGACGTGATATAAAGTGTATCTATCTAGAATTTGAGACTTGTTTACGTTCGCTAAAGTATATAAATAACAATAAATTGATGGCCGAAGCAGACTGCTTGAAACTCGAGATCGACTGAACAGATTTGGCTCACTTTGTTCTTTAAAAAATGTTGTAGTCTAGGGAATGTTTAAACAAAAATAAAACATGGTAAACATGCGAGAAAATAACTAAACGCGACCACTTGATTTTCCCACACTCATCTGTCCTACCTGTCAAACGTTATGACAGCTAGTTGTAGATAAATATTATTGAATCAAGCTAGATGTGGGCCTCCCGGGAGGAGATATACCCTACCACGCTGGCCGGACGGGTTATTGACCACGTTTTGCCATTGTGTGATGCGCGTTTGTTTTATACAATTACATAGTCCCCAATGTACGCTGCAATGCCCATCCTCCGGAATCTTCCTTAGTTACTTCTTACGACCGTTCCAGTAAAAATAGGATACTGTGTTATGTCGGCAACACAGCACATTCACTTACATTTTTGCACTACTATTTGTCCAAGTCAGATATATCCTGGATAGTTGGTCAACCTCTCAAATTAGCCACAAAAGCCGCACTTTGGCTTAGAGCAATTGTATACAACCCAACAGATTCCCAAGAATTACAGTCATTTGTATTAAGTAGAAAAACGTGTAGTATGACGTGTGGTGTCTAATGAGGGTCCAAATACAGTTACCTTAATCAAAGTTGTTATGGAAGAGGACGGTACAAAGAAATGATAAATGTTAACACACATTTTGTGTCTAGTGAATCGTGTTTTGTTACAGACTTTAGGGAAGACAGTTGGTAAAAAAGTATAATTTGAACAAATTGATAAAATCCTCTAATGACAGATAACCAAAAAAATGATAGTTGTTAACTAAGTAAGTAAATTGTAAAGATAACATTGCAAGTTATTTCAAAGTAGTAGAAATCTTTTCATAATCATGTTTTAGTTCAGTATGAAATCGGTTAAAACTGTTGCAATCATGCACTATACATTCGAGTAATATGTAGTTTTAACTAATTACATACTTAAAATGGCTTTTAATTATATTAAAATTTATAAACAAAATACATAGGTATATTCATCCCTCGCTTTGGGAAATAAAACAAGCCCCGGATCTCAACGTGCTTATAAGAAATGATTTCGTAAATGCAACGTAGCGGCAGACAAGAAAAATGACTTCGTGGAACGAAATTAGAACTTGGCATTTTTTACGCCGACAATATTTCTGAACACGGGAAAACAATAACCCTGCTGTGAGGGGTGGGGGACAGGTGACCCTTTGTAGGATTCCGTATTTTGATAAAACCTCCCTTAAATCAAGGAATATAAACAGACAACCTAAAATATATACAGTCTGTCGTAATTTGGTAATAAAATTATAGTACTCGTAATATACTTTTTGTTTAAAAGTTTATAGAAATAAAAATCTAGCTTAGCGAGATAAATTTTCTACGCTTTTGGGGCAAAAGTCTACTTCTTAGGTCTTACATAAATTTTTTGTCGTCAAAACAACATAATGAGTCTTTTCAGTTTTGTGTAAAATGTATTACCTCGTCATTACGTAATTGTGTATTTAGCTTCATTGTTTACTAGAGAACTAACATAATCACTCCTGTAACAATTTATTTTCAATAAACTAGAAAAGAGCAAATATGTAGGTACTCCTGTACACGTACGTAATATGTACCTACAACTCTTAAAAATCAACCACCCAAGACAAAGATATTTCAATAACGCAACGGAACCCCATCCGTCAAGCAACCTGACCTCTTTTTATTCACCGAAACATTAGCGTCATAATAATAAAACTGCGCTCTTTCTGACGCGACTCAGTCTGATTCCAGTTTCCTTTATTAGCCGACATCCGAGCTTTACGCAGACGACTTTTTTATTCGCGTTTATCTGCCGCGGGTCGAGTTTTTCCGCTATTATTTTTTTTTTGGAACACCTCACCGTAAAATAATTTCGGGTGTAAACATTTTAGGGTTAATAAAGCAATGCAGTCGCGCGGAGTAATGTAATTAGGGGAGAGCAAAAAGATAAGGCACTAAGTAATGTACTGTGGTGTACATTTCGGAAGGTAACTCGGACGTGTAAATTGTGAATATTTGGCGCGTTTTAATTCTGTACGTTAATTGAGTGTGTACTTAATTTGGTGAACATATTAGGAAACGTATTGTTTGGGACGTGCGCTGATCAGATCGCAATGAAGATTGAAGTACAAACTTATATCATTAGCATTGGAAATAAAGAAGTTTTATATGTACTTAAAACTAGTCATCTGGCGTGTAAAGCTTAGTTTGGGGATATTATTAGCGTTATGTGGATAATAACGCTGTGTTATGATATGCCTATTGGTAACTTTTCATTAGGTGGTATCCGATGTTTTGGTCCTCTACATTAAAATAATAAACTCTACCTTACATTTTTTTCTACCAAATTCAAAGTCTAGAATTAAAAAAATACCTTATAAAATAAAAACACAGAAATCTCCAAAACACCTCAAAAATCAGTCTAAAAGTCCACAACACTCCACTTAACCTGAATCACAGGAGCAAGTTCCCTGTAAATTAAAATCACCTGCCCATAGCTGCAGAGATGAGGAATGGCCGTGGCTCCATTAAACCCGCGGTCGTTTCATTGCCACTGTAAAAGGTTTTGCATAAAACGTGTACTTGAGCAGGGATGGAGTCAGGCTTTCTTGCCTTGCTAAGATTTGAGGCAGTAAATAAGTTGGTAACATTGGCGAAAGAAGGAAGCGTGAAGATTTTTCATAGACGGCTCGATTTATGCTAAGATAAATTAAACTGTTACATTAAAGCAGAAAAATGAAAGTAAGTTTAGAAATTAGTTTAATTCGAAAGAATGGACTATGTATGTAACTCAAAAATTGTTTTGGGAGTTAAAGCCCACTTCAAAAATACACTACTGTCACTTGCACAATATAAATAACCAGCGGCTCGTCCTGGATTCGCACGGGAAATAAATATAGCCTATGTTACTTAGGGTTAATGTAGCTTCTGAATAATGAAAGAATATTCATTACAACCAAACAAACAAACATTGTTTCCTCTTTATAATATTCGTAAAGAAAAAACGTTTAAGTACAATTTCCGGTGTTCTATTTCTGTTCTTCTCTAACTCCCACACCGTCACCAAATCTCATCACCGACTTCCTCATCCAATAAAAAAGGTTAGAAATTTTAAAAATATAAAATGTCCCCTCCCTGCCGACGGCCCCGGCGTAGGCGGCAGAATCAATCCCGCAACGAGTTATTGCCCGTAATTGTGAGTATTCAGAGAGGGCGTAAAGTTTGTCGAACGGTACCGAGATTGCTTCATAAAAGGCTCCGAAGCCCCAAATGAACAGTTTCTTCAGATGGTGTTTTAGAGGTAACCTTTGAGCTTGGAAGTCCAAGTTTCAAATTTTCAATTTAACAGGCCGTGCGACTTGTAAAGGGCGCATAAGTAAGATTTCTTGTACAGTCAGCGTCAGATACTGACACTCAGAGTACTAAATAAATAGGCGGCAACCAAATAGTTAATACGACCGAAGCGAATAACTCAGTCTCATAATAAAAACCATACGTATTTTATACCAGGGCCGCCCGCGACTTTGTCCGCCTGGATTTAGGTTAGGTTACATTTAGTATTATACTGTAGTTTAAAGCCTTACTTAGTAGACTATCATCCGCGAAACTATTTTTTCAATTCGGACCACTAGTTCAAAGAAAAAGTTGTTTATTTGTTAGTTTTTAAAACTGAAAAGTTTGTACTCTTCAGCTTTATTATATTAGTATTAGTATAGATATATAGATGCAAGACATCAACAACCATTGCACTACCCTACAAAACCTGCATCCTCGAAAAGGTCACGAACCGTCCATAAATTAGGGTCAGGTCGAAACTTGCACCATCGAATGCCAGAATAAGGTCGCCAGTTGAATCCACTCAGGATTACCATAATTGATATTAATGTACTGCGAAAGATTTAATTAAACCGGACAAAGAAGGCGTTGGAACTCGTAAATTGTTCCAAACACTATTTCAGGGGATGCGTTCGGTTACGGCTTTTATTTCGTGAACGTTGGTGGATCTAATTTGCTTATATTGGGTTCGTGGGATTAATTCTTTAGCTTGGAATGCTTTGGGTGTGGTTTTGCGGCTGTGGAAGTGTAAGCCTAATTGCAAATGGATTGTTTTGTTTTGAGCACTTTATTTATTACTATTGTGCCGCCATGTGCCTTGCGGGGAAGGTTAACGAATAGCCCACGATTCTAGCAGGTTTACTCATACTAATTCTATCTATTCCATTCATCATCTTTTCCATTCATCATCTTTTCCATTCATCTATTCCAAACCGGGATACTGTTTTTAGTCAAGCAAACTTTACTCATACTAAATAATACCTACTAACCGTTTTCGACCATGGCGGCGGAATAAACACAGGACATTTATTAATAGTGCATAAGTGAGTGCACAAGCACAATGCAATTCCCATTCCCTCTCTCTCATAGTTCGGTGGGGCAGCAATCTGACAAGACTGTAGAGAGTCAGGCACAGGACGAACGGCGTTCGGTCTACCATCCGATGACTGGCCTCTGCGAAAGTTGCTTAATTTAGCAATCGCAAGCCAAGCGCGCTAAAAAAGCGCTATCGAGCTTCGCAAAAGCAAAATCATGCTAAGATAATGAATGCTTTATTTAATAAAGCGTTCATCAGTTGTTTGGTCTCGGACTCGATAAAACCAAGTGTTGTTTAGGATTCAGAAGATTACGTTGTGAGTAGAAAAGAACAACCTAGTTCATTCAAATAAAAACGCTCTCTATTTTACTCAATGTTTCGGAGTACAGGAGTGTAGGCAATATTTAACCCTTCATAGGCGCCTGATCTCATACATATATCAACGCCAATTACGCCCCTCACTCTCGCCAACGCCTCCGAAATTTCAGCGCAAAATCAAACTTGATACACTGAGGTGCAAAAAAACGACGACAACAAATACGAACAGTTATTAAAATTTTGCTTTTTGAAGCCTTTGTGGCAATGTTACTGGCATGATCCCGAACCAACAATAACAATGGTTATGAGTGTGTTTTTTCCATGTTTAGTTGGTGGTTCCATTCTATAAGTGGATAAAATAAATATGTTTTATTTAATATGATAATCAGAATAGTTAACAAACTTGTTGATGATTTTATTGCAATTAGATTCTTGAATCTATTTGTATCTTGATACAAATCTGAAAATGCTTCACACTTGTGAGTTCGGTGGTTCAATCCGGTCAGGCACGCACCTCTAGATTATCTAAAATCTATGTATAAAATACGACTAAAGGCAGAAATCCTAAAAGATGTTTTTTTTTCCGGCTTGCTTCTTTTGAAAATTAATCTTCTTTTATGGCCGTTGTCTCTGATAAGTTCAAAGGATGTATGTATCCCCGTGTGCAACGTTGCACCGGCCGCCAGTGCACTGTCACAGCGGGTAGGTACACAACAAACTCAGCTCGCATCACCCGCGTCAAGATGCAATTGTTCCGGCCGCCGCGCGCTAACTAGTTCGGCCTTCATCACGTTGCAACGCCCTGGTGCATGTGCATACGGTAAATATTCCTATAGAGTGCTTATAGGTTGGGTGCCGTGTGTTGCCCGGTCAGAATTTTGGTACGTGAGTGTCGTAAAAAGCGATTAAGGGACAGTCATGTCATGAGGCAGACAAGAGCATCCCCTCATGTTCCATATCCAACATACTGCATTCACTAACCCAGCCTGTCCTGAGTATTTAACCCACCTTAGCAGTTAAAGTTGGTTTTTTGATAAAGCTCCTGTAAGAAATTTACCTAAATTGTATGTCTAGTTGTAATACGTCTCACTAAACACCTCGATGGTCGATAGTCTAGTGTTTTAAGTACCGGAACGTAGTCTCGAGGTCCTGAGATTATTAGCGCGTTCGAACAAATAAACTCTTCAGCTTTATTATATTAGTTTAGATACATGAAATAAAGCTGCGTTGTAATTCCGTTATACTATCTACCCTCAATTCAGTTCTGATAGCACAATCTTCTGCAATAGGTACAGATAAAAGTTGACGCATAAACGTAAAAAAGCCTTCCCGTGAAAAGGAAACAGTAAAACAAAGATTCCTTTTCACCTCTATCGGAGTTTAAGGAAACATTACGATTCATTGCCCGTTCAAAAGTTCCTATTGTACTCCAAATCACCATATTACGTTCCACATTAGGCTTTAGTGTTTCCAACTTGGTGCTCTAAAATTGCACTACTGCAACTCCTCAAAGTTTTCGAATCGAATCGGAAGTGAAACAGTGACTCCACTCCATTTTCTTGTCAGTTACAACGGCAGTTATTATGAGCCTTACGCGCTTAGGAATAGGGGGCTTAAGTGATGAGCGCGCGAGTCTTAAAGTGGTGTATTTAGAACAACTTTTGACATTAGAATGTACAAGTTAAGACGGAACAGAAGGCGCTGACGGCATGTAATGGATGCGAAGGCAATTCCACTTTATCTGTAGGTAGTTACGAATTTAAACGTGCCTGTAACTTCTGTTGAGATTGTCAAGTTTCCATCAACGTTTGGTAGAGTTGCCGCCTGTATTATAATTTTATTATGGGCGTTTTATTGATTTGATTCGTTTGATGTTGTTGCGATGAAAGTTGGCGTTGTCTGAGTTTATCAAAGCTGAAAACAGACAAATTGGACAAGAGTTACTATTAGAAATTTATAATTACTTATGTCTTTATTATGCCTAGAGCCTTTATACATGTGTCATGAATTAGTCTTACTGTACATTACTAGGAATAGTCTAAGCGAATATTCAAACCATCTAAATAGAGAATTCCTAGTAAACTGCTGATTAAATTGTAAACGCAGCGTTCAACCAACATCTCAATACAAACTATTCAATACGCTCTGAACAATCTCGTAACCAAAACTGTCTAAATTATTTCACTAGAGATGCACTCGCCGAAATCGGAACGTCGGAACGCGAGGTCGACGGCCTTTAACTAATTTTGCACCTCACGTTCCGTCCAGACACAACATTCTGGGACCGCGGAACACGATTAAGCCCACAGCGTGGCCGTTACAGCAAACTGCGTCCGCCGGTTCGTACCGGTAAGATCCGGATAACCGGTTTTGAGGTTGCAGTGTTGGCGCCAAGGAATTACTGTCTGTTGAATCTAGACACAATGTTGTATGAAATCATGTAATTTAATTCAATGTGAAGTTCTGGTAGAGTGATATTACCTATATATTAGTGTGCCTCTGCACATCAGAAAAAATGCATAAGTAAAATCTGTAACATGATTTTATACTTACAGTCATTCAACAATTATTATTCCAAATTATACATCCTCTTTAAATACAGTTTTTTTTACGATAGATTTAAATTCTAGTATGAGTTAAAAATTACCTGTTTGTCAATTATTGATATAAAAAGAAAAAAAAATTTACTATTTTTCCAACTCAATAAAATTTGATTTGATTAAGTCATATTATTCTAATTTATCTTTTGTAATTAGCTGTAAAGACGGTTACACAAAACCTTTAAATTATAATATTGGTCTATTTCAGGGATGCTGTTTATCTCCTATAGTATTTAATGTAGTTATAAATATTTTAATTGACACTTTGATTTTACAGGAGAAGAAATGGGGTTATCGGTTTAAAATCAATAATCAGTACACAGAATCAATCCTAGCCTTTGCTGACGATCTCGCAATCTTGACACGAAACCCGAAGCAGTGTCAAGTGTTATTGAAAAAGGTGGATGAGTTCTGTGCTTGGACTGACGGCATGAAGGTGAAACCAAGTAAATGCTATTGCTTATGTCTGGGGTCAGAATGTTGCCACAATTTCTGAAGCGCTCCCGTTCAAATTTCTAGGCAGAAAGATAGACTATAGAGGCCGCACACCATCTTTGGAGGGTATTGTTGAGGATTTCATTGATTCCATTAGTAGGGTTGAGAACCAACCCATAGGGAACATTAAGAAGCTATGGATCTACAACAACTACCTGTCATCGCGCTTGTCTTGGCCTTTCCTCGTGTACGACTTCGGAAAAACCCTTTTGTCGCGACTAGATGCCGTTGTTGTGAAATCGTTGAAGTCTTGGACTGGATTAGCTCACTCGGCAGACCCCTCTACACTATTTAGGGGCAAAAATAGTTTTGGGATGAACCTAAACAAGCCATCGGAGCTATACAAACATCTTAGAGTCACCAAGATGCACATTCTGGGTAAATCGAAAGACAACGCAGTGGCAACACTCCCAAAAGATAAGAATATGAGTGAGTTAGAGTCTAGGCTACGGTTCCATAAGCAGTTTATGGTGGGAGCGCAAACAAACAGGGTAGGATTGGGATGTCGAGGAAGAGAGGATGACCGGAACATCATTAAGTCTTTTCTGCGAATGGATGAAGATAACGAGTATAGAGTACATGCGCTTAATCTCGAAATGCAAAACGAGTGGGTGTCCCTTGGTGAGTTTTGTATCCCTTTAGCATTGAAGTGGCGGTCGATACTGTACGATTGGTCTCCAGCGCTGCTTAAATTCTATCTGAATGCCTTTCAGTTGACCCTACCCGATCAGAGCAACCTTGTAAGGTGGGGAATGGCGGTGGACAAAACCTGTTTGCTCTGTGGTGAGGCCGTAGGTACCGCAAGGCATTTGTTGGTGGGATGCAGAGTACTCCTAGACAGAGGTCACTACTCTCGCCGCCATGACGGAGTGTTGCAGATCATACGTGAAGCGGTGAGCCTTTCAATAGCAAGAGCAGCAAAAGGTTTGACGACGAGTACAAGGAACATCAACTTCGTCAAGGAAGGATCTACCAAGAAGTCCAAAGTCAAACCTTACTCCATCGTTAGTGTAGCTCCAGATTGGAAGATCATGATGGACACGTATGAAAAGCACTACAGTATTCCAGAGGACATTGCGTTATCGTCGTCTAGACCAGACCTTTTCATTTATTCTAGAAAACTTAAGCGCGTACTGTTGGTAGAACTTACTGTTCCATGGGAGACAAACATTCCCAAAGATCACGCGTTTAAAACAAATAAGTATTATGACCTAACCAACGAAATGACTAAAAATGGTTATATAGCACGGTTGTATGCTGTGGAAGTGGGTGCGAGAGGTATACCAGCGAAATCTCTCTACAACCTACTGAAGGACTTAGGATTACCAAGATCTAATATTAGCTCGTTACTGGAAAGAGCAACTAAAGCCGCTTTACTCGGCTCATACCAAATATGGTTGGGAAGGGAGAGGAATGTCATCGGTGGAGGTGATCGTTAGTATACTATAAAGGGGCCCCTTAAACCTACACGCTGGGTCGCAAGTCCCAGGCGCCGACTGGCATTCCTCTCTGTTCCACGCGATGGACCCGGCACCCGCACGGAGAATCCATGGATAGCTAAGAAGTTCGTCTCATTTATTAACCAACTTACGAGTATTTCACAACAAAGCACCCATACTAGCTCCACCCGAAACTCAAAACTACGTGACTACAAAACGCTACTACCCACTATTTCGAAGCAAACTGTAAAATTTATTAGATGGGAGGTCTTAACGTTCCACCGGTTCCGGCCAGTCTAAACCAGTTAAGAGCAGTTCCGTTCGGAAACGTTCTTCAGTGCTAATGTGATCGGACGCCGCAACGCAATCGACGGCCGCAATGAAGTTTCGGTTTTTCGACGAATAATTTGGTTACGTGCGGAATTTCGGTACTCGAATATATTTTTTGTGTTATTTTTCGCTGTGCACCGGATTAAAAGCATTTTTAAGCGATCGTGTATTTTGAATGATGTAGCAGCAATTCGGAAATTAAATGTTGTTATCGATAGGTAGGTATTAAGTGTTGTTAGCAAGTAAATATTATCATTTTAAATATGTTCTACATATTTTAACGTAAAATTAATAAAAAAACAGATAGGAAAAAAATATTATTAAGAACATAAATCATTTTATTTGAGCATGGCATAAATGTTATTATTATTAACTTATTGTGCACTTATTATACTGGCAACAGGCATACATACGAATACGAGTAGGTCAACCCAAATGCTAGCAACCTAGTTAGAACTTCTGCCATCTCGAAATCTTAAGGCAAATAGTTTCCCATTTTAGGCTTTCTATTTTAACGCTATCCTATTAATTCCTATATGAACGACTCTATAAAACTGATATGTAATATATTACCCAATGAAAATAAATAGCGTTCCTCATTTTACCATCAGTTTTAATAAATTTCGCAACACAAAAGGTATTCAATTATTTCGAACATCAGTTTTCGTTGCAATCCCTTTCTGGGTTCACGGGAAATTCAAAAATTCCCGCACATTCTATAATCATAATAATTGAAGCTTGCAATCGGAGTATTTCATTTTATAAATTCATTTTGATAGGCTTTTACGCTGTTTTGAATTAAATTAACAGATTCTTTATGCTTAAATGATAAATTAATTATAATAAAATTATTTTATACGATTAATTCTCGAAAATTATAAGTAAATTATGTACGTATGTACGTTACATATAATTTTCGAGAATTAATTAATCTAAATACATTCTTTATCAATATATTATTATGCAAAGAATGCGTTAATTAATATCCCAAGTGATCAGTTGCTTTTAAACATGTCGTTAATATGTCTACTTGTGTATAGGTAGTTTACCTTTTCTAAAGTTTTAAGGTTTACTTAAGACTAAGTTCTTTATTGTATTATAACTACATGAACCCGGAAAGACAATGATCCAATCCCCTCACGGCTGTGTTGAAAAACAACAATTACCCACTCGACAGTCCAAGAGGCTCTTGTCCAGAAAAAATCCTCCTTTGTGCTGTTTAAAAAATTCCGCGATTATTCTGGAGAAATTAAAAGTTTGCTCAGACTCGGATGACTTAATGGTATTTCGATGTTTGCGCCCAGCTCCCGTTTTACTTTTAATCTGAACCGAGAATCTTTTAGCGTGGATTTAATTTTGAACCTGCTTAAGATGAACTGGCGCTTGAACGACGAGAGAATGATCAAGATAATGGATATAATGGAAACAGTGCTATCACTCGTTGAATCGTTTGTTTTAAGTTATAGTAGGTGGGATACACTTTGACATTTTCATGTCAACTTTTTAGATACTCTCTTTTGCCGCATCGCAACTAAAACCGTTAGATAATTACTATGATTTTTGAGAACCATCATCATCATTATCATCAATCTGGTGCAGTCCACTGAATGAAGTAACTGCACTTATGCATTTGTGACCATAGTCAATACGCTCTGAGCGAGTAGTCACCATATCTTACTTGACTTTAAAGGGTTGGCGGTACATACATTAATCGATTGGTGTTAAGTAGCTTAAGCACTTGTGTTATAGATATCAGAATCAACAGTGGTATGATAAATATACTCAATTAGATAAATTTAACAGAAATATTCGTCCTGTGCGGGGATCGAACTCGCGACCTCTTCGATCGTCCTCTTCTCTTCGGGGTCTTAAAGTCAACTTCTTGACCAATGCACCAAGCGGGTCAGAATGATCTGTTTACTGATTCCATCGGGCTGTAAGCTTGCACTTCACCTTACTGGAGTAATAAAATGGATAAAACGTAAGCAGCGAGCGCAGTCGAAAACTCCTGGCAATTCCCGCGCGGGCCCGCTAAAGTAAATCTTGAGAGTTTTTTCCTCCGGCGTCCATCAAAATAACGCCCTCTCATTAGTCACGTAAAAACTTTCCCTTTATTTGATTCCCCTGATCCTTTTTTAACAGTCCGAGAAAACGATGTTGTTTTTCTGCGCCCATACGTTACGGTTAGCTGGCTCTCTCTGATTGCGTTTGATTCGTCATTTGATTGGGGCCCATTTGAGGCAACTATTTTTGAAGGATTATTTAATTTAATAATATTAGATTAGTTAATAATATTTCCGAATGTGCATTAGTTTTTATGGATACGAAAATATAATGTCTGTTGGGTTCTCACTTAAGTGACTAGCAAAGCAAGGAGACTGTACGAGTACCTTACCCGGTAGTTGGTAGTACCGTACGGTAGACGGTTTATGATTAAGCTCGACGTTTACAATTATGTTATCATCAGTTTCATTTATCGAGTCTGAAGACAGGCCCGTTGATCTAGTGGTAAGGTACTCTAACTACGAAACCAAGGGTCACAGGCTTGAATTCTTCTTGGTGCAAATGTTTGTGTGGTGAGCATTTGTACTCGAGTCATAGATGTTTCTATTTATATCCGTTTTAGCTTTTATGCTGTATGTGCATACAAGCTTAGCTTTGGGCTAGGTAATGGGTGTGTTAGTCCAAGTAATTTCTCTATATATATTTACATTTATCATTTAAGTAAAAGATGTAAACTGCAAGTGAACGGCGTGTCTTATTGCCAATATTACTGCATGACGTGCCAAATCGCGCCCTCGTGCTCAACCCGTTCCTTTGCCTAAATATAACGTATAATGCAATGACTTGCACATAATATTGCGCGATGAAGAAAGTAAGACAAAAATATATATTTATTATTCATTAAAGTAATCTAAGTTGCACTTAAGATGTGTGCTAGAGGTGCGAAGTTTTTTTAGTTAGCGTTCAGTCTGCGGTACCAGGTAGGTGTAGAACTCAGCAGTCAATGGCTTCACCGAGCAAATCCGGGCCCATTGCAAGACAGGAAGAGGGATTATTAAGAACGAGACTAGCGGTGGCCACCGTTGCTCACTTAAGCGCCAGACGTTTCGGCTCGCGTCAAGCCTCGTCAGCTAACCTGCGAATGGTTAGGACGTGGAGCAATTCCAGTCCCGTGCTCAACCTCCCTCTCCCTACCTATCCAAATCCGATAAGAAGCCTCCAGAGCAGTTTTTGAAGCTCTATCCATAAATGAGCTTATTGCAGATCTTGGCAATCCTAGATTCTTAAAGAAATTATAGACCGACTTCGCAGGTAATCCCCTAACACCGACTTCAACTGCAAATAGATCAGTCTTGAATCCCCTTCTTGCTATCTGGTCGACTAAATTGCAGTACTTGTTTAACTTATAATTGTGATCTTTAGGGATATTTGTTTCCCATGGTACAGTAAGTTCCACAAGCACTACATGTCTTGTCACTTTCGAGTAAATAAGTATGTCCGGTCTGAAGGCTGTGGTACATATCTCCGAAGGCATTTCGTAATGCTTTTCATATGTATCCATCAGCAGTGTCCAATCAGTTGCTGCACCTAAGATTGAAATTGGCTTGGGTGTTCCCTTCTGTAGCTTAGTGGCACCAGCTCTAACAAACTTGACTACCTGAAAATTACCGCCAGTTAACCCCTTCTTTGTTCTTGCTATGGATAAACTTATGGCTTCCCGAATCACTTGAAGGACCTTATCATGCCGGAATGAGTATTGTCCCGCATCGAGTAATACCTTACAACCGCATAGAATATGTTTCGCTGTGCCGACACCTTCTCTACACGATAGACACGTATTACTTACCTGCTTGCCCCATCTGGCAAGATTGCTCTGGTCGGGAAGCGTCGCCTGAACTGCATTGAGATAAAACTTGAGTAACTCAGGAGACCAACTATATATTAAGGATTTCCACTTCAAAGCTGGAGGGATACAGAATTCACCCATTTTTACCCATTGGTAATAAGTAATGTTGTCCTGAAATAGCCTACATAGTAAATTGTGATAACATTAGGAAGGATCGAATTTGTGTTTTAAGTTAATCTTTCAGGTTATTTTACGCTCAAAATATACTAAGAGTAAAAATTACAAAGTATAATAATAAAAAGTAAAATCTTCAACTAATTAATTAACTCGCGAGCTAATACAAAATGGCTGAATTTGATATTGACCGTGCCTGGCGCGATCTTTGATGGAAACTAATTGTTTTATTCGTTAGCAGCGTAACGTGAAACTCAAATTTTCTACGATTACAAACAGAACTGGAAGTAATTAAAATACTTCTTGTACGGACAAACACAACATTCTTAGCAAATTTGCCCCAGATATTTACCTTCGACTTGAGCGCCAGCGGCGGAAGTCAAACTGTTGAACGCAGAGTCCAAACAACAAATTCGTGTCGAAATTAAATTTGAACCGTCCCGAATTGTCATAAATCTACAAGGAATGCAGCTTCATCTTCTGTAAATGTGTCTGAATTTTTTCGTGTATTGTATTTTATTTGAAAGGTGGGGTACGTACCCCACCTTTTCAACCACAAAAAACACTTTTCAACAACGTTGTTTTTTGGACATCTTTGTATGAACGCATTGTTCTGTATGTCAAAATTGTCTATTAGATGTTACTGATTTTTTTATCTCCAACAACAACTCGAAAAAAGTAAAAATTAATTATAAGTTACCTACGTCAGATTTATATAAGAAATCTTAAGAATCACCTTAAATGCCCAATTAAATGGCGACCATTCACGTGAATTTTGTACTAACGAAACCCGAAGCTCACAAATCATCCAATCAAATTTAACGATTCAATTAAAACAGGAAAGGTAGGGAGGGGCCAATAAAATCCTTATATCGTGTCCTAACACGGCGCATAAATAACGGTGAGAAGAGGAATATTTGAAATATCGACTGAGGTCTGGGGGTTTAATCGATATCAAAGTGAGGCCACAAATTACGGCACTCAAAGATTGGTCTCGAGCCCTCGCCAGAGTGATACATTACAGGGATAAAAATATTTCTTGGCGGGAACCTGTTGCTGGTGATATGGACGACCACGGCTTATAGAGAGAGAGCTGGCAACATCATTTCGACGCCTTTTTGCAGCTCAAGAGCCGTTTTTGCTTTATTTCTGTTATTGCGTGTCTAATATGGATAAGATTTTGCTTTTTTTATGTGATTAATTTGTGATTGCTTTCGCATATTGCGAATTAAGCTTGTTTTTGGCCAACCGTTACGATAAACTTAAATATTTATCAAATGTTCTAAAAGATATTGTAATAAATTCAACGACTGACAGAATTGTAGGACTTGTTATAAAAACGAGGCATCCAAATCTATTCACTCGCAATGCTGAATTATCGCGTATCATTTAGATAAAAAAAATTGGAAATAGCTTTTGAGTAAAATTATTGACATAAAAATATGTGTGCTGTCTGTCAGCCCTTAGTGTGTAAGGCCGCATTCCCAGTTTTCAAACGCCCATCTCGCCCTGTTGCATTCCTCTCAAGTGTGAGTGAAGAGGACAGGCAACGAATTCAGTTTTGAGTGGAGTGGTGTTAAATTTTTAATTTATTTGATCGAATTTTCCGCCTGTTTGATTTTGTCCCCGTTTTTACGCCCCAAGTGGGAGAGAATGTAATTATTCAAATAGAATTTTGAGCGATGGATTTTACGTTGTACGTTGTTCGTTGTGATTCGGACGTGTCGGCTTACCTGGAACAAACAAGAAATGTATTAATGATTGGTAATTTAACACTAAATAGCTTGATTTGTTATTACGAACAAGTCCAATTATTGAGATTTATTCTCTTCCGTACGAAGAATCCTAAAAATACAGTCATTGCAAAAAGTTGGGTTTGATAAAAGTTAATCATGTACTATTATTTATATTTTACTAGCGGCCCGCCCCGGCTTCGCCCGTGGTACTTGTTCACTATTTAATGGATGATATTATACATAAAAACCTTCCTCATGAGTAACTCTATCTATTAAAAAAAACCGCATCAAAATCCGTGGCGTAGTTTTAAAGATTTAAGCGTTCATAGGGACATACAACATACAACATGACAGAAAAAGCGACTTTGTTTTATACTATGTAGTGATTTATAAGCTAACTTTAAAAGTACGAGCATAAAAAATATTCCACATATAGAATTTTCTCAAGTATTCTTAATAACCTTGTATTAATTGTTCTTCCTTCAGATCAGCCAGTTTAAAAATAACACTTATATTGTCACCGTTTTCTTCGTAAAGCTAAAGCTAATGGTTCAATGTGTCACCAAACCCACACTGTAAACATGCAAAACCAAGATAACAATAAATCCTCCACATTCGCACCTCAATCACAACTCACACGGAACAGAGTCAAAAACTGAAAAATAGAGGCATTAAAATTCAAACTTGCATCTCAACTTCGCAGCCGAGTCGGTCGCTTAATCGAGCGGAAAGAAGGAAATCAGCGGGCAATAGGAATAGCCCGGAGTGTGGTCGTATTATGATTAATGATAAGTGCCGGCCAACGGGGATGACTTAAAGAATGTTAAACGCAGGTTATTGCAAGTTTTAGTTGAAAAGTTTGGGAAGTTATTGAGGAATCAATTGGAAGTCGGATGTTTTATTTTCTATCTGGTTTTTATACTATAAATGTATTTTTTTTTTGTTGCTGTCGAAAATATTGTGACTAAATAGTAACTTTAGCTGCCTTAGGAGTTTGTACAGAAAGATATGATACGCACAGTGTTGCCAACCACAGTTTAGAACTAAACTGTAGATATGCCAGAAAAAAACTGTAGAAAACTGAAATTATTCCTTGAAAATCTGTAAATCAGACAGTTTTTCTTTTTATTATAAGTTAATTTTTTTTTTGTTATATTATCTATAATATATAAAGCTCGATTACCACTGACTGACTCACTCACTGACTCATCGGGGCCTTGTTTTTCGGGGGAATTCAAAACCAGAAATATCGTGAAATTTTAAATTTTTCAAATCATTACTTTTATTTGACTTAAGACGAAAAACTGTAGATTTGATGAAAAGCCTAAACTGAAAACTGAGAGCACGTCCGAAAAACTGTAGATTCTCAGTTAAAACTGATGGGTTGGCTACCCTGGATACGCAATCAATAATGACCTTACTATCAATGTAGTGCTGGTCTGGAACATTTCTTCTAGGTGTCCTAAGACGTTACTGGCATTACACCCTATTTGGGTGGGACCTACGCATACGATCAGTGGATTGCAAATTAAGAAGTTGTAACGTGAACTTTTATTACATATTCTGATTTTGTATATAATCGCAACTTTAAACATAAGTAGCCCGCCCGCGATCTCGTCCTTGTGTATTTCAATTTCCACACACATAGCGTTATACTATAGCTTAATAATGCCTTAAAAATATGTTAAATTAATGTGTCTATTTTCCGCTGCGTCATTCATTACGGGCGTTTAGTGGGACACGTGCGCGGCAAACCTTGGTGAAAGATTTATGAAGTGAACTGAAGAACTAAAGATGTAAACATCACTAGCAGTAAAGTCCACATTCATAAAAAGAACAATTGTAGATTAAAGCTTCTTTTTACATTACTACTCAGAAGCAAATCATCTAAACAATTTATTGTAAAATTACAAAAGGTTACTAAAGTGAAAACCTTTCGGTAAGCCAGACTACCTTTTGTATTATTTTAAAAATGATTTTGCCTAAAATAAAACATCGATCGTAAAATAATAATTTGCAAAATTACCCCTAAATAAATTCTTAACAAACTAATTTGCAAGCAACACAACATTCCGTCAAATATTAAAATTCAACGAAAACTCCATAGGCACTCAACTCATTTATTTTTTATTTGCCTAAAAAGGTGGAATCAAAAAGCGCGGAAATTCTTTAATTTTCTTAAGGAATTCCTTTTAGAGGAAGTTCAAATTATTCGTTAATAAAGTCGCCTCCAGTGCTGTGGGGCGAAATTCCTTTGATGGCAATGAAATATTGCCAACTACCAAGAGCAATCCTCACTCGTCTGACGGGCAAATCCGTGCCTACAAATAAAATGAATTTGCCCGGGAGCAACAGTAGAAAATTGGAAATGTCATTTTCGCTCTTTTTTAATGTTTGGTGCGGCGTTGCGACGCTGAGATAGGATTACCGCCCGGCACGCCTCGCCGGCAGCACTGCTCCGAATTTTACCTGCCACGGCCCTTGACAAGAATCGATTGTCGGAAATAACCAGCCAATTGGTAATTTTAAATTCCTCATTTCGGTGTTTGCGGATTCGCTTTGCTACTTTTTCTCGTGGCTTCTGATTTCTGTTCGCTTTTATTCAGGAACGGCGGGATGGTTTTGTATTCAAGATTTGATTTTACTCTCGTTGCTTGTTACTTGCATTTGTTTTATTACCTATTCTTTGGGTATTGAATACTAATTATCTTTGAAAAAAGAATTAATCGGAATTATACTTCTTGGTTTTATATTGTCTGGAATGGGATGTAAAACTTGGAACATTTAAATATATCAAGAATACTTTTTATCTATATATTCATTCATGAAACACAAGAACAAGTTTTTATTACCTAATAAAATAATTATCTGAAAGTGAAATGGTATGCGTGCATTTGTAATGCACACACCAAGTTAAGTTTGGATTGGATTACTAATCTTCATTGTCTAAAATTAGGACATGTTAGTTCCTACACCTACAAGCACGTCAACCAGCAAGTCAACTAAGAAACACAAATTAATAAATAGTAAACAAACCCCACGCGTACCGCAAACTAATTCCACCCCACATCCGCGACGTACCTGCAGAACGAAGCAACATCTCAATGCGACATCCGCGAGATCCGCGGCGGAAGCGCATCCGAACAGTTACTGCAGCTGCAATTTGTCGCATCCTTCACGTAAACACACGTCATTTGCTGCGTGGTACTTAGTTTGACTTAGAAGTTCAGTTGTTCTTTTTTGTCTTAGTATGGGTATGTCTTAGTTTTCGCATTTTCGTCGCAAGCCCGCCTCTAGCTTCTTTCGTAATAAGTGTTCTTATATGATTACGTCCAACAAATGAATAAACATTCCTCTTAATTCATTATATCTAATGGAAAACAATCCGCATCAGAATCCGTTGCATAGTTTTAAAGATATACGAGTATCTAACCAAACGTTTTTACCCATAATAAGACATTTTGTGAATGATAAAACTCAACAATCACAATTATTATATTGTTGTATCCATCGACGTCGCCAGTAGAATCTTATATAACGGTCACTTTTATACCTAAACATTCCACAAGCCACTGAACAGTAGCAGTGAAAACATTATAAATATCAAACAAAGATTGTACCTCCGGCACCGTATAACAACGGCCCCGCATCAAATCCTATTTCACTCTCAATTCTATCACGGCACACGTCGCGCATAAACTTTCAAACAAGAGGTTTTAAATTCGGCCCACCACCGCACCGAACTAGATATCGTATAATATCACTTTGAAAGTACTTTGTTTATTGAAAAACAGGCTCAAACTTCTACGTGCAAGGTTCAGGGAAATCGCCCGAGAGGGAACCGGGAAACAAGGCAGAAATTATGCTACAGAAAACAGGAGAGACTGTGATTTTTGAATATCTTTCGCTTTATAACAGTGACGGGTGTTTTATTAGTCTAAAAGAAAGTTTGAGTTCATTAAAATACGAGTAATTTAATGCTCCAAAAGGTGGAACGGTGATGGTTATGCTTGAAACAACATACAAAGCTTTGTAACGTCTTACTGACTAACTATTACCACTAAACGTGATATTTATTATTTAGTATGAAGTAAATATAAATATAATACTTTTAGCCTGATGATTGGATTACGGTACAAAATGATAGTTCTTACCTAAACTTGCTAAGTCGATGAATAATTTTAATGTTATAATGAAATGTTGTTGTAACGACGATTTCCATTACTACAACCGAAAATAAACTAAACATGAAATAAAAAATAACAAAAAAACTGACATGTTCATAATTTATATTCAAGAAACACATGAACGAACATATCAGTATAAACGAACCTAAGTGTTTTCTAGGAAGATTTTGTGATCAACTTATCAGTCAGTAGCAGAATTTCTTCAGTATCTTGGTGTATAGGAATACGGGTACAGGTTTCCTTGGAACACGCTTTGAACTTAAATCCTCCGGTGTTGATTCACATCCGCTCTCGAATGGACACGGCATTATTTCATTATTATCATATCACATTGCATAATTCCATTTGAATCAATGTTTATTTGGTCTAATACTTTACTTTTCTTTCATAAAACATTCGGTTGCCTTCACAAATCGCCGCCTAAGTCCCTAATTGAGAGTTCGGTTCAATTGTTGGGCGTTTAAAAACATCGTGGGAACGCACATGCCGCGTCCACTCCGTCTCTGTTATAAGTTATTCAATGTCATTCTTCTTGTATTAAGTACTATTTAGTATCGTACAATGAAAAGTTTCGGGGGACTTATGAATGTGTATGTTTCCTTTAATAAAGTGGATTTTTTTATTTTAACAGCATTTGAATCAGCATTCAAATTCTTATGATTGCTTTTATATTTTTATGCATAATAAAAACCTGATGGAAGAGGCGGCAAACGAGCTAGCTGGTCGCCTGATGGTAAGCAATCACCACCGCCCATGGACATCCGTGACACCACAGGTATCGCCGATGCGTTGCCTGCCTCTAAGACCACATACCCTCCCCAACTAAACTCTGGCGACATTTTTCACCAGCAGAAACATAGCACAACAGTTATTAAGTGCTACTTCAATGTGGTCTTTTGTAAGGTGTAGGTACTTCTTCAGACGAGTGGCTCACTCGAGTGGAAGTTCCACTAAGCTCTACCTCTATTTTATTATATTCTGTTCAAACCCTATTTCCTTGACATTAAATTCTCACTTTTGTACTGGTGTAGAACTGTTGAATCAACAACTTTTTACGTCTACTTTTTCTACAAAAAACCACAACCGTATCTTGCAAAATGCGGTGCGAAATATTCAAATTAAACCGTTCGGTGTAAAGCGGGCGTTGTCCATTTGGCCCTCGAGAACTCCTCTCAAATTCCAACGAGCTTCCGGCCCAATGCTCTGCTAAGCAATTCCGCGCTTTCTTTGATGTCTCCTAACCGTTATGTTAGACCCATCTTGCGAATCGCTTGGACAGAAATGTTGTCATTCTAATTTGTTTGATCACAAATAAATTGTTCAATTTAATCGGCGGGACACGGGTGCCGCGAATACAGTTCGTTATTGCATTTGATGTTTTAATCTACAAAGTAAGTAGTGACTTGGAAGTTTACGGTAATTTGCCCGTGTTATGTTATGTTACAGGTAGATGCGTATACACACACTTCTCACCTGTAAAACACTGAAAAAATGTAATTTGGTTGACACCTCTAAATTCGGGACAGATTGCTATCCTATTAAGCTATATGTGTAAGACTCGCAAGTGTAACTGATTTGTAAAATTAAGCATTAAATTGAAGCTATGATTTTATTTTGTATGTTATAGGGAGGCAAACAAGCAAGTGGGTTATCTGATAGTAAGTGTTCATCGCTGTCCATGAACATCAATAACCGCACAAGGGTCGCAGATGCGTTGCCTGCCTTTAAGACCCCATACTCTCCCCAACTGAGCTCTGGCGACCTTACTCACCAGTAGAAACATAGTACAACAGTTACGAAGTGCTACTTTACTGTGGTCTTCTGTAAGGTGGAGGTACTTCCCCAGACGAGCGGCTCATTCGAGTGAAAGTTCCATTAAGCTCTAATAAAAGCTCCATGATTCAAATGATACTACGTCACCATGAAAGCAACCTATGAATACACCGCTTCATTTATAAAGATTACAACCGAGAGGATCATGTAATCGAATAAATCAACCGCTCCTCGAGTATCGATACAAATTCATTGGACATATCGATACGCCCTGAAGAATTGCCGGCCGGAGTGACGTATAACATGAATATATTCATGGAGACAACTCGCGTCACACGCTCCGGCGCGTCTGTCTGTCTGTATGCATTTAAAATACGTCCTTTGAGGAGATTGGACTGACGGATGCTACCGTTTTGACGATGAACTGTGTTGACATGCAGTATACATTTGTGCTGGTTCTGGTTTTGATAGTCAATATTTAAAGAAATCATCATCATCTTACAGCTTCTCTCGGTTGCATACTCGGCTATTCCCTTGGAGCGCGGGGTACGATTCGGCTATCATATGATCTTGAATAGACAAGCCTATTACAGTTTACGATGTGTGGAAAAAGTATATTGCGGTTAGCAGAATCCCCAATCTTCAATTATAACTAAGACATCAACAAACATTTATACAACAAACATTTATTGCCAATGTAACCAGCGACCAAACCATTCGGTAGAACGTATACTGGTTAACGTGTAACCAGCCAGAGGGAACGGGAGTTCTGAGGTCTATAGACCTCAGAACGAAGCTGATAAGCTTCAGCTTTAATATATAGCACCTAGAGATAAAATGTTCCTCATCTTTTGACAATATATTCGAATGATGTAACTAGGAACCAAGCCATTCGTCACCACGTAAATTCGGTACCAAGTAATCGTGTAACCAGTCCGAGGGAGCAGGTCTGAGGTCGCGCGGCGTCACAGCGCAAATTGACCGCGACGCGCCGGAATGAGATTTGCATCCGCTCCCGTGCAATTAGACAACGTCTTCATACGGACACGTAACTGCGTTTCCCGTTAACGGAAGTTTGACTTGTCATCGGACATCGAAACGTAAGTTCTTACTGGTTATCTAGCAAGGCGCTTGCTGCAAGCGTCAAGCCAGAAAGACCCGCTTATGTATGTACTTATGTACATACATAAGCGGGTCTTTCCGTGCTTCGGAAGGCACGTTAAGCCGTTGGTCCTGCGCCTGATCTCTCTACGGTCGTGTCAGACTGCTGTCCCACCGAATTATGAGAGTGAAGGAATAGGGAGTGCACCTGTGCTTGCGCACTCACTTGTGCACTATAATATATCCTGCGTACCTGGCTGATCGTAAGATCGGCCGCCATGGCCGAATACGGCCGGAGGGTATATTATTATTATTATTATCCACCAATTGATGGATATTTTGCAATTTTACAGCCACTAAAATCCTTGATTCTGTTTTCGCCAATTTTTAGAAATTTTGAAATCATTAATTAGTTTGATTTATGTACCATGGACAAAAGCGTTCCCCTTTGTTTTGTCTTGCAAGATACTGCGGGCACCAAGCCTCAGACCAACGTGAAAATCATAGGTTTTTTTAATCTTAAAAAGCTATTGTGTATTGTGAGAGAATTGTAATTGGATCTGTATTTATGCTGTTTAACATGAGATTGACTGTCAAGATTGACCAACGCAAAACTCGCCTGGACCTAACATATTAAGGCGAAGCAGTTATAGCACCATAATTTCTGTTCTACATATCGCACTGTACACGCTTACTAAATTACAGGTTGCTCACCGCACTAACTAGTTTATACATACGTCCATCTTCGGACTGTCTCCGTGTAATGATTGGTCCTTAATTGATTTGCTTTGTATGTGGATTACCAATTAATTAGCGTATAATGCCGGACATGCGTTTGGTAAATGGCAGCGGCGTTTGTGTGTGTTACATGTGGCACGGAGGTGAAATGTGAGACAGTTTTGTGAGACGATACACGTAGATTGAATATTGTTGATGAATAATGAGGGATTTGTTAAGTAAAGGTTTTGTACATAAATAAGAACTCTGGACTCCGACACCTGCGGGACCGGGATAAGCGCTAGAATTATGATGATGATGGAAGTTGTGTTTCGATGTTCAAAAGCATGAGTATAGAAATCGATAAATTTATTTTTCTACCCTTCATATCATTTCAGTTGTTGGGAGGCGCAAGTTTTTAATAATATATCTCGATTCACCACCAAGTTTTGCTCAGTACAGTAAGCGTGAGTTTTTAGAAGTACACAAAACAGACACGTATGTATATTTAATCTACCAATTTCCTGACTTCAAATGAAATGAAATTAGTTGCATCAAAGATTTCTTCCATATGTAAGAAAGCCCTAACTCATGTGTTTAACAATGGCAAATTTAAGTAATTTACATCCACGCAGTACATTTATCACTCCCTTCCTCGGCTTTTGTTCCCAGTGGTCCAACAAAACGTACCCTAGTTTTGACTCCAACATCAGTCGTTGTGGCTGTGCACTGTAGTGTTCTAAGGCAAGATTAAGTATGTCATGCTTTTATCTTAATAAATATAAATTTACAATGGATCGCAAAGTGGGTAAATAAAATTGTCAATGTGTATCACAAAACATATCACAGAATTGTTGAGTCTTCAAAATTTTTGCACTCTTGAAATTGTTACTCAATAGTTAATGGTTTACTTACTAAAATAATGACAAATCACAACTGCAAGGTATGTACCTTGCAGTTGTGATTTGTCATGATTGAAAAGCTATGTAGCTTTTAACATTAATGCCATGGTGAATACCGACATTTTGTTGAAACTTTAAGTTAAAATTTACGAGAGACACAATAAACAATTAAACGTTACTCAGTTAACTTGGCACTGTTTTTACTTCCGCATTTCAATAGGCTCAGTTCGCATAAAGGTCAGGACTAATTGGCAATTAATTACAAGTCAGTTTGTCCTATACATGCCCTCTGTAGTTTGTAATAATAAAGTAGTCTCATGGTAATTACCACGTTAACGCTTGCAATGGTTAATTAGCCTGTCGAATTACGTGTGACATACATATTTGGGCAATTCGGTTTGTTTGTTTGAATACTTCAGTTATGTAGTGGTTATGGCTAATGAAGTGCATTTTAGAGCAGCGAATATAGGGGGCTTGGATCAAACATCAAGTCGATCTTAAAATATGTTTTTGATATTGAATTTTGGTTAAGAGGAAAGCCGGTTAAGTGTTTTTTTCTTCTGATTACGAAAGTGGCTAGAAGTCTCGCTTACAATTTAGGTTTTGGTTGTTAAATTGTTCTAAAATTGTTAAATACTGCACGTTGAAAACCGTGATAACAGAAGGTTATACGAGTAAAGAAGAGCAATGATGTGTTAAAAAATCACATAGGGCATTTTATTTCTTAACTAAAAGAAGCCAAACTTTTTTAAATAGACCAATAGGCCAGCCGTTTCTCCAAGTCCAATGTATGCTAAGTCCTGTGATCTCTGCAGAGACATTCCTCCCATCCTTTGATGCGCGAGTCCGGCTCTCATTTGGACGGTTTTTTTAGCGTAAAACGTAGCAATTAGTATTTAAAAAAATGAAATACAAATTAAATTTTAATTCAATATAAAATACTATAAATATGTACAATTACAAAGCCGACAGATAAGTATGTATGTGATTGCAAAATATATTGTATTTAAATATCGGCATGCGTGCTACAGTAATAATAATACCCCTCCGGCCGTATTCGGCCATGGCGGCCGATCTTACGATCAGCCAGGTACGCAGGATATATTATAGTGCACAAGTGTGTGCGCAAGCACAGGTGCACTCCCTATTCCTTCACTCTCATAATTCGGTGGGACAGCAATCTGACACGACCGTAGAGAGATCAGGCGCAGGACCAACGGCTTAACGTGCCTTCCGAAGCACGGAGGAGCTCGAGATGAAATTTTTCGGTCACCCATCCGATGACTGGCATCTGCGAACGTTGCTTAACTTTAGCAACCGCAGGCCGAGTGCGCTAACCACTGCGCCATCGAGCTCCTCAACACACTACACTGCTACAGTATAAACAAGAACGAAATAACATTTTAATAAACCAACATTCGAACGTTACAAATGCTTTCACTGTGCGCAGATTTATTATACAAACTCATAGTATTTAAATTTTCAAACAAAATATTCGTGGAATTGACTTTTGTGATCGGGATTACTTCATACAAATCAGACTTAACATTTTGTATTGTTGCAAAACTGATTGGTTTAGAACAGACTGCGATGATATGAACATTGATTTTTATTTGTTTTTACGACATGTTAAGTTAATCAATACTTATACTTATTAATTATTACTTACTAGCTTCGGCCCAAGGCTTTGCCCGCGTAGAATTCGGTTATATTGCAGTGGATTTCGGAGAAGCAAAAACGCAAATAAGCATCTTAAACCGTAACCAAATGAATATACCCCATCCCCCAACATACGACGAAGCAACCTGTAAATTCTAATGTACAACTAAATAAACGATGAAGTCATACAATGAAAAAGGGTAAGCAAAGAGGAAAAAACGACCCGTAAGAACAACGATAGAACAAAAACACGCTAATGTAAGGAGTATTATCATGAATAATAAAAAAAGTACAGTTCGGTATCATAAAGCGATGTTATAGAAGTAATGGGGGGAAAAAACGTCCCTCGGGGTTGAGGATGCGCCGCGAAGTTAACAGTACTGTTAAATATTTAGCTGGAAGTGATGTATCCGGTTTAAATTTTGCCTCGAGACTTTTTGCCCCGTCACAGGTTCGACGGAAGTCCCGAATCGTTTCTTATTCATGGGAGGATCTTGTTACAATTAGTTTTGACGCAAATGTGTGACAGATGATGGAGATCGTTTCGGCCACGGAGTTTTAAATAATACCTAGGCCATTCAATAAATACTTAGCCTCGCTGCCAGATGCCGCTATTATTTAAAAAATGTGTTACTATCGTGTAGTAAATACGTTTTGAAGTATACTGAGGACTTTTCAGTCTTCTCCCTTCATTTGTTTTATTTTGACAGCCTATGGAAGTGAGCTTGTCGGTCAGTTGGTACAAAAATGGAAAGGAACAAAATCGTTAAGTGATTAGATTCTTGTTTTTGGAAGGAAAAATGCGCATGGAAATCAAAGAGCGCTAGAATGCTGTGATTGGTGACGCTTCTCCTTTCATGTTGACCGACAAAAATTGGTTTAATGAATTTGATCGTTGCCGCACGTCGGATTTTGATGAGCGAAGCCAACCCTAGCTAAAAACGGCTTCTACGGAGGAAAAGGTAAGAAAAATCACGTTATCGTGTTGGCAGACCAGCGATTGTAGATTCACGAGATAGCTGAGACTGTGGGCATTGCAAAAAGAACACTGCATCATATTCTGCACTATGAATTGGGTGTGAAAAAGTTGTTGGCGAGGAGGCTGCCGCGTTTGCTATCACCTGACAACAAGCGCAACCGTAAGACAACATCGTCATCATGTTTGGCCCTGTTGCAACGCTATCCAGCGCAGTTCTTTCAGCATTTTATGACCGTCAACAAAGCGTGAGTTAAATGGAACACACCAAACCCACGGAACAGAAGAAACAGTGGACTTATCCCGGCAAATGTGCTCCAAGGAAGGCGAAGACTGTTAAATCGGCCGTAATGGCAATGGCCGCTGTTTTTTTATATTCACGAGGTATGATCTACATCGATTACATCGAGAAGGGTAAAACAATTATGGGGCTCCACTGTTCTAACATACCAGGCCGATTCGACGACAAATTGAAAAAAAAAAGGCTGCATTTGGTAAAGCAAAAAGTGCTGCTCCACCACGGCAACGCGGCGGCTAACACCTTCGCCGTTGTCATGGCCAAATTGGTAGAATTGTGCTACAAATTGTTGCTCAATCCATCGTAATCCCTAATTTTGGCTTCTTGTGACTCTTTCTTGTTCCCAAATTCGAAAAAATCACTCGTCTGAAAAATATTTGGGTCGAATGATGCGGTCATCGCCTCCCCAGAGACCTATTTTGAAGACCCTGGGAAATCGTATTTTTTGGATGGGTTAAAATGGTGGCAGCATCGCTGCGCCAAGTGTATCGATTTGAAAGGAGACAGTGTTGTAAAATAAATCTACACTTTCTTAAAAAAATGTTTTTTTCATATTTAGGCTAAGTATTTATTGAACCGCCCTCGTATGTATGTAATATGTTACTACTAACTGTATTCTTAACAAATTTTAACTGGAGTTGGGTTAAATGCATTCTGCTACGAGGTTAAACTGTTAAATATAAATAGATCCTTCCGGCCGTTTTCTGGCCTTGGCGGCCGATATTATAGCCAGGTACGCTGGATTTATTGTAGTGCACAAGTGAGTGCGCAAGCACAGGTGCACTCCCTTTTCCCTCACAGTCCGGTGGGACAGAAATCTAACAGTAACCTCACTGCGCCATCAAGCTACTCCGAAGAGAATATTAATATCAGTAGGTATAGCTAAAGACTTGCTTCGTCACATTTTTTTTCATCCCAGGCATTGAATCGAATACCAAAATATAACGGCTTGATACTCAAAACACTACAATAAAAATAAAATTTTAATAGTCACAATCACGTAGACAGCAATATCAAATTTCCCATATGACACTAGTGACATATATTTCAGGCTTCGATCCAACTATCACGAACAGTTTCGACTATAAAACATATCCACCATCGAATATCCAGTACACCTTACTCCGTAATACACAGCATCCATCTCTCTGGGGCATGAGAAAATTCAATCTGTAGGGCCCGCTCCCAAATCACCTGAACACTCTGCGGCTATATTAGGTTCCCGAGTAAATCTAATTTGGATACATTTTCTTACGTTTCAAAAGTTACATTCTTCTTAGAATGTGCTTTTAATACAGATACGGGCTCGACAGACGGTAACAGATGATCGATGTGAATTGGTGCGAAATACACGAAATGTGGGGGAGCGAGAACGTGTGTTAGTGGGTATGAGGGACTTTTTTTCGTATTTTTTACGGTAGTATTGTAATTCAAAAGATATTTGATGTATGACATCTTAGCTACTCTCTTATTAAGTACACAGAACAGCATACTAATATTATAAATGTCAATGTTTGTATGTTTAGCTGTTTGTCCGTCAATCGCGTTGAAAATACTGACCGGATTTCGATGAAATTTGTAATACAGACAGGGTATGGACTGACTTAGGTGAATGGAAACATTTAAAATTAATTAAATGCCCCCATGGGATAAAACAGGGATATTGATAACGTGGGCATAGCCGCGGGTAAAGACTAGTAACACATAATTATAAAAGAAAGGAATAATAATACTAGTAGTGTCTGTCTAAATTCACCAAATAAGATCGCAGTTGGGTTGGCGCACATAAACATTTGCAAAATACAACTATGGCCACGGAATGACTAAGATGTTACGAGTCAAACCATGCATTATTTGAACTAGCACGATAGGATATCCCGTAGATTTATAAATCTATTTGTAACACAATCGCACGTTCGATTTTAAAAACTTCATTTCCACGACTTTCCACTCTTGGCACCGGCTGTCTCCACTGTAATTTGAGACCTATAGATTTGTTCTTTCGGGTAAAAATTGGCTGTAATAGTACTCGGCTCATATTGCGACAATATATCTTGCTTTGTCTCGCGCGTGGAGAGATGGAGGCATCTCTGGCATACTGATGTGTTACTTTTAAAATTTATTACAGCCGTCCGTAGTGCGGCCTTGTGAGAAGGAATGGGCTATTCATTTTGTATAATATTTTCAAATTTTTACGTTGAAAGTTCTTTTTGAGGCGTTGTAGGAGCATGCCGGGGTCTTTGAATACAAAGGGGATGTGTTATGTCGTCATATACGAAACTTGGCTGTGGCATCATTTATGTTCAACCTACTACGCAGATATACGATTGGTACCTATAGTGCAAGCATTATACCATACGCAATACTCGTAGATTGATAGATCAATAAATATCAAATGACCGGTAAGAGATGCGCCGTACTAGGGTATTATGATGGGCTGAAATACGACAAAACCTACATAACCTAGGCTCGACATCTTTTTTATTATGATATTAGGTCAATAGACCGCGAAGGCATTTTATACAACAGATAAAGGAAAGGCTTAATGTCCAGGTTAAGGTCTTCGCAGAGTCCCGAGAAGAGTGAAAATTGCATCACCAATAAGAGAAACGCTTTAAAATTTTGATGATGATGATAATATTTCGATCAGAACGTTGCATTAGCTAAGTTATTCCTCACTTCAAGCTCTCTATTGTGGAGATCTCCATTAAGGGGGACGAAAATTAGTTCGAGTTCTTACATTTTCTTTCTCAAATCGACAGTTACTTATTGGAGTAACACATCGACACCGTACTATCGACTAAAAGCACTACCGACCAGTGAATAAGAAGTAATGACTTTTCTTTTGCATCGGGCCACCTGACTTCTGCTGAGGACTCGCCTTCGCTAAACAAGATTAAAATGTTTTTGTAGGGGTCTGTAGAATTAAAAGTGATTTTCTAATTTTGCATGTTTTATGAAATTGCATTTCAAAATTACAGAGTAGTAATGTCGTGTCATGATAAGACAAAGTTATTTCCCTCTAAAATTCATCGTCAACATACAAAGATAAAATAATGTTTTTTGGGAAAGTAAAATTAAATGTGCATTTTTTACTTTTTGCTTTTTATTACATCTTGTAAGGTTATAAATAGAAGTGTGCTTTACATTATATAAAATCTGCTTTATATTCATAAAAACTGTGTTATTTTGTATTGGTACTACAAGTTTTCTCATGTTTCATACTTTCCTAATATGCAGTGCCACCAAAAAAATATATAAAAATAGACAAACATCAAACAAATCTTAACAGCAAAATGTTTTGACGGAACCCCCGCTACAAATTGTATTCACACCGGCCTATCTTTATATCAGTCTTTTCCCTTACAGAGAGATCTTGAGTTCTTTGAGTTGTTTGTTGTGACATTCTACTGCTTAACCGATTAGAAAATTCTTTTTGATCTTAAAAAAACATTTTTCTTTCTTTACGTCTTTGAATATGAATACCGAAATATCAGCTTGATTCGATCGAGCTTGACGTGGAAGATTATGAGGAGAAATTTAGTGAATGAAATATTGTTTTTACAGAAGAAACTTGTCTATAAATTTTTTGTTGGATTTTGATGATCCTTCTGATGTTGTCTTAGTGCCGACTTTTTTTTTTTATAAATATTGTTTACTTTTATTAACCTAAGGTTTGATTCATTATTTCAGAAGGCAAATGTGTAATTGTAGTTATTTGTAGTCGAATGAACATTTCGTAACAAGTACATAATATATATTCTCACAACAATTTAACGAACTATAGATTGCAACTTAGACTTCATTTTACTCTTAGAAACTTTACCGTTTCCATTTTTAAATGATCACTGTAGCATTCTTCATCTGTAAAAGCATGATTAAATTAATAAAGTCCCGAATGCTATCGACCGTTAATAAAACCGTTGATTTTGTTTATTCGTTCCTGCGCAAACATTCTTTCGCGTCTCTGTAGACCGTATCGCCGGTCGCCATTCGCTGCGGCGCAATCATCAAATATTTGCATTCCACTGAAAAAGTAATACGATTATTAATTTACTCTCGATTCATCGGTCTCTGGTCCGATACCGTCCAATGAACGACCCCACCCGACTGATTTTCGACATTCTTTTTATGCAAAACGGGAGAATTTAGTTTGTGTAGTCGACTGGAAAATACTGAAATATTTTTAACGTTTAGATCGGCGAAGATTGAAGCGAAAAAAAAATATAATCGCAGTGGAACTTTTTGAAATTGCAGACAAAAAAGATCCCTTTTAATGCTTAAAATGTGCTCGGAAAATATCTTATCTTGGTGACGATTTAGCTGTTGACAAACCCGTCCGGTTTTTATGAGCCTTCTTTATTTGAAACAAATTAATTAAAATGTCACAATAAAAGTTTTCTTTTTGTTTAATTAGGAGAGCTGAGGCAAGATTTGTAAAGGCAAGATTTTTTAACATTCTAATGATTGTGCCTTTGGAACCATTAGTTACATAACAAACGTAATACCATTTTATGGTACATAATATCATTATCATTCTCCTGCCCTTATCCCACACTAGGCGGGGTCGGCGCAACATGTACATATTATATAACACTAGCGGCCGCCCGCGACTCCGTCCGCGTGGATTTCTTTTTTTCGAAATAAAAAGTAGCCTATGTTCTGTCTCAGGGTCTAAAGATTGTCTGTACCAAATTTCATCAAAATCGGTTGCGAGGTTTAAGCGGGAAAGCGTAAGAGACAGACAGACAGACAGACAGACAGACAGACAGACAGACAGAGTTACTTTCGCATTTATAATATTAGTTGGGATGAAAACATGTAGTTAAAATATTAGGTATACTTCTTTTTTTTGGATTTTACTGTTAATTAGTTACAGTCTTGGCTGTTATCATTATAATTTGTTGCGTCGGTTTAGACGTCTGCCTCCTTAAAATATACAGTCTTTTATAACAGGGAACACCAGGTAGGGGTCAACCACGGTCTTTTTAAAACCAACTAAGTAAGTAGATGTAAAAGGCCGTAGTTGTGACAATAACAGATCTATGGTAACTTTTTTATTATTCAAACTATACGAGTATAAACAAATTACCTAATAGACCCGTTATTACTTTAACACACTGTCGCATCATACACAGCAATCGATACGAATGGCTCGCATGTATGTACGTACTGTACAGTCATGAGCACCGACATGTATACAAACACATTCAAATATGAACTTTACTGCTTTGACATAAGAGTCGATGTGTATACATGTTGGTGCTCACGACTGTACTTACAAATGCCGGGACGTCAATAATAAACATAGCAAGCGAGTCTCTTAGTTTGATTACCGTGAGACCGCACGACGCTCGGGTGAACTTTATAAGCATTTCGTTGTGAGGAAACCATGCGTTTGGTGGTGTTGAGATCAGTCTGGTGCAGGTTTGATGACTTGTTTAATGCAGTAAGGGTCGTGGGTTCAATTCAAACCTCATACTACATCAAAAATTGTGTGCTTAAACATCTGTCAGTTGTGCGCTTAATTTCATACAAATTTTAGCTTATTTACACATTACCTTTAGTAATGATAATTACAGTTCGAGAAGGAAAATGTCAATCAAGATCGAATAATAAGTCTTATTAGTAACTCTTTAGACCTCATTTATAAAAAATATTGTACGTGACAGAAATTGTACTTTACTTTCTTAGTATCAATTATTATTAAACGAACCGTCACATCAAGCAAATTTACACATTCCACAAAATTACAGAGAAGTGAGGATTCCCTCATCATCATCATCAGCCTATCGCAGTCCACTGCTGGACATAGGCCTCTCCTAGGGCTCTCCAATTAGCCCGATGATTCCCTAGTCGTTGGCAAACATTTGTGCAAGTTAGCGTCTAAGCAATGCCTGTGGCCTCTTCCTACACTCAGTTCTGTCACATCGTTATGTAAATTGCATAAATAGATGTTGGGATATATTTAACTCTGATTGCTTTCTTATTCGTCATCATTCCATTGCCCTGTTGGTTTATCTGGGGCCGGTGCAATACGTTGACTTCTTCCTTACATGTCTGTCATATGTCATCGAGTCATGCACTTAGTTTCTTATTATTTGTTGACTATTTAATAATAATTCAGCTCGTAAACTTTTCGCTTTTCGGCGAAAGGCAGGTTGGCGACCGATGTATAGTAAGCAATAAAATACAGTGGAACGCTGCTGCCCATCCCCAGGAATGTTCCTTAGTCGCTCTAACGACAAGTACGGGTGGAAATTGGGAAGCTTACTATTTTTTTCTATCTGGCCCGGCACTTGTCCTCCCTTGGCGTAGTTGTCACATTATGTGCGATCTACTCTTCACCACGTATGAAGTCAAAACAAAGTCTATCCAAATGCGATGCTAGCCCGGAGCTTCTAGTGAACGCAAACATTTGCGCAGGTCAGTAGATACAGTTAACTGCACTCGGCGCGTTATGTGACGGCTGCCGCCTGACGACAACTCAATTATGACACCGATGGCCGGGGGAAATAAAATTATACCGGACAGGGGATGCTTTCGGACCATGTCACGTTATGTCATTAGGAGATGTATTTTTACAGCATATTTGATAAAATAAACGTAACTTCGCTACACAATCTTAATTTTAAACATCAAAAGAATTGGCTGCCATGATGGTTACTTCAATGGGATATATTCACTGCACGATTGCCAATAGTTGTGAAGGAGAATGCAAAACCGTCGCATATCGGTTATTCACATAAATTTTATTAGTATTTTTTTCCCTTCTAAAATTACATCAGTTTTAAGATTTACATACGTAGGTACTTGTAATCATCCAAATCGGTGTGAGTCAGTTATTGTAATTTTTTTTTGTCGATTCATAAGTGCGTTTATGGAGCCCAATTGAATAAAAAAATAATATTTTGAGCTTGAGTTTGATTTAAATCAATTCAGTACATACAAAGGCACAAATGTAGTTATTCACTAATAGGAATTCTGTCAAAACTATCAAAAGCATCGATTTCACGTGAAGCCCTCTCGCTCAACAGTATTAACAGAACGGTTCATAAAATTAATACAACAAGCAATCACTCGTGAAATGAATACCTGTATTAAAGGGTGCATGAGGATTAAAAAATAACAGCAATTTTCGGCAATCGTATTTGGGGTTTAAATTAAATTGCGCTGAACCATCTCGTATTTTTTTCTAGTGGATATAAAATGTTCATTAAAGCCTGGGTATATTTCAGTTAGCAAAAATAGTACACCTTGTATGTCAGTCTATTACTAAGAGCGATGTTTTTTTAAACTAATGTTATTTTATGAAGGATATTTATGACTAAGATACAAAACTCAATGTAGTAACCTTTATGAAAGACTAGAACACAGCCATATTTGATTTTCTAGCCATTTGACCAGAAAACTGTTTGTGTTTTGGATTTTCCAAACATTATTCAGGTACAGTTTTTATTAAAGTTCTGTTTTTACCACATATAACACGGAACCCTCAACCTCCCACTTGATAAAACTTGCTTAAAATTCCCACCCAACGGTTTGTATTTCACTAATTTCTACATATAGGAATAAAAAGCATAGCCAATTAACATGGAGGTATTCGAAAAACAATCCACGTATCGGGTTCAAACAGGGAACTCTTGGCCACACGGAATTTTGTTTTAACATTTTTTTTATGGCAGTGATTCTCGCTGAAGTATTTTGGAATCCGTATCGACTATCACTTATGGAGATTTGTTTGGTGGAAAAGCTGCAGCGATTTGGTAAGGGTCATCAGAAGGATTTCATGTTTGTAGTACTTGTGTAATAGTTATGCAGAGAATTTTATACTTCAAAGCGTTTACTGCACTAGTTCTCCTCATCACTTATTTTAGGTATTTTTCTCTTTTCCATGGTCCGGTTTACCTTCTGTGATGCCGTAAAATCACACCGTACTCTTTTCAACTCCCGAAACATATTCAGTAATAGAAACATAGCACAACAATTATGAAGTATAAATTTTCTATCATGTACCTACCTAGTCTATTAAATAGTATGCAACTAAGACCGTAATATGGCCCAGGCCAACAACTAGGGTTTTATTATTAGCTAGGGTGTCACCGTCGATGGATACGTTTTCATCATCATCATTAAAAGGTACGTATAATAATATCCCTATGATGTAAATTACAAATGTCAGAAGATAGAAAACAGTAACATTTTATTAATTGATTATTTAAAAAAAATTGTTGCCGTAAAGTATCATAACCACACGCGCTTTTTAAAGAAAGTTTCGTTTATTTCCGAACCGCAGAAACGAACCTGACAGCAGATAACACTGGCGTGATCACGTGACGCCCCGGGGAGATGTGGTCTCGGACATTTTAAATATCATTCCGGTGAAAACCGGTGAAATGCGGAATAACCGTCAAGCGAAAACCGGTGAATTACGGAACAACGCGTCAGCCAACCGTAACCTGTAATGAACGGGTGTAAACAACTGATTGAAATGTTTTTCGATGTATTCTGGTTGCAGACTGGTGTTTGTTTTGCGGTTTTATTAAAATGAATGTTGTAATTGCCTAGAAACACTAATCGTATTATTCGATACAAATGAGTTAGTTCAAATCTGTTTATCACTGATGATCCTTGTAAATTGAAAAAAGATAAGTACTATTGAAAGTCCTGCTAAGCTTACGTACTAATTTGTACACTATTCCATATTTTGTTACACAAAATGGTTTTAATGATAATCACAAGTAGTTTTATAGCCTATTTCTAACGTTATGACCATATGCTTTACAATAATCACGATGACTATATTATTAAGCTGTAAAGTAATCAAAACAAGCGTGGTGATTAAGCCAAACCCCATCGTAACTATAACACGATTTAAAATTCTGGAGGCCTTGCCAAGAGGACATTTTATAGCTTGATACTTCACTTCTCTTTACTTTACTCGCATGTGTTTGTGAACCTTAAAGCATGTAAAATACTAACGTGAACTCTGGATAGCATGACAAACAGGATTGTAAAATTTTATAAGCAATAGCGGAAAATATTGTTTAGATTTAACGATCATGGCGCGTCGGTTCGTTGTCGTTGTGTGACGAAAATTGTGTCAAAACTGTAAGATTTTATCGTCCTTTATGAATATGGATTTTGCTGTAATAAAAATAAAGTATAAAATCATTTTATTGATGTCTCGATATTATGAGGGGTGCGCTTGGACTATCTTAGTATTTGCAAGTTCAGCTATTGTAATAGTTCGGACTCAGTTATCTTAAAATTAGAGGTCATTATTGAAACAAAGATACATCCTCTCATATTTTTATTTTGCTTCGATTATAAATGTTTGTTATAAAGAATGCTTACTAATTTTCCAATGGAATTGTAGTAGGTATGAAAGAAGCACTTCTATCACACAATTTTTCAAATGGCAACAATCTTAGGAAATCTGCTGGGTCCAAAGCAGATATAGCATTCTACATTTGACTATTATTCTGTCTGCAACTAAGAAGCAATAGGAAAATCTAACATCCTTTGTCTCCTAAAACGCGTGCAAGCACATATTTAAAACGATAGGAGCCGGCGTAAACCAGTTAAACCGGTTCGACACAGCCGTGAGTCATCCGGCAATCCATATTGTAGTATCTGCCCCACTAGTACCTCACTGGCTCGGCAATGCACTTGTGTTACTGTCTCCGTACGTCCACTCTCGCCGGCGGCTCGCGTGACACTGACGTAGTGACATAACACAAGGCACACGAGACAGTGTATAGTATGTATTATTATACTTACATACACTACATCTCTCCCTTATTAAATTAAAATAATTCATATATTTTATAAAGAAATATGATTTTTCCTCTTAATCATCATGACATGTTAATATGTATTACAATCATAATAATTCTTTTACCCCTCTAATCTAACTTGGAAACATTTAGGTTTAATCTTTAAGTCCTGAGCTCTCGAGGTGTTCATCCTTTGTCACCTTCCCCGCAATCTGCTTCTACGGCCCTCCTTTTCCGATCTCCATATTCCTTTCCTTTTTCTGATTGAATTTTATCCTTCCTCTTACTTCCATGTCTGTAGGAGTGTTCTTCATGCCGTGAAAAGAAGGAACTTGGTATGCGGTGTGTATTGAACACTGCAACAAAATATTCCCATAAGCCTTCTGTCAAACTCTATTTTTTATTTCTATAAGACCAATCGTTCTGTAACGGTGTCGTTCCTCTCCAGCCTTCATGGATGTTCAGGCCTCCATTATAGCTGGAAATATCTAAGCAGCGCGCTCACTGGCAGCTTATTACCTATCTTTCAAAATTTGTCTATTATGTTCTATATTCGCATTTTTTTTTCCAGTCTTCCATGCGTCATTTACAGACCTAGAGCTACCGTGGAACTAGATACAGCTCTTATAATTATTTCAACTATTAAATAATATCCAACTCTATAATAACCTCTGAAGCAGTATAACAGTGAGAAATTAGCCAGTTAACCAGTGGTCATATATATGTACTTTTACTCATACCTCTCACCTATTACTAACTACCTATAAGGCCACGGAGTGCGTAAGAACCCAACGACCGTACCCCGTCGCAGCACGTCACATGAAAGTGACCACTCTCTCAAAACCATCGGTGGCACTCTTAAAAAAGACATAGAAGTAGCTAACGCCTTCGAACATTTCTTCTCAATTATACCTTTGCCTAAATCGGGCGACAAAAGCAACCCATCAAACTTCAGACCAACCTCGATACCACCCTCCATAAGTAGCCTTTTTTCTTTTTGATCAGTTACCATTTTAATGTCTGGAGTTTATCGGCTGTACAAAACAAGATTACAACCGATGCACGCACCGCACCTACAAACATAACCTTGCTGCATCAAAGGGACCTGACTGCGTTGATCACTCAATCTTTCCTATCAAACTACACATTACGGTGTCACAGACGTTGCCCCAAAACTGATCGAATCACACCTCACCGACAGCACCATCATCACCATTATCAGGACACAAAGAGCCAATATCAAGAACACAAATTCGTCCGGTGTGGTACCATAAATGGGCGTGCCCCAAGGCTCCACACCAGCCTTGATTTTTTCTTACATATGCAAATGATCCTTCACACCCATCAAGGACCTACGCGAGATAGCTTTGTCTGCCGGTGATACCTCTCT
This sequence comes from Nomophila noctuella, assembly GCA_958496325.1. Taxonomy (NCBI): domain Eukaryota; kingdom Metazoa; phylum Arthropoda; class Insecta; order Lepidoptera; family Crambidae; genus Nomophila; species Nomophila noctuella. Next base: position 461,081 of record OY292490.1, read on the forward strand.
GACATTCAAAACTGGTAGAAATGAAAAATCATTTGACAAAGTTAACAGGGCTCTCTCGCAGATATCTCAATGGTTCAGCACCAATAATTTGTAACTCAATGTCATGAAGATCGAATGTGTGAAATTCATGATGCCCAATGTAAAGCAAATTCATACGCATATTACTCTGAATAATGCGCAACTAAAGATTGTCAGTTCAGGTATATTTTTAGGAAAAACCATCGATTCAAAATAACAATAGGGTTCTCACATAACTACATTATCGGGAAGACCCAGCTCAGCCGCCCACGCGGTTAGAAAAATAAAATATGTCACTGACGCCGAAATGGCAAGACTGGTTCACTTCCCTTACCTTCACTCTATTATATTCTACGAACCTCTGTTCTGAAACTCTGCTGCCGATGAGTCCATTTTCACATTGCAGAAAGAGCCATCCGCGCAATCCACAACCCCAAGCCTCGCGACTCGCCCAGGGACGCTTCCAAAGAAATTAACATTTCAACAGTTGCCTCCCAAAACATATTTGATTGTATTTTAAAAGTTTGATACTCACAACTTTGACACAAGAAACAAGCACAGATCTGCCCATCCAACTATCCGACTTGGTAACTGGAAATACTTCCGTAGGATTAAACGTACAAAAGCCCAACAAAGCACTCAAAACCCTGTCGAACCGCCCCTACGTTATTTGAACTTAAAATAAAGAACCGCTTAATGAGAGAGGGATATTCTAAGATATTTCTATTTCTTGCCTCTCCCTCTCTGTTCTGTTTTTTTAATTTTTTTTAAGCTGCCTTTTGTATATAAAACATGATGTGGCATTTGAAAAACACAACTGTCGAGTTTCTTGCCGATTCTTTTCGCCAGTAACTGCCTTCCAATTCGGTGGTCGAGTAATTTTTGTAGCATTTTTGACGATTAAAGTGCTTCTATGAAGCCTATATTAATAAAGAATATTTTGATTTTGATTTTGAACCCTCCTTAAAATATCCCGGTTCTCCCTTTTAACCTCCCTGTTTTGTTGAGGCCAGTATGGAACCGTATTAAAAATTGAGATTTTACATTCTTTTGCATTTTTCATTTGAGGGCAAATATTGTCCACTTTGAGGACAAATATCTCCACTGCCACTTTGAATGCATCGACGCCATCGGATGATTCTGTATGAGCACCGGGCAAGTTTTCCTATTTCTCTTGGAGACTCGTTCCCACAAAATCTAGTAGTGTCGCTCTTTTCCTTAAAGGTAACGTTGCATCGACTGTATCATTCATTTTTCCCATCTACTTCTTACGGAAGTAGTATCTCCCTTCACATATAATATTTTCAATGGCGTCAGTGCGTACGACATTATTTTCAGGTTTTACAGGGCGACCTGAAATGGAAATTGTGGTGCCAGTGACCTTAGCGGTGCTAAATGTCTTTTTACCAGTTAACTTCATTATTCAATTAAGGTTTTCAGCCATTTTGTTCTAATGATATAACTACCATATGCTGTACTTTAAAGATAATGCTTGCCTAACCCTTATCAGGGTAGCAACTAGCTTCCCAATTTTATGGAGATTTTTAAACCAGTTTCCAATTTAATGGAGGTAACTTTGTCTATGCTTTAACTGCATAACAGAATTACCACTAAGTTCCCAATTTAATGGAGGTTTTTCCAACCAGTTTCCAATTTAATGGAGGTAACTTTATCTATGCTTAACTGCATGACAGAATTACCACTAAGTTCCCAATTTAATGGAGGTTTTTCCAACCAGTTTCCAATTTAATGGAGGTAAATTTGTCTAAGTTTACTACTTGACCAAATTACCATAGAGTTTCCAATTTAATGGAGGTAAATTTGTCTAAGTTTACTACTTGACCAAATTACCATTGAGTTTCCAATTTAATGGAGGTTCTCAAACCATTTTTAATTCCAACGTTTGTCAAAACAGACTGCACAAAGTACCTATCTTCTTTGCCTAACTACACAGGCTTTATCATAATACCGTTACAATAATTATACTTTTATTATTATTGTGAGTAGGTACTCTTACGAGATTATTATTATTATTATTAGGAAAGTAGGTCGAATAACCTTATCCAATAAATCAATTAACTAAGTTAGTTAAAATATAATGTGTAAAGGAATTATTGTTTTACATTTGTCCAATTTGTAACTATAGTCATAATTAGGAGGTTCATTATTTTTAACATGTACATATTAATAAACACAAAGCCTATCCTCTAAACTATTCTATCTAAACTATCTGCTTATCAATTTAATGATCAGAATTCTCTGCATTTTGATGTTATAAATAAATCAATTTAATGATTCAGATTGATCTCTCCAATTTGCTAATCAATTTTAATGATTCAGATTGATCCCTTCAATCATCATCATCATCCTAGCGCCTCTCCCGGTTGCATCCTCGGCCATTGCCTTGGAGCCCAGGGTACGCTGCGACTATGATCCTGAATTGATATGCCTGGTTATTTCAATGGAGCGACTGTTGTCTGACCTCCGTAACCACAAGGGGAACCAGACCAGTTGATCCCTTCAATCTGCTTATCTATATTGATTTTCATTTAATCAACATGTATATAATTGCAGAATAAACCTGCACCTTAATGTACAAGCGGCCATTTTGTTAAGAACGACGTCATTGGATTATAATTGTTACTAATGTCACAATACTGAAATAAAACATACTTTTAATTTATGGTAATTAATAATAATTAATAAATTCATTGGACCAACACACCAATTGCCCAGCCCCAAACCAAGCTCGAAGCTTGTACTATGGATGCTAGGAAACGGATAGACACACATAAACACCTTCCATAAACATCCATGACTCGAGTACAAATGCCGATGTTCATCACACAAACATCTGCCCCCAGCGGGATTCGAACCCGCGACCCTTGGCTCCGTAGCCAGGGCCTCCAGCCACTCGACCAGCAAGCCCGTCAATTGTTTCTTTTTTTTTTTTAATACGAAATAGGTGAGAACAGCCTCTGCACAAAGTATTTATTTGCCTAACTACGTACCTAGGCTTTATACTCGTAAATTTGAATTATAACAACATCCTGTTAAAATATATATTTTTTTTTTTTAATATGTGTTAATAAACAACATAATTAATTATAATGAAATGAGGTTAATTAACAGCCCATCAACGACCCACAGCGCGGGGCGAAGGGCCACATGACCGGCGCCAAACCACCGCCACAGTAACAAGCAATGGCTCAATCACTTTGTACGACAAAGAAAATCATTGCTCAGAATTCCGAGCCGCACTCGAAAAACCGACACGAATTCCGCTCGACCCGGGACGGGAATCGGACCCAGACCACGACCCGATACCTATTCCATTAGGTCAACAAAGTGAGGCGAATGGAATATTTAATTATCATAGTTAAGGCTTACGTCCGCCTTGTGTCTCAAACAAACATAGTAGTGAAGTAATGATAAATTATATGCACAGGTTATTAATTATACTAAATATTTTTTTTCTGTATTTAGTTCATTCGTTTAATTAGTTCATCTGTATCTGAAACAGTCTGCGGTATATTAGGTATGTGAAATTTTATTTTTCATTAGCAATCGTTTCCTTTTGTACGCCTCAATGCCAAGTTTTTTACCTACGTTAAAGTGTAGGTACAATACAAGGGACTACCCGAACGCTGGAATGTTGTTAGGATTTGCGCTCGAACTGCAATCAATTTCTTTGTGCGGTACTTATAGATTTACGCGTTTCTAATGTTTCTTTCTCTTCTTGAATACATGACCTTTTAACGTTAAACATTTAATTTACACACAATCTTATTATTAGTACGATTATTGAACGATAATTATTGAATGAATCGTGGTTTTAAAGATCACTATTTTTCCCTTTCTTTTCTTTTTTTTTTATGTAGTATAACGAACCTTTCTCCTCGTCGCCAAATGTAGTATCTGCCCCACTAGTACCTCACTGGCTCGGCAATGCACTTGTGTTACTGTCTCCGTACGTCCACTCTCGCCGGCGGCTCGCGTGACACTGACGTAGTGACATAACACAAGGCACACGAGACAGTGTATAGTATGTATTATTATACTTACATACACTACACATATAAATAACATTGTCCGCGGGATGTGATATATCGTTTATGAGGGACCTAAGTGCACTATTGTCGTTTTCGTCTCAACCGCCCCGTGGTTTATTGCGCGCCCATAAAAATGCATCGAACGGCGCATCCTCTGCATCGGTCTCGGCACTGTATGTTCAACCGACTTGGTGCATTAAGTTCGGAATAAAAATTTGTTTCTGGCGCATTCGGTTTATATTTTTCTTGGGCGTAGGAGTATTGAAATTTACGGTTATTGTGATTTTTTGTGACAGCGCATAGTGGAATCAAAAAGTAACGTAGTTACTTTTCAATCTTTGTAAAAAGAAAATAATAGATTGGTTTCAATTTCATAAAAAAACATTGGAAGTTATTTTCAGGCGAGAATCATAATACAGCAGAAAACATACCAAAATATCAGGAAAGTTCAGACACTATTGAATAATTTACTGAAATACCGAACATTTATTTATATTCTACATATTACACGCATTTAATCCTTCATAAATATTGAAAAAGATTTACGTTTATTTGAAATAACCAACTCAGATTTTTTATTTATTTCAAACATGAAAGAGCTTAAACGTATCATACCTACGTACCTTGCGGGTGGAAGCCCCCAAATATTATATAATAAAATATTTATTTTACGTTCATTGCTAAAAAACATCGTGTATTCTTTACATCTGTCAGAACAATGCATGTGATGTTGTCAAATATTTACCTACTTATTTTCTATTTACCCTATGCACACAACAAAGACTATCCCAAAATCTATTTCCATAAAACAGTAGACGATCACGTACGACGTCTTTCAATCAACACATCAGCCAGCGATGGCTCACGAACAAAATTTAATTCGAGAAGCATGCGAGATATCTATACGACACGTAAATACCAATGCGAGTGAGCTCGACTAACTCAACACTCGTGCTGTGAGCACAAGCGACACTGTGTTAAACATGCTACAGTACGTGCAAGACAAGTTGGGCCGCGTGAAGAAAACTGGTAGGTAACTGTTCTAGGCTGTTCTATAGCTACTTTGGTTTCACACAATTTCATACAGAAGCGAATAAAGGTCATTCCGGAGGGATAAGTAGTAGCGTTCTCATATGAACTGATCGTTTACCATCCTGCCTTCCCAAACTGCCTAGTGCTATGCCTATCAATATGTATAGCACCCCCCCTTCCACTCCTATTATTTACTTTTATTGGATTGCAATTCCAAAAAAAATATTAGAATATATAGAGAACAACTTCAGATACTTATTTCGCACTGTACAGCTTCAAACACTGTGCCGACCTATTGGAAAACAGCGGTGAAGTCAGCTCGTCACTGTGAAGTAAGAAAAGTGAGCGGGGAACGCTCACCCGCATACAAATAGTTTACAAATGGCAATGTCACTGACGCCGCTGCAAGGAACGGCTCTGATGGTTTTACATTGCAAATACAGAGGTTTGCATTCAACCTTCCATTCTAATTAAATGGGCCATTTGACTCAATGAGGTTGAGTGAAACAGAATGGCCAGCAATCTGTTTTTATTACCGTTCAGTATTGAAGGTCACGGCTTTTTACTATAAATGTTTAGCTTATCTTACATTCTGTGGGAAATCAAACGAATTACTCGTATAATGCGTGTCACAAATCAATTGCCATAGGGAGATAAATTATGTTATATATTCAAGCTAACTTTGGGGTTAGGCAATAATTGGTGTGTTAGTCCAAATAATTTAATTAATTTATTATTTATCAGCAGATAGTTCTATGTACAAGTACTAGCATTGTTTGGTAGATAGGGCATAATTGGAAAAGATTTCAAGCTTTGTTAATACAATACAAATATTCCTTCACATTTTGACAAGTTACATGCACTTAAAAAAGGTTTTTCCGAAAAACGGACGCGTCAAAAAAGCGGTGACATCTCTGAGTCGCTTTGACGTGCCACAGTCAGCCGCAGCCGCATTAATAGTGAAGGTGGGCGCAAAAAGGCCATTCGCAACCCTCCGAGGTGTCGGGCGTGCGAAACGCACTAAATTATTCCCCTGGGCCTCTGTGGACGGTTTAATGAATTTTTAATCAAATTACAACACGGCCCCGTGAGAAATTTTACAGATAAATCTTTGCAGTGTTATCATGATATAATAGGTGGATCATTGCGTCTGACGCGGAGGTATTTTCGCTTTCCGTGTTTCGGATGCGGAATTTTATTTGGGTTCTGTTTACATTGGAGGCGGGAGTTTGGTATTCGTAACGTTTCGGTGGAAATTAATAATGTTATTTATAGAATTTTGTAATATCAAATCTGTGGAATAATAATATTATCAATATTAAACCGACTTTTTTCGGGTTTGGGGCAAATCGTCCGAGCAACTTTTTTTATTCGGAAATCGTATGAGGCTCTCCGTCTCCTTCTTAGAAATTAGAAATAAGTCTTTGGACGTTAACTAAACACTTTTCTATAATGATTTAGGGTTTCAGAGCCTCGAATCGAAAAGTGTATTTCAAATTTTATGCTGATTTATAACGAATTTATAAATTTCAAATTTTTCCATTTACTCCATACACATTTTACAATAACGCCAACGTTATTACATTTAATAAAATTGAATATGAAACCCAGGCCTTGGCCCGGCCGCACGCAGTGACGTCAGTTGCAATATGAGTCGGCCGCGGGCCGCTGCCACTCACGTCAACTTCAGCGCATATTGCAGAATGCATTTATGCGCCCGATGTGAATTTTAACTCGCATATCCATCTTCAGCAGCCTTTCGAAGTCCACTGCTGGACGTAGGCATCCCAGATGTTGGGGGCTATGCTCATATTCAAAAAGATGGGTAGGAGGCTTGGTTACCAAAGGTTGTATTAGATATATAGGTTGTTGGTTAGTATGATGAACAAAGCACAGTTGGATTTTGCCCATACCCCGGAATTCCCCTTCTTATAACATCGAAAATTCGACACCCACGGGAAGACATGGGTTAGTACAATTCCATACCGTGCCGACAATAAATGACATTAATGAAATTCGTCATTTGCCTGCCTTGTTCCCATTCTGTCTGGGGTCGACGCAATATATTGACTTCTCCCATACAGGCTTATCATTCGTCATCGACTCATTTACACCTATTTACTTATGTCATTCTTCACACAATCCATTCATCTTACGACAGCAATGAAATTAATGTAAAATCCTTCACGCAGTGATGTCAGATGCAATATGAGTCACTGGCGGGCCGCTGCCACTCAACTTCAGCACATATTATTACAGAATGCATTTATGCGCCCGACCCGATGTAAGTTTTAACTCGCGTGTCTTTTTACTGCTAGACGTAGGTAGATTGGGGGTTATGCCCATAGCCACAACACCTTGTAAGCGGGTTGGTTACCGCCGTATGGTGAATGCTAAAACACACGGAGACGCTGCTGCCAATCTCCAACGCGCCCCTTGATCGCTTCAAATGCCACCCATGGATAGAAATGAGACAGTACAATTATCAGCCAGCATTAAATTTCATGATATAAGTATAAGCTGTAATGAAATAACATTGAATGTTAATTACATATTGAATATTATAAATCCTTCACGCAGTGACGTCAGATGCAATATGAGTCACTGGCGGGCCGCTGCCACTCAACTTCAGCGCATATTACAGAATGCATTTATGCGCCCGACCCGATGTAAGTTTTAACTCGCGTGTCTTTTTACTACTAGACGTAGGCAGATTGGGGGTTATGCCCATTAGCCATTAGCCACCACGCCGGGCAAGTGGGTTGGTGACCGCTGTATGGTGAATGATAAAACACACGGAGACGCTGCGGCCAACCTTGGACGCGCCCCTTAATCGCTTCTTATGACACCCTGGGTAGAAATGAGACAGTACAATTATTATCAGCCAGAATTAAATTTCATGATATAAGTATAAGCTTTAATGAAATAACATTGAATAATAATTTCATATTGAATATTTATCCTTCACGCGGTGACGTCAGATCCAATATGAGTCACCCGCGGGCCGCTGCCACTCAACTTCAGCGCATATTACAGAATGCATTTATGCACCCGACCCGATGTAAGTTTTAACTCGCGCGTCGGACGTGCACGAAAAGTTTCGATTACTTACACATACTCGTATGATGTTAATACGTTTGTCTCGGCGACATGTTAGAAGTTGTGTAAAGGGATGGTTAAGGGATGAGCAGTTCGTTTACAAGATTGTAAATGATCCATTTTAACATTTACATGCAAGTATTATTGCCAATTTGTGAAACTGTAGACTAACATTCATCAATCTACGAGTATACTAATATAAGCAAGCTGAAGAGTTTGTTCGTTTTTTGAAAGCGCTAAGCTCAGAAAGTACTTGTTCGAATCAAAGAATATTTTTTGTGTTGGATAGTTCATTTGTCGAGGAAATTTTATCCCTATATAGCCTTCCTAGGATAACTATGAGTTTAATATGGCTTGAAAGCTATATAGTACAATAACATATTGTGTGCGGAAACCAAAATCCACGCGGACGGAGTCACAGGCGGCTGCCAGTAACATTATAATCACCAATATACATAAGGCATCAGAGCCATCTCCACTTTGCCCTGCACTGATCCTGTACTATTTCGCTACTGTACCTACACTTGCTAATTGAGTTAAGGAGGCCGTACTCACCGACAGAAACATAGCAATATAATTATGAACTTACGTCACTATGGTACGTAGTAATAGTTTGTATTCCGTGACTGTGGTCTGAATTTCTGTGGCTGTTACACAAGAAGACAGTTGTGAGATCTCATCATACTATTTCATAAATGTGAAAGTTTGTTTGTCTGGATGTTTTTCCATCAATCACGCTAAAGCTACTGAACGGATTTTGATGAAATTTGATATACAGGCAGGGTATGAGCTGACTTAGTGATAGGATATTTTTTATCCCGATTTAATGCTCCTATGGTAGCCCATCGATAAAACAGGATTCTTGATATCGCGGTAAAGCTACGGGACAAAACTCGTTATGTACATGACAAGTTATTACACAGATCAGTACATATATCCTATATATTCACGAAAATGTTTAGTTACTAACACATTTAAAGCGAAAACTAAGTTAACGCAACATCGCCCCCATAATTTCGTACATACACTTTTATGATTATTTTTATTTTAGTGTAACCGCTCAAAATATTACTCGGGCATTGAGAAGTCTCGCCCCGGCATAGTAAAGTGACCCTCATAATGGTAGCGCTTATGGGCCCATAAAAAGGAGATCGAGCCCTTTTTTCAATATTTCCAGCTTCCCCGGCTTATTCGAGGCGAAGTTTGTAAAATTAATTATTGAACGGGATTTTTGATAACGCGTTTTGAATTGCCCTTTCGGAATTTGTTTTAATGGATAGACGGCCGGCATTATCCTGCCCGGGAACTTACGTTCTGATTGATGACTGCACTGTAATTTGTTTGGGAAGGAAATATATAAGAAAATGTTTGTAATTTGTACTGCATTTTTGATAAGGATAAGTATAATTTATTTTACAGCTGCGTATTTTGTAGAAAAAATTGAAATTATTTTAATTGTCTTATTTTTTTTCAAAACAAAAAACAGAGAACCAACCCATTTGATGAATATAAGAGAATACTTATATTTCAGTTGTTTTGCTCTTAACTTTTCAAATAATCTTCGATACCTTTAAGTTGCATATTAATTTTATTTAAATAAATACATTCCTCCGTCTAACACATCAATAACTTTGCCAAAATCCAATCTAAGCTTCTAGTTTGTACTACATTTTTATTGATCGGTAATTAAAGATGAAAACGTGATTATGTTTGATCTTATACATTTATATATTGAGATAATCAGTAAGTATGATGAAAAGCATCAAAGCATCGAAGCATTGATCATTCAACGTTCACAAGCCTATTGAGTTAAACGAAGTTGTTTTCGAATATCACACAATTTGTAAGTGGAAAGTTGAAAGTCCGCTAAACAGTTTGTTCAGACAAAATGTTCTCATTACAAATCTAGTGTTTGTTGAAACATTTCAATCAGACGGCGTTTGTTTTAACTGGCTGTGTACTTTGGTGCGGCTACGAAAGTGGCGTGAGTATAAACACTTGTTGGAGCAATTAAAATATTATTGAGAAACATTTGTCTGATTAAGAATCCTCTATAGCTGTTTGATCGATGTCTCCCTATGACTATTAACTAAACTTATAAAGTGGATTTTTTCACTAAGCTCCTTCACATCACTTTTCTTCAAAACTTTTGGACCTCGGTGTTTGATCACGCGCATGTTTGCAATAATTCAAGACTAACAACTCGTGCTTGTGCACAAGTAAGTGCGCAAGCACTCTCTATTCCCTCAATCTCATAGTTTGGTGGGATAGCAATCTGACATGACCGTGGAGATATAAGGCACAGGAAAAACGGCTTAATGTGCCTTTCGAAACACGGAGGATCACGAGATAAAATATTCGGTCACCCATCCGATGACTGGCCTCTGCGGAAGTTACTCAACTTATAAATCGCAGTCCAAGCGCGATAACCACTGCGCCAACGCCTCCTCAAAACAATAACTTTTGTTTCTAATAAAATACAACGATATGAGCAAGATAGCTGGCAGGAACTGGATGCGAGTCGTCAAGGATTGGGCTGAATGGAGAGCCCTATGTCCTGAAGTGATTAGGATGTCGTTTGAACACCTCATTTGGTGTGTTTCCTTAGTAATTTAATCACTCCCCGCTAACTGTATGGCCGCATCAACTCGAGCCGTTGTGTTCCGCGTACGTATTTGCTTAATATTTTCGAGAAAGGGCGCCCGCGGTTCCCATGCATATTAGATTATAAATAACACGCCGTCTCCACGTCTCGGCCACTTCCAGTCTCGCATCTCACTTTAGAGATATCTGGATGGAATTGAGTTTTGCCGGCTACGTAATTGTTGTTCTGCTTAGTTAGTTAATTTATGTCTTCTTAAGGAGGGAATTTTGTGCAATCGGCAATTATTTTATTTGCGGGGTAGTTTTTTTAACAATAATTTTCAAAGAGAACATCTTGATGATGATGGCAGTAAATAATATGAAAGTTATCTTTCGTAACAAGGCAAAATAGACGCACGCTTAGCCGGCCATAGCTGCTAAGGAAATATACGTATCGCAAAGTATCAGCCTATAATGCTGTTCTGCAAGACAAAGGCGTTATCAAGCATTGTAGTGCCAATGCGTAAGGGAATGCCATCATCCGACTTTTCCTGAGCCTTGATAGACATGCAGCATAATTTCCAACGCAACATAGTGTGAAATACATTGGTTTTCAGACCATGCGAGACGATTAAAACTAAGTAGCAACATCAGCCACAATAAACGTTCCAGTTCAAACTTTAAAGCGCACGACATTTAACGTCGAGTGCATAAAACTAAATTCCATTAGGCCATTAAGCTCCGCTCGTTTCATATCGGAAACTGCAAACACCAATATACCATATTCTTTTGAGTGTGAACTCCGCAAACGTTTGCTTTGGGATTGGAGCGGTCCGATGGAGGTTCAATCCTCTCGGTACATGCAACGGCACGCGTCTGCGTATCTCGCATTGGTCGTGGCGTGTTTTATTAGAGCGTTTTTACGCTACCTTTTTGGAAGATGTTTGCGGCTCGTCCGGTTTTTAAGTGGCCTGTTGGGTATCGGGTCTTCAGGTTCCCGCTTTGGTTCGCTCTTCGTTTTTCGCGCTTGTTTATTGATCTGACGCGTTTTGAGGTTGGAGGGACTGGAGTGTTGGGTGGAGGTTCTGGTTTTGCTTACATTTTTAGCTGAAGTAGACATGAAAATGTGAAAATAGCATGTTCTTCTGCGAAAAATTATATTTTAGGGTCAAGGCAATTATGACACTCTTACCAAGTTTTTAATTTATGCTCCAGAATTGACATTAATAAACTTACTGATATTTATTAGACTATAAGTCTATACTATAAGTGTTAGAGCCTCCAGCCCCAAAAGACGTAAGTTGGTAAGCAACTTTTCTTTCCAACTTAACTATGAAGAGTTTTACGAAACTTAAGACCTCTCATATTGTAAAAGGTAAAGCCTACTTTCCAACCAAAACACAAACATAAAACAATAATAGTATGTTAGTGTTTGTAATAATGAAGATAACAAGGGCAAGGACGAAACCGCAAACACACTAACCGAACATATAGCACTTAAAGTTTTAATTGATGCTAACAAAGTCACGCAACTTATCATAAGCCCATTAAATAATTGTTATGGCGGTGGGGCGCAGGGCTCTTTAAAAGGGTCGGTTGTGGGTAACCGCAGAATAACAAATAGATTACTACTTATAGTAATATTGATTGCTAGTGTCATTGGTAGAAGTGCAGCAGAAATAAGTTTTTACTGAAGATTCTTGACACACAAAGTTCCGTTGTATTTATTTTTATATGATCCCTAAGGTACCCCTGACTAACCTCGAAGATCAATAGCCTAAAAACTCAAAAGTTGTGGATTCAATTTCTGACTTGAGTCGACGAAGACATTTCTTGAAATCTGATTGTCTAGCTACCACCAATTCACCGTTTTAGCAAAATATGACACTAATAACCGTAACATTGTTTCGTTTGCATAAAATCTATCCTAGAAATGTCCTAGACACAGAATATTATTTACTGCATATGACATAAAATTAATTTGCTGTGTTCACGTACATTTTTTGAGAATATTTGTATATTTTCTTGTTACTTGTTTTATAATGTATTTTATGTCCACTTATAAGATCTACCCATCTCTTTGCCTATCTTTTGAGAAATTCAGGATCATTGTTTAGGCACTCCCTGATTAGACCGGGACAAAGAGCTCGAGAAATGATGAAACATCTCTATTGGGACAGAACCTGCTCTTACTTCAAAGGTTTCTGAACGTAATATTCCCTATTCAAAGTCGACTTGCCGCAGATTTTCAAAATAAACGTTACACCGAGAGAAACTCAGTTGAATTCCTTTCCAAGAATAAATTTCGGAATTGTGATTTAAACGAATGATTCCGGAATCGCGGATTGCGCGATAAAATTAAATAATGTATTCAACTTTGATGTTGAATGGACCATTGATCTGTGTTTACGCTGGCAAATCTCATATAGAATAGAAAAGAAAGTAATCTTGGATAGAAATGGTCTATCTGTACCAATGGAAAGGAAATATCTAAATATATTAATATAAAATCTCGTTAATAAAGGTCCACTTCCTACTTTAATTTAAAAATAAATAAGATATTTGAAACATTGTGTTATTTGATATAATTATTATTTTAAGATCAATATGAAAAAATAAATTAATAAAGTTCATCCCCTTAACGGCAGATTAATAAGGGTGTTGGTATCCTGTATCACTGGCATATTATGTTTTCTGTCCAAAAATTAACGTATACCTCGTTAATTAGAAAATCGTGAACCTTTCTTGTAAAGCTTTGCAGTGTGACACGAGATTTGAACCCAAAATAATTGAACTGTAACTTAGCTACAAAATCACACACAGTAATATACTCGCACATGATGTCTCGTTGTTAACAGCTTCCAAAAACGCTGTGTAATTTCAACAGCTGCAAACACACGGTCACCCGTGTGTGAACCCTACCAAAACACGAACTGATTGACCCGTCGTATTACGCCTATACATATTTGCGAGATCGCGATACACGCCTGCAGCCTATATTAAATGTTTACAAACGAACGTACCGGGTAAACGCAAACAATGTACGCGCAGCCGTGGGTACTCTGAATACCGTGGATTTGCGCCCAATATCTCCTAATCCTTCACATAATTTATTCCTTTTGTGACATCAAAGGCGCAATTTAGCGTTTTTAGATCCCGTGTCTTTATGAGTGTGTTTGTTTTTGTAAAACGTTCCAGTTATTTATTTAGCAGGATTATTTATTAGCGTTTCATTGGTCAGCGTTTGAGCGTTCCGCAAATCTGATGGTTTATGTTTGTACAACTTTTTCTACTGGAAAACGTAACGTATGGTAATGCAGAATTTTGATTAAAAGCAATCGAACGGAAGGTTTTATGTTTTTGCATTCTAGAATACTTTTTGAACGCCTCGATGGTCTAGTAGTTTAGGTACGGGGCCAAAGTTTCGATGTCCTGGGTTCGATTCCCGGGTCGGGAATAAATTGTGTTGATTTTTCTAAACATAGCCCGGGTCGGTGATCGCCATCCCGCATTTGGCAAAGATGGTGATTGAGCAAAACCCATCTTTGTAACGAAACCATGATACAAATGATGGACACCTTGGCCCTGCATCATCATCATCAACATGTTGCAAATACAATATCCTCTTCAAAACGGAATCGTATTGAAGTTCTGATTTCAAAATTTCATATATCAAATGGATGCAGCTTACTTCTTAAAAAGAAGTTGAGAAATATGAGTAACTGTTATCCTCTAAAAAGAACCTCAAAGCAAAATAGTCTACAATACTTTGTAGATTTACGTAAAAGACCTCATTTTATTACCCAACCGGTGCTTAGCAATAGGACTTGAACATAACATTAATGTGAGCTTTACGTCGAAGGATTATTATTTAAGAGCGTGTTATATTTGAATTTCAAATGGGTTCATACGTACACAGAAGGTATGTGTAATATTCGTCTGTTTGCATAAGAACTTAAACGTCTAACCTTAACTAAAACTATCATCGATCCAAACTAACGGAATATCAAAGTAATATTTGCTCTCATATCAGTTCAATTTAGTATAAATTTAAACTTTGTGATATGCAATCAGTAGACTAACATACAGAAGTTTTATGAACTTACTAGATCGTTAAACTTGATAGTTAGTTGTTCTCGAAAGATATCTTTAGTAGAGATTTTTATGTCAAGAATACTCTTTTTACACTATGTGTTTGCTTATAGATACTGTCCGTTCTCTTTTATTTATGTTTTTTGAACCCCAATCCTTAAATTAATAATGTTGTTGGTCTTTACGAAAGAAGAACGAAACAAAGAATAAATGTAATTAATAAATACAGAAAATACCATTTCCATTCAATCAGGGCATCGACCTTTCTCAATTGTTTATCTCGCACCCACTCCTAAAAAATGTAGAAGACCTTGCAAAAAAACTCAAATGTTCTTCAGACGACTTCCCGCAAAAAGTGCAAAAACGATCTCACTGAAAAAGGCAAAAAAGGCAAAATGTGCCTCAAATGAATTCTACTTCGAATGCGAACATCGTCATTCGTCGTTAGCCGGTTACGGTCGAAAACAAAGCCGAACCCTGAGCATAAGATGCGCCCGTTGACCTCGCCCGCTGCATCCAGTTGCACAATCGGTTAAACATTGCGCAAACGATGAGCTGAAGCGATCCTTTTAGCATTTTATAGTAATCTCGAATGTCGCCTCTGGTAAAAACACAGTTCATTGGGCAGGTACAATGCTTGAAACTATTTGTTACGCCCTAAAGCTAGTTTCCAGTGTATCCAGTGTGATGCTGGAAAATGGATGAGTCTGATATGATATCAATCAAATAAATGCAATAAATTCCTTGGAATAACACACAAATTACCTAGCCCCAAACTAAGTTCAAAGCTTATGAAAGCTAGGGAACGGATAGATTTAAAAACGTTTATAAACATCCATGACTTGAGAACAAATGCCGATCCCGCGCCCCTTGGTTTTTTAGCCAGGGTCCCTCTCCACTAGACCATAGGTCCCGAAATTTCCATTAAAAGATGTATCTAGCTAGGGGTTACAACGTAAAACACAATAAACCAGATCCATATCTTAAAATATAAAAATGATCACAACCTGCTACGACACAGCAAATATCCAATCGCAATGATAACTCAAACGGACCTTTACTCAAACAAGTGAGTGCAAACTCGGAGGCTACCGAATCACACACAATTAAACTTCGTTCAAGTAACTGTAAAGCGAAATACACACTGATCGGTGTTGCCGACACACCCCGCCGACACAATCCGGCAGGCTATGAAAATGATCATGTCGGCAACCTATGCCCGAGCGATTTTGAAGTCTAGCGGATGGTCAGATTCGTACTTTTACCGACTTACAATGCCTGAATCGCCAAGCGTCGGCGGGCTAGTAACCGCCGACAAAAAGTTGCCGACATAGATCGGCGTCTGACGAACACAGTGTGTATTGCTCTTAACTCTTACCACGGCATCTAATCCTCGGGATAATTGATCCGAGTGGAAAATTATAGTAACTTTAACACTAATACCAACAGACGTTTGCGAAGCGTCCCATGCCGGCGAGTCAATATTAATACAGGAGCCGTCAATTATCAATGTTTAGTGATGCTTAAAATCGCGGTCTCTATCTATAAAGCTTGCTTGGATAGTTGGTGCGTAGGGTTTTCAGTTTGAGTTCATATTTCGACCTTTTCGAGGTTGGTTTAATGGAGTGGCAAGGAATATTCCTTCGACTATTTTGTTCTTAAGATTTCGGCGCGTTGTTAAAAGCTTTATGCCAAAGTAAAACAATTTTATGATATGAACAATTTGCTTCAGTTATTGATAAAGATTTTTTTAAATCGATCCCGTTTTACACAGGTTTCGGAGTTCATATATTTTTTTCAATTTCAAATAAATTTTCTCCCACGTAGGATCAGACTAGTTCTAGTGTAACAAAACTAACGCCCAAGCGTGTAAATACTGTAAAATAAACAACAAGTGCAAGTTTCTTAAATGAAGCTATAAATATCACTGTAGTCCGCTGTTTTTCTTACACAAAAGAAAATTCATAACATCACGGGCTAATCTCAAAAGCTAGCTGAACCGAGCTCACGTTAATTGTCCTCGTGTAATACTCTCAGAGTGCAAATTAGAAAATCTATGGCCGTCCAGCGGGGGTTATTAAACAAGCGAAGAGGTAGAGTTGATCAGGGAAAGATATACAACTATTTTGTATTTATTTTAACGCTTTTCTATAATGAAAACGTATTTGAGACAAAGTGTAATGCAATTCTTTATTGGTTTTATTTTTATAGATATTTCGATTGCTACTACTACTACATACTATACTTTATGCAATAGTGATTTATCATGAAGAACAGTTTAAAGTTTTCGTGCTTTTAGCGCTTGAAATAATTACTGACATTGCATGAATACGCTTGCCAAATTCAGGTTGGTGATCACAAACCCAGACTTGGTCCAGAAAAAAACCGACACACATTTTGTCAGACCTGAGAATCGAATCCAGGACCAAAACCTGGTACTATCTCCAGTAGACTTTGGAGAAGTTAAAAAAATTGTGCTTTCATTTTATATATGTTTATTTTGCATCAAAAGTATGTATGTAGAAAATATTAAATGCCAGCTACATGACATCTTGAGATTGACACAATAGAACTGGCACATTTGCAACTATTTCCCCGCTCATCGACCCTCCTCGCTTTCATCAAACACAGCACTGTCGCTTGTTTTTTGTCTCTATTAGAGACTCGACTGTATCGATTAGCAGTTAATCTCAATTGGTGTCCAAAGCGCGATTAAGCTGTTTGGATTGGACAAAATAAACGCCTAAGCAAAGATCATCAGTCTTTTAAGGAAAACAATGATAACAATTCTTGCCTTCCCGTTAAACAAACGTTCAAAGTAGTTTTCCTGTTACACTGTTTGGGGAAAGCGGGAATACATATTTGAACTATTCTTAGAAACATGTGGGGAAAATGATAGTCTTTAGATGGAAAGTTAAAGGACAGATAAGTAAGTTTTAGTTGTCTCATTAACTTGTATTCTTCGGAAATAATAATTAAGTGCTATATTTCCATGAGAGAAAAAAAACATCACACACATTTTCATGAGAAAAACATTCTTTTTCTCAATTTTCTGCAAAGCTTTCTGCCTGTTCAATTATTCGTTGGTTTAAAGATAGCAATATTCTTATTATCTTCTTTATATTTCGTCAGAAAAATCATTATGCAATAATGTTTATTCCGATATTATGACTTTTACTTTTAGATTCCCTTCGTCCGCGTGGATTTCAGTTCCCTTTTTTTCGCAATAAAAGGTAACCTATGTTCTTTCTCAGGGTCTAAAGATTGTCGTGTCCAATTACACCAAAATCCGTTGAGGGGTTTAAGCGGGAAAGCGTAACAGACAGACAAACAGTTACTTTCGCATTTATAATTTTAAGTAGGGATAACATAATAAACGCCGCTCATAACATTGTTTGTCTAAAACACGTATAGACTTACATAAAAACATTTTATTAATCCACATTTCATAGAAGATGAAGCAAAATCTAAAGCTCTCAAAAATCACCACATTTTTCCCCTCTCCCTTGTCTCTCCTATACTTTACCTTCAAGACAATATACAAGTAAATAGACAGTTTGTTGCAACACGACGATAAGACACTCGTAACAGAGTCGACGCCCCGGTTAACCCCGAGTTCCTTGACGCAACTGCAGCTGAGAGGTTTAAGTTGAAAAATTAAGCGTTTATCAACGAGACTTGACGGAGATTTTATATTTGGTTGTTGAACTAGGTACTTATATGCATACTTTTAAAGACTGTTGTTGTGACACAGCCATAACGTCAAGCAGTAATTAATCTATCTCATATAATAATCTGAAGAGTTTGTTTGTTTGTTTGTTTGAACGCTCTAATCTCAGGAACTACTGGTTCAATTTGATAAAATATTTTTGTATTAGATAGTCCAGTAACGAGGAAGGCTTCAGACTATTTGAAATCCACGCGGACAGTGTTAAGGTTTAGTCATTATTAGTGCTTTAAACGGAACGACAAAGTCTCAATCTTAAATGTATATTATCATTGATTTGTAAGTATTGACAGAAGTAAAATCTGGCGCGATGACCAAGAATTAATCGAAACTCAAGCGAAACAGGTAATATATTCAAAGACTCCAAATAACACACAAAATACACATACTCGCCCTCATACACACACAAAGCCACGCTCTCTCGCATGCACGCGCCAACTAATTGCATGCATGCTTTTTAATTAATTTATAACACCATAAAGGTAAGTTTAAATAGAAACTATTAAGTTGTAACATAAAACTTATTACTGCAATATACTTTGAGTGAGTGAGGCACTGCTTTCCGTAACTAGAATCAAGCCTAGCACGGAAAGGGGTATTTTTATAACTCACTAGCGGCTGCCCGCGACTCCGTCCGCGTGGTTTCAGGTTTCCGCACACATTATACTTCAGCCTAAATTAGATAGTTATTTTGTCAAGGAAGGCTTAAAGCCTATAGTTTAACACTAAGCGTATGGAAACTGAAATACACGCGGACGGAGTCGCGGGCGGCCGCTAGTGATAAAATATTGGGGAACCCTGCTGCCCTTAGTCGCTTCCCATAACGCCCATGGCATGTACTCAATTCGAGTTTTTAGTTCATGGCTTTAATCATTTATATTTAATTAGGATACAGAATTTTCAAAAACATAAATTCGCACAGGTACAATTATACAAACGAACTTAATTACGAATTTCGTATTAACCGATGCCTTTGTAAATTCAAAGTAGCGGAAAATATTGGACATGATAATATTTAATTAATACAAGCGCTCAATTTGTATGTTTGTGTACTGAATACTCGTAAATGACAAGCAAATCATGCGTGCTTAAGTAATTGGTATCTCGTAATTGGAGAATTTTTTATATAATTAATACTGTTTGGTCCATAAAATTATTTACATACTAGTTTTTGGTAAATTACTCAAATGTTTATTTAAAACCATATTATACAATTTTCTATGAGTGTTTCACAAAAAAATATTTATTTTTGCTTTCTATATAATGTTTTCTAAGGTTTACGCGACTGTGTCTCGTAAAATAAAACTACTTTTAAACGGATATAATCGCTGTATAATTTTGAAACTACATATGTATTTACAGGAATACCCGACGTTTTAGCACCTTTTTAGGAGCCTTTAGAGGATACGGGAATGCATTCTATTTTGATACGGTTTATCAAAAACTCATATTTCACCGAAGATAACAATAATATTAAGCCGCCAAAGACACGTTTGAAACTAATACCTCAAAAAGTAGTGAAGTATTTAGTTACCAAAACTGCCAAATATTCTGTTACAGACGCAAATACCAATGTCATGAACTTATTTATAGAACAAATCTACTAATAACAAGCTGCCATTACATATATCTCATCATCTCAATCTGAAATAGGATTAGATTTCCTATTTAATTGGCTGTTCGTACTTAACACTGCGTATATATCCATCCCGCTCTCCAATTATTTCCGTCAATTATCATCACCAAGTCTTAATCCTTGGTAAGCCAGGCACTTTAATAGGGGTATTATGTTACATTGTAACCTTGCATACTTAAGCATATAACATGTAATCTTTAGTGTTTTGACCTTACTTAACTAACTTAAGATGTGGATTTGGTTCCCGGGTCAAGCATAATTGATTAAGATTTTGTGTAAGACAAAAACAAATTATGTCATATGATGCATTTAAGTTGATTATTATCCATGCCATTTCCTTATTTTTTAACAAAAATGTTTGTATAAATCTGTTTGAAAAATTAATTTAGTAGTTCGTGATGTTTAGATTAAAATAAATTTTATTTTTCGGGTGAAATTCCGGTAAGATATCACCAACTAAAGTGTCAAGTTGTGACGTTGATCTTTATAACTTTTTTTTTATACTTGGTAAATGCCAATACGCATGCTCCCCCCTGGATGGTTGAAATTCTTACGCCGGCATATCTTTTGACAGATATTACCGTAATAACGTCTCAAGATTAGTAAATCTGCCTCTCCAATGATGTCTTCCGGATAATTACGAATTAACCTTGTTGAAACAAGACGGGAGTTGTACCTGTACAAATAAGCTGCGGAATCACTATCTGTTTTTGCTTACTTTGGGAAGTTTCCTTTGCCCTCGCTATTGCCAAATATTGTCGGAGAATTTGCAAAATCATACATTTTGACGTTGGGAATCGTGAGATTGTTTTTTGATAGTTTAGTGTTATATTAATAATTTATTATGATAATAATAAATAACCTTTGAAGCAAAACCTTTGAAGCACACATAACTTCAAATGAAGGAGGCCTTGGCCCTGAAGTGAGGCAGTAATAGGTTGATCTTTCAAGCGACCATGGAAAGTTGATGCAATCAAAATGCTAGAGTAATTTGGAAATGAGTAAGAGCATAGTCTCTTACCCTTAAAGTTGGTGATGTAAATGTTCCTGAGTGACATTAATCCTGTACCTACCACCAGAGTTTTAGCCATCTCATTGGCTTTTCAAATTAATTTAAAATATTTATTTATTGACATAAATAAACAAATATTTTATTTATTTATTGACATAAATTAACTTTAATAGGCAGGCAGCGACAGAACTGATCGGCTGTATCTTGCTAATTCCACCTCAATTAGGTCGCATTCAGTGCCGTAGTTTGGATTTTACTTCCCACAGCGACATATAACGTCTTAAAAAAGAACTACACCCATCGAAAACCACTCACCCTACAAACGCCCTTCACGGCTCTAATCCGGGGGACTTAAGACCGTCCCATTGTTGCAAATCGCAAACAGGGACTGCGTAAATATCGGCTACAACCGTCTGCCACCGGTGCCTATGCAAATTACATTTGCAAGTAATCCACTCAGCGAGATTGCTTCTGATTGATAGGAGCAAATTGGAAACAGGGTACGCAGCGAACGCCCGGGGACACGCGTCAAACGCTACTGTGGGCTGGACCAGAAAAAGCAGCCGGCGGATGACTCTTGCTCCATCATAGAATTGACTGGAATAGTTTGAATAGATAAGTATTTTTTTTATGTTATAGAGACTCCAGTGTTTCAAACACGACCGAGTCTAGTTTGACACACTAGCAAGTAGGAGAACGAAAAGTCACCAAACCGACAATTTTCCACGAGTCAGAGACTTCTCCTGTGCAGAATATGCGGTAGAACCTGCTGTCCTAGAGATCTGCAAAGTCATGCAAGCAATTGAATGGCTTCGTCGTCTATATGATTAAATCGTCTAAAATAAACGCAAAGGCTAATGATGACAGGGTGCCAATCAAACAAGAGGGTCACCTGGTGGTGAGTGATCACCGCTGTCCATAGACATTAACAACCGCACAAGGGTCGCAGATGCGTTGCCTGGCTTTAAGACCCCTTACTCTCCCCAACTGAGCTACATGCTAAGAGAATTTGAGAATCGATCCGCTTTATAGTGCAAAGGAAAAAAGCTAAGTCAACCGGTAAGATCAACAAGTGACTGATAGTCACAAAATGCCTCGGGTTTATCCACCACCAATAATGTTTTCTGATATTCAATTAGTATGAGAAATGTTCTAAGATTGCTACAGGAAGATCCGCGGTGTCTTCACGCAAAAGCATTGGGGATTATTTTGCGATAAGAAATAACATTCGTATATTAAACATACTAAAGTACCATCAAATTAATTATTGCCTTGCAAAAGTACCCAATCAGCAAAACAAGTACACAACACGGCGTTAAGTTCGACCGGGCATATTTCAAAACAAATTGGAGCTCAACATTAAAATGATTAACTCCGCGAGTCATGCATACCTTGTAATTACTTGTAACAAAGGAAATGAAACTTTACGGGGAAATGTTACGGCGGCCTACACGCCACGCGACTTATCGGAGGACCATACTAAGCCTTTGTTATTAGTTTTACAGCGTTTTTTATAGCCTTAATTGAAGTTGACACCATTCCGTGTGTTTTTATGGGACGGTTTATTTGTTCGGCTATTGTGAATTAAAAATAAAAGTGGCCGCGGCAATGGTTAATGCGTGCTTGTCTGTATGCCTCGCTTTGAACTGATGCGGTCGTTAAATGTTATCTGTGCTGTGTTTTTTCATATATATTGTTTTTAATAACGTAGGGTTTTATAGGTTTTAGGTCATAAAAACTGACTTCGATAAATATTTTGACGACCCGCTTGGTGTAATGGTCAAGATGTTGCCTATTACGCAAGAGGTCGCGGGTTCGATCCCCGCACAGGACAAACATTTGTGTGCATGAACATGTCTGTTTGTCCTGGTCTGGGTGTTATATATGTATCTATTTAAGTATATTTGTAATACCACTGTTGATTCTGATGTCTGTAACACAAGTGCTTAAGCTACTTAACACGGGGTCAGATCAATGTATGTGATGTTGTGAAAATATAAAATATATATATAAATATTAAATCGCGAGCTCTATGGGGATGGTAAACAACGTGAATATGGCGCCTGAACTGTTTATGTCGCTTCTGATTGACAATTTATGAAACTGAGGGCTTGTTGTTTTGAATCAACCTTGCAGCTTGTAAGTTCAACAAATTTCTTCAATTATTTAACATTACAACGGGACTAAACGCGATATTGTTTTATAAGTACATGAGTACTTACTATCAAACAATATCGCGTTTAGTCCCGTTGTAATGTTAAATAATTATAATGCAACGCGAAAGTTTAAAGTTATAAATTTCTTCAATGTTTAACATTGAAGAAATTTGTTAAAATTAAAAGAGCTCGCAGAAAAATTGTTGTTGTTGTTGTTGCATAATGCAATACAATTTTTTTTCTTGCCGTCATAATGTTTATTGGGACGTGAAATATTTAGGACCCAAGGTGATCGTGTATCGTGGAATTAACCTTATCTCACATTCTTTCAGGGAAAAATAATAATTGACCTTCTTAAGACAGAACAAACGCAATCCAACATCTTCAGAAGCCGACTTAACCGTCTATTTGACGTCGTAAAAACCCATCACAGTCTAAAACCGGGGATCAATTTATCCCGGTAATAGTTTCGGAATTAATCATTTCGCTAAATTCATCGCAATCGAGCCCCACTCAAGCCCGAAGCGGCCAAATACTCAATTATGTTTTAAATTGAGCTGCGTATTGGAGTTGACGCGTTCGGTCACTCCGTGCGATGATCGACGTTCAAATTATACATTTCGTTCGTCAAACGGCTTCGGATAGCGAAATTAAATCACGTTTGGAGCTTAGTTACACGGTTTTAAACGTTTGTGGTTGACGGTGATTCGGCAATTCTTGTGGCGGGACAAGAGTGTGAAAGTGGGAAACGAAATCCGTGACATTTACGGGTGTTGCCACCCGCTCATGAGATCTACGAAGAAAATAGGAGAAGACTTTAATAAAATAAAGTATAAAATAAAAAGCTATGTACTTACATATGGCAAAAGATCTTTAATATCCACTACGTTGAATGTATACCTATATTGCGAACAAAATATTGAAGCAGCATTAGAAAAAAAAACGTGAAGCAATCAATCGAATAATAATATAAAAGCTTCTTATACAACCGTGATTATAGGCACGCCTCTTGAATTTTATTGCCCAATTGTGAAACACAGAATAATATTTGTTCTACCAACTTTTTACAACCCGAATCGAAGAGGGTTTTCAACTTATTAAACAGCATCCATACTTTCCGGCCAATTGAAAAGGTTCGAGCTATAAATACGAGTATAAGGGACTGAACACACGTGTAGTATTTTTTTCGGTTTCTAGGAAATATTGTTGTTTTAAAAAGGTGCAATTTTTATCGTTTAAGTTTGTTTTGTAGTATAGTTAGGCATTATGCTTCTCAGATTGTTTCTGAGAATTCGGAATCTGTATGTTTTATTTTCATTAAATTTACATTTTAAATTAACTTAGATCTCTCCTGTTGTTGTTGTTTCTTATATGGTCCATTTCAGCTAAGATGATCCCGGTAATAGCTTGCCTTCAAAGGTAAATCGACACTATTCTTCTAAAGTAATAAGGCTCTACGTAAAAATCATCGTGGAATTTATTGTCTTGAAATAAAGTTAACACGTAAAAGATGTGTTCAAATGTGCAATAATTACGTTCCAATGGCAATTGATGCTATCTTGCATAATTCTTAACACCAAAATTAGATCTTACATGCGTTATAGCGTTCATAATACGCGCCTACCCCACCGAGTATCAAAGGAGACACTTTAACACTCGAACAGACACAACAGCAATTTGATAAATTATCCTAGTTCACTTGGTAGACATCAAAACTTGTAATCAGCACGCAATTACACTTATAATTACAGCCGCCCGATTCAGAAATATACTCTACAATTTTATATCACAGAATTTGTACTTAATGAGATTTAGGGCGTTTGATTTTGAAAATTAAGAGGAGTTTTAGGGTAATGTTATTAACATTAAATATTCAGGTTTAGTACCGAATCAGGAGCGTATTATTCATTGATTAATGCGACTAGATTTATTTTACTGAAGACTTTTACTGTCATAATCTAAAAACCGTTTAATATTCACACTTATATTAGTTAACGAAATTAAACGCAATTTTCCATTGTGTAGTTTAATAGTCATTTTTTGTAACCGTAAGTGCCTTTCTAAGGCCTACATAAAAAGAGTATTTCTAATTCGGATTTTGATACTGACAAAAGCGGCTCATCATCATTATCATCTGTAGATGAGAACTTCTAGACGTAGGCCTCCAAATTTAATGCTACGAAAACAAGACTTCCTATACCTACAATTTTAAAGTAAAAACTAGGCTGAAACCCGATTTCCTCTAAGGGCGCGAGCGACATCCACCATTTTGTTTCTCCAGCGCAAATGGAAAGGCCATCAATTGCAACTGCAGACTTCTTTGTCCGCTGAATAAAAGGCGGGAGGGTCCGTTGCAACGCCTGTCACTCCTTTGTTGGAACTTAGCATGGCGGGTTTAGTTAAAGGTCATTATTTTGCGGCAAGAGTGTGAATTGATGATGTAAGAGTCAGTTAGACTGATGAAACACTAGGTTTCAACAAGTTTCTAGTTGAAAATAGTGATGCTGTGTAATAAATAATGTCACTTTTAAAAACAGTAATGAGAATCACAACATGGTGCACAGAGATTATGAAGAAATAATAAAAAATACTGTGTCAATCTTGTACTATGATAAAAGTTCGTACCTATATTGAAAACACCACGAGAAGAAGGTGTAATCGTCGACGCCCGATGAAAATATAATGGCAGCAAACTTACCTGTAACAAATAAAACACAACCATAAGTCAAATCTCATAACAATACATTTTTTGTCGGTCAGTATAAATCGATACATTAATTCTCTTCAAAAAATGTCGAACCAACTCCAAAACAACTAAATGAAAAAAATGTCCCTTGCTCCCACCGAACCACACAACCAACCTGTTGTTTTTCCGCGTTTGTTTTTATATAAATACATTACTTAATCAGGTATAATCCATCAAACTGTCAGCGAAGACGAGAACGCCTTCTGGTAACACCTTTACCCAATATTCGCCGGGATTTCGCTGCAAAAACAAAACAAAGCCGATGAATGGGTCTCAGGTTTCCAATCATTCATTTAGAACCTGCCACGAGGTGGTGACGTGATCGCAAAATACGTAATATTAGACGGAAACTTTAAACCGGGGATATTGATCTTTATTTGGAAACAAAAGATGTACGACGATGGAATTGAGAATCGGTGCAAGTATTTGTTTCGGGGTAACGTATATATTTAAAGGCATTGATTGATAGGAGAACGCGCGAAAAACAATATGTTTAAATACCATAAATAACATTTAGGCAGAATATATTCACTAAGTACTTAATATATATGTAGAAGTCATTGCAAGCCATGGTCAATAGCATACCATCGAGGGAACCATTATTGGGAGAACAGCTTTGCTCACTGTTTTAGTAATAATAATAATACTGTAAGATGCAAATTAGTGATAAACACAACACAGCCCTTATGCAATTTGATTTTTGCACTTACAATGTTTACTTTTCGTTCTGCTATCAATCGATATTTTCAAATATCTCTATTGCCAAAAGGAATATTGACATGAACAAATTATTGCATGGATTGAAGCAAATACCAAAAGAATGAGGTTCCCATTGCCAAAGACGAGAACGAAAAAAAATATCAGCACAAATATCAACATATTTCCCGGAGATCAAACGTCCACCTCCATATTTCCATGAAAACGTTGGGAGTATGAAATTTTAAGGATCCTTAGAAAAATCTATATCAGAAATGCTTTTATCGTTGAAGTATTTGAATTTCCTGCGAGCTTACGTTCTAGGATAAATTCCTTCCGAGATATTGAATAATATCGTCTCTGGCTCGCGAGGCCAAGTATATTGTCCAGTTTATTTGTGATTTACTTTACAATGACCGGAATAAATATTGGCCACGCGAGTTCCTGTCTTGAGTGTTGTGATGGTATTAATAGCATTATATTGATAATAAAGTTAAAGGTCATGTTTTATGAGTATTTTATATTTTTTTATAACTTTATATCATGCAATTTTGACCCAGCCTTCCCAAAGATGGAATAAGTGGCTTAAGGTGTCTGGGACCTGATCAATCTGGGATTAGGAGAAAATAAATATTGATGTTGTAATATTTAATGCATCACACATAAGTGAACTGATTGCCTTAAACATGGTTAAGTTTCTAAACTAGAATGAATTAGGTCAGATGAAATAAGATCAACGTCCATATTATCTAACATTGCTTTCAATAGCCCTAAAAATAACAGCGTCCCATCGAACACACTACACCTATCAAATCAGACGACGCATCTCAATGGCTTCGTGTAAACAAATAAAAGTCCCATCTGACCTTTCGGCCAATTCGGCAGATGAACCCATTCGGTACAGTCTCCGGCGACAAATTTTAACGATCACGTGAGTCCCGCCCGTAGAGAGAGAAATAACAATATACAACTTAAGACCTTTTAAGATTGTCGTGAGCTTTGCGTTGTTTGCAGCGGATGTCTGCCCCGACTTAGTTTAAAGGGAATTAAGTTGAAAGTAAGAAATGAGTGTAAGTTGATAATGAAGAACGGAGTGTCTTGATGTTGGAACAGGAGGCTGTTTGAGATTTAGAGAGGATGATATTAAATACCGTAACTGTTGCTGCGTGCTTGTTGCGAAAAGTATGTTAATTGCTACATAAATTATGTACAGTATGGTGCACACTCTGTGCTTAAATTGTGTGCTCTAAACTAGTATACACTAACGTCTGAATATTTTCATTCTTGCATCGTTATTAACTATTCTTATATACATATTATGTATATAATAAGATCGTTACCTTCCTTTTCTTCCTATTTGATTAACGTGCAAAATTTCAAGCAAGGTTATTGAAATAACAAATCAGAATCAGCCTATTAATATCCCACTGCAGGGCGAAGGTCTTCAGCATTTGAAATCTTGTTTTCATTACAAAGATGGGTTTTGGTTTAATCCCCACGCTTGCAATTGGCACCAGGGCTGAGTTAAATAAATCGATACAAAATGTTTCCTACCCAGGAATCGAATCCATGACCTGACCATGGCCCGGAAAACAAAATGACAAATTTTAATGTTGAACACTAAATAAAACAAAAGACTGCAACATCGTCAGAGCTACTACACATGCCCACTCCATCATTACTCCCCGATACAAATTTGATTTATTTTAATACCGCGGGAAAGAAAGGGCCCTTGAATTATGTGGAGGAAGGTAATCCGCTTCCGAGATCAGAGTCGGGGTTGCCGGACATGGCCGGACGAGGCCGGACAATGTGCATAAGTATCTCCCCGGGGGGGGGGGGACATGAATAGAACGCGGTAAATTTTCTTTTCATCGGTCCTCCAGTGTTTGGAATATTGCGTATTATTTACGCGAACGCTGGTTTTATATTGTATGCAAATTTTTGTATTGAAATAAATTACGAACGAAGAAAGTTTTGAGTGAAAATATACATACGTGTTATTTGACACTCAGGAAAGTTTTTCTGAGTTCAACTGAGTTTTCATCTTTTACTAAGAAAACAAAACCCCTAACCCAATAAATAGTAGATTCATTTTTCAGTTGATAACTTTAGTATTGCATCTCTCAAACACAAAGTTTTTGTGTTGGTTGTTTTTATGCAAATCTGGTTTACCTGAGCAAAACATCTTGCATAAGATATTATGCGTTTAAAAATAGTATTGTTATCGTGCATTCACAGCAGCAGCAAACATTGACACCTTGTAAGGATCGAACGCGCTACCTTTCGGTTCACAAATCGCTACAACATAGCTGTCTTCTCAACCGTTTCCTCGACTCGGCCGTCGAAAAAGAAAAGGCAAAATGTAAATTGTCCTCGTTTAAGCTGCAACTTTTAATTTAGGCTTCATTATTTACTCGAAAGAGCTGAGAGGGTTATCAATCCCTGTAATGAAAGAATGAAATACGCTGTAAGACAATTTGAAACTACTTAATTATGAACAATTCTACTGAGACCTGATTAAAATAAACTCTTAGGTTGATATTAAAATTATATCTGGAGACAAGTTGCTCCACTCATAAGGTTTACAGTATAAATTCTTAGAAAACATTATAAAATAGGATACTCCTATATGTACAAGTACATATCTACTCATTATCATCAGCCCATCGCAGTCCACTTTTGGACAAAGGCCTCTCCTCTCATATCTACTCATACGAGGATATTAAAAGACACTTTCAAAAATTGTGATTCCTGTAACATTAATGAAAAAAAAAACTATTGACGTAAAGCTAGTATGCTTTAAATAACTCTCTAGCCATCTGTTGATAAAAAATTCAACTAATTCCATTCTGCAGACGTACTAAGTCCATTATAATCTCATCTTATCAATTACAGTACCACGAAACGGATTAAATCCTACATACTGACCCGTGCAGAGTTAGACTTCACATAAAATGAACAATTAAAACTAACTCGACAGATATTCGGAGTTCAGTCGGAACTAGTCTAATTGGCCCGTCCGCGCCGATACTAAGCGAATCTTCATATTTATCAGAATAAACGTTGATATTATTATTGATTCGCGCAACTTAGTACTTACCTACATACTGCTATTTTCATTAAATGCAAAATGTAATTTAACTCACAAATAATTTCAAATACGCTGTAAGACAATTTCAAACCACCTTATAATGACCAACTCTACTGAGACCTGATTAAAAAAAAACTGTTAGGCTTATTTGGCGCTTGCTATTAAAATAATATCTTGAGATAAGATGCATTACTCTTAAGTCTGACAGTATCAATTCGTGGAAAACAGTATATTATGAGCTACTCTTATATGTACGAGTACATCTAATCATACGAGGTAAATTTTATAAAGCCACTTCAAAAATTTTGATTTCTGTAATATATATGAAAAAGAAATATTAACGTAAAGCTAGTGTGTTTTAAATAACGCTCCATGCCATCTGTTGATAAAATTGAACTAATTCCATTCTGCAGACGTACTAAGTCCATTATAATCTCATCTTATCAATTACAGTACCACGAAACGGATTAAATCCTACATACTGACCCGTGCAGAGTTAGACTTCACGTAAAATGAACAATTAAAACTAACTCGACAGATATTCGGAGTTCAGTCGGAACTAGTCTAATTGGCCTGTCCGCGCCGATACTAAGCGAATCTTCATACTCGGAGGAGAACGTTAATTGTATTCCGTTTGGAATAGGCGTCATTTATGCGAGGTACGCGAGTTAGAGACGTTCTGTTGCGGTTTGAAGTATGAGAATGGGTTGTGTAATGTGCTTATCATACTAATCAGAATTTACGTTGATATAATTATTTATTCGCCCAACTTAGTACTTCTTCTTCATAGCGTTTGTCCCGTTTCTGTACGGGGTCCGCTTTGACCATAATCCAGGATTGGGCAAGTCTGGTTATTACAGTGAAGCGACTGCCATCAGACCTTCGTAACCCATAGAGGGGAACCAGACAGATTTGGATCATGGTTACACATTTAGATCACTAACCTAAAGTCAGAAATCACTGAATGTGCAGTTTTCCTCACGGTGTTTTCCCACACCGCCGAGCTAATGGCACAAATCCACAAATAGATTTTGAAAAATCCTGAGGTGTGGGCCCGGATTCGAACCGCGTACCTCACGTATGTGAGGCGCCGTCCGTACCACTAGGCCACCATCGCTCTGACACACAGTCGAACAGTCGGAACTAGTCTGATTGGCCTGTCCGCGCCGATACTAAGCGAATCTTCATACTCGCGTGGAGGCGAACGTTAATTGTATTCCGTTTGGAATAGGCGTCATTTATGCGAAGTACAGGAGTTAGAGATGTTCTGAAGTATGAGAATGGGTTGTGCAATGTGATTATCATACTAGTAAGCATTTACGTTGATATTATTATTATAAACAACTTATTAAACAATTTAGTACTTAAATACTGTTATTTCATAAATGCAAAATGTAAATTCACTCACAAATAATTTAAAATCACCGCTTGATTCAAAACGAGTATCATTTACTCATCATTTTCTATTGTTGCTATTTTAAAATCTGTATCAGGAAGCGTTTTATTACGAAGGAAAATAGCCAGTATATACCTGTTTAAAAAAACATATTTTTATATACATTGCGTATTGTTTATTTGTATACGGGACTAATTTTTTACCAAAAATAAAAAAAAATGCAAGAACTGTTACATCCAAAAAAGAAAACTAATATTATTTTAAATCCAACTACAACTAACAAATGCCTTCACGGTAACACAAAGCGGAATATCAGAAGTAGCGTAGGGACGTATGAGGCAGTCGGACATTCACAAAGTTAACTTTAATTGGCTCAACTCCCGCTAAACGGACTCGCTTTGATATGCGAAACAACGTTAATTGTATTTGAGTTAATATAGGCGCCATTTCCTGGTCTCCTTATGTGCAAGGAGAGACAGTCGTCATTTCAATATAGTTATATTCTATAGTAATTATGATAGAGACGTGAAAAGAGAAAATGAAGAGTAGACGGCTGTCAGGAGTGAGTAGAAGAAGAAAACATCTTGCGCCGACCCTGACTAGTGCGGAAAAGGGCAGGAGACGGAAGATGATGAGCAATATAAATTGCATTTGATAGTGCTGTAAACACGATCTCCTATCTAACCATTGTTCACTTTCCACGGACACACTTAAAAGTATACGATAGTAAATGTCACTTTATACATATTATATAGTTATCGTATCGACATGGTTTGACCAAAAAACAAAAGTAGCGTAAATAGATGCCTATGACGGCTGGATAGTTTCAAGCTAAAAAGTTTCATAATGGATAATGAAAATGGAAATGCATGTAGAAAAGTAGATAAACATTGATAATTTCAAAGGGCCTGTTACCTGAGCGGGTCATAATTTAATAAAGCAGTTACAATAAGTAAAACCAACGCAAAGCAGATCTAAGGACTAAAGCGAGTTTAGTTTGCGTTTATTTTACGTGTTATGACGATTGCTACAGTATTTAAGACCACACCGAGCGAAATAGTTAATCCTAGGGACCTCAAGCAAATCACGTTTGTTAGATACCAGCAGATTTGATGCAGACAATTAAGAAGAGTAAATTAAAAGTAACACAGAAAGTGTTTAACATTAAAATAGTACACCATTTTTAATGTTGAGATGAAAATGTTTTTATTCTTTTTTAATTAGCAGCGTTATGTATTTCATTGTTTACAATACTACCGCCATACATACAACCCGCCTGACCTGTGTGGTAACTATTGGTATAACATGAACGTGGGTACTGGGTAGGTCTACGTCTAGCAGTTGAATCGAGAGTCTGTTGATAATGACGATGACTGAAGATTTCAGTTAAATTATTTCACTACACTTAGATCTTAACCGAAGTGTAATGTAATAATTTTGATTATTCATAAGTACATCTATGAAGCCCTTGTTTTTTGATGATAGCGAATAATGCTGCCTATTTATCTACTCTTAATCTTCAAAATAATGGTTGGCAATGCGCTGTAGCACTTCAAAACTTACCTTTTGAAAACCTAAACCTATAAGTTTTGGCTAAACGCTAAAGACCTGAACCATCATAAATTCACAATAATGAACATGAGTTTACAATGGCAGATTGTATACCTATTTTCACTTGATGGTGTTAACATAATATTTGCTAAATTTAGTCTCCAGTTCACTCTAACAGGTCTGGAATGTCAAGGGACTCATTATAGCAGCAGTGCACGGTAAATATTCCGTCCACATAAAATATTCCTTAGGTAAATACGAGTATTTTACTCATGCATTTGACTGAGTGATAAAATGTGACATGATAGTTATGCAGTTAGCAGAAACGAAATTCCCTAGATAATTGCCATCATAATTTGTCATTCCAAATACTTATTTGTAGATACAAGAAGACGCTGTTATTTGATGTACAAAATATCGTAAATAATTTGTGAAAGAAACTAGCACACAGTGTTTATATTTAGTTGTTTGACTCTCAATAGTATAAACCGCAGAGATTGTATTTCACCAACTCCTAGTTAGTCGCAAAATACTTAAAATATCAAAAACTACTCGACAAAACCCTTAACATGATCTTGCCAACAAAAAAGCGACTACTAACTTACTC
Organism: Nomophila noctuella; assembly: GCA_958496325.1. Lineage (NCBI taxonomy): Eukaryota > Metazoa > Arthropoda > Insecta > Lepidoptera > Crambidae > Nomophila > Nomophila noctuella. The sequence goes on from OY292490.1 coordinate 494,578, forward strand.
TTAACCAATAACTTACTTCATTAATTATCGCTCAGAAATGGTTTCACCTCGCTCTTAAAAATATACATATTAACAAACTTTTATCTACAAACATCCCCGAAACATTTACCAGATTCGAACTCCTGTGTATCGGGCCGGCTCAACTTCGCGAAATTCCGAGAGCGCAAAGCATGTCGCACGTAACTTAATTAAATTCTATTATATGGCGCGAAGATAAATAACTCGACGCCGTTACGCTCCGAGTGAAAGTTGAAATTTAGAAAGAATGGAGTAATCCCTCTCGCGGAGTTAACGTACACGTAATGGTTTGTTGCGTGGATTGTTCGCAGTTTTGTTGGTTAATGTTATTTTGTTGAGGTTAAAGAATAAGAATAAGAAATCTTAATATAATACAGTTCGAGCAAGAACTGTGTATATACAAGTTGGAATGAATTTAAACAAAGTTTCAATAATGGAGAAGCCTATGTCCAGCAACGGACTGCGGTAGGCTGATGATGATGATGAAAGTATATACAGTTACCCGTATCGGGCATGAAATATTTTTGTGGTTTCTAGTAATTTGCTTCAAAATATGGTTTTACAAGGGTGGAAAGTAGCTAAAGCATTTGTGATACTTTCGGTTTTGTGTATGTTCGTAAAAGGCTTTAAAGTCTGCTTTGCTGTAGATACATAATGATTTTGATATGAATGAAAAACAGATAAGAAACCATAAGATAATACTTACGAAATAACTCAAGTAAAAATTGGAAACCATACGGCAAGCATCGATGAGATGTTGATATTTAGAAGTTGTCACTAGTTTGAAGATAATTTAAGTAACAATTTTCTTATTCGAACTCCACATTCAAATATCTCAAAACGTATTTATGACCCAGACGAGAAATTTACTTTCTCTTAGGCACAAATATTCCACCCGACATTACCAAAACATTGCCTTACATAACAGCCTCCCACATAATTCCCTCTCATTAGCCTATATACATCCAAATCCCATTTCCAACGGGTCTAGCAAACAAAAGGAGTATTTTTAACAGAATTCCTGGCAGTTTAATCACGGTCCTGATCAAATTTCCTCCCGCAAAGTTTCAAGCCGGAACAGGAAATTATTATGCTTTGCATCCTTGTTTACCGAGTGCTGTACAGAGGGCAGAACTCGAGGTATAGATATAGGTATAGCAGTTATTGACTTAGGAACGGTTAATATACTATCTATACTATACTAACATAATAAAGCTGAAGAGTTTGTTCGTTTATATGTTTGTTTGATCGCGCAAACTCAAAAACTTCTGGTTCGAATCAGAAAAATATTTTAGTGTTGGATATACCATTTCTGCAGGAAGGCTTTAAACTATAGTACAACACTTTGTATGCGGAAAAAGAAATCCTCGCGGATGGAAATTAAGCTATAGTAAATAAAAATGTGATTGTGAGTGTGTCTGGATATTTGTCCGTCAATCACACTAACAATACTGAATCGATTTGGATGCAATTTGTCAATTAAGTAATAAACAGCTTACACTTTGCTGTTTAAGTTAATCTTTTAAAGGTAATCGAAAACAACTTAAGATGCCACAATAAAACAGTTAGAAATCAAACTCCAGACAGACATTTATGGTAGGCAATTCTCGAGCAGCGAAGTAACTGGGCTTAGGAAATCGGCCACGTCACAATAACTTACAGCTAATAAAACAGTGACGAATAATAAAAGTCTTATTGATCGCTGGAGACAGAACAATTGATTCGATTCCCTTCAGGTCGGAATCACAACAGTGCTACGGGTACGAGTAATTTATGGGGTCGTTAAATTATTAACTTAAGAAGTGGTTGTGTTGATGTTATTACTACAAGTATGAGGAATGTAGATAAATATCGAGTTACTTAGAGCATGAAATTTATCTGTACTCATATTATAAAGCTGAAAAGTTTGTTTGAATGGACGCGCTCATGTCAGAAACTACTGGTTTGAATTTAAAAGATTGTGTTGAATAGTCCATTTGTTGAGGATAACTTTAAGCTATAGTATAACACTATGTGTGCAGACAGAAACCGAAATCCACGCGATGGAATCACGTGCAGCCGCTAGTAGTTTAATCTAGCTTATTTTGTATACTGATTCCAAGTGAAAAATATGTGTCTTAAGATAGCATGATAATAAATACGGAACCAACTAAGAGTCGTAACTATTTTTTGTGTAAACGGGAGGCAAACGAGCTAGAGGGAAACCTAATTATTTTAATATCTTGTAACGCATATAAGAATTCTGATTATTGGATCGCATTATGTTGTTTTGATTATAACCAAGATTAAAACTAGATATACTCTGTCATTGCCGTCAAATACCAATAAACCCTTTAGCTAACTAAACCGTTTATATTTCGCATAACACGTTCAACCGTAAACAAGAACCCCTAAACTGTTATTGCCGAATGTGTAACCATTCAAATATTGGTCCACAAAAGTCAATCGGTATGTTTTCTAACACTTCTGAGGCGTATCACGCGCCATCTTCCCGTAAACGGTTATGGCCTCGCCCTTCGAATGGCTGCGAAACTGTGAATAGTAAGGTGCTAATGCTAAATGGCGAAGTAAGAGACACAATGTAGCGGTATAAGTATTGGAACGTATCAAGTACAAATCATTAGGTACTGATTTGAATAATCGTGATTTTGCTCTAGAATAATCGGCAACTCAAATATAAATATTATTTAGAAAGACAGATATAAGAAAGCGAAACAGAGAGAAAAAGTTAACCATTTGTGAAACAAAAAACATATCCTCTTTATTTCTCAAATCGATTCCACGATTCGACTGAAATCTACTCGAACAAGAAAAATAGAAACGAAAACGAACGATACATCGCATGCGTTCGAAATTCAAAACGCCACTGACCGACGTGCAAGTTTCCCATTTTCGAAAATGGCGTCCTAAATGTAAAAAACCGCGAAATTGAAACAAATCAAGCCGAGTGGCGTCACGGAGGCATGGCGCCTTCGCCGCCCAATTTGCACGAGAGAGCACTCGAGCCTGCCGCTGGCGTCCACCTGAGTACTATGAAAGGAGACGATCCATTTTGGGCTTGATTGTGCATGGATAAATTATATACCAAAAAAAACTGTAAATTTTTGTTAATTAACCTCTATAAATAACAACGGAATAGGCTTTGGCCAACTTAAGTTAATTGCATAATTATATATTTTACATTATCAAACATACTTTATAAACGACATAGCACTATATTTTTTAATTTTTAACTGTCTTCAAAAACGCACCTAATAACATGACAGATTAAATAATCGATTAGAGAAAATCGATAAGCGGAGATTAAATTAAATGCATCATGTTCCAGTGTGTTTTTGCTACATTTTGAAAAACTACAATCATTTATTATTTGTAATATTCGTTATATCTTAATAATGATCTACTTTTTACGTCTTCATAATAAAGATAATAATAAAATCAAACAATTGATCGATTAAACGATCAGTGTCAATTGAAATGGAGCCATTTTGGCACTGACCTATATCTTGTCTATGTATAGATCAGTGCATTATGGTTTTACGTCATACGTCAATGTCAATCCTGTCACTTGATGTCACACCATATAGATATGGCAATAATAATGAATATTCATGCATGATTTTAACATATTTGGCCGTTGTATTCAGCTATTAAAATTGGGCAAATGTAATCTTTTGAAGTGTTCTAATCGGTGACCAATTTGTAGCCGTGCACATCCAGGCCCCCGTTTGTATGAGAAACGGATTTCTCCTTTATCGAGCGAACGGCGCAAGTGGTAAAATAAAAACAAATTGGGAAGTGTCAAAGTCCATTTTGCGCACCGCGGAGTCGCTCGCACGCTGGCTGTTGAGTTTTTTAACGATAATGTTTAATAGCTTTTATTGATGATTCGAAGGAACAAATTGGTGTTTTTACAGAACTTTTTTCGTAGGTAATTTTTAAGAAAAAATCATTAAATAAATGTAACTACTTATTGTAGTCGCGTTGGTGGGTTTTATATTACCAACTAGCGGCCGCTCGCGACTCCGTCCGCGTGGATTTCTTTTTTTCGAAATAAAAAGTAGCCTATGTTCTGTCTCAGGGTCTAAAGATTGTCTGTACCAAATTTCATCAAAATCGGTTGCGAGGTTTAAGCGGAAAAGCGTAACAGACAGACAGACAGACAGACAGACAGAGTTGCTTTCGCATTTATAATATTAGTTGGGATTAACAGATTGTTGGTGTGATAATGTATTATGCTTGCACCCTCATTTTATTTCATGAACTCACTACAATTAGTCTTATTCCTGCATATTAAGTAAATAGAAAAACGTTTAAATAAACTGATTAAAAATATTTCGGCTCTTAAAAATTCTTTGGTAGAAAATAACATAAAGTAAAATAAATATTTCGTCTTGTGTCCTACATGTTGTGCAATAAAGATTAAATAAATATACTCTCTCAAATATTTTTTTCCGCATAAACGAAATGAAATTATTTATTTGCGCTGCTCTCTTCCGCAGCAAAAATTCTCATACAACATAAAATATTTACTTGTATATCAAACGGGGTTATTATTTCACCGGCTCATTATTTACCGACGAGATGCTTCTATTCGTGCATACGTCGCTTATGAAAGTTTTCATATAAACGTTTATTGTGTCAACTCAACGGTAGGGTGGCCACGATCAATGGTTGAAATTGGATACATTTTAGACTTAGAAAATAAGAATATATTCCATTGTAAGTGACACGGAATTGATATTATTACATGTTTGACTCAGTGCTGAATTGGCCATTATCCTTGCCAAATACGAGTATTATGGTAATAATTTTTTTCGGCTAGGAAATTCCAAAGCCAAAATCGAAAAAAAGTGTTTTAAGCACATAGAAGCAATGTTTCATTTGAATTTAACAACGTTGGGTAAGAAATGCACAATAATATTTTTTAAACACCTGAAACATAATTAAATTATCATTCTTTCTCTTTAAGCTACTTAACATTTTTACTATTAAGAAACTGCTAATGGAACCGGCAATAAACAATTTATATTCTGCCGTTCTGTTGTGGTTTTTATTTAATTAAAAGTGCTTGCTAATAAACTAGTATTTCTGAAAAAATTAACTGTATTTTATTTTAAATAAGAATAATATTTTATTTTCAAGAATAGGAAACAAAGATACCTCTATCTGTCCAGATACCAGGTTCCGAATCTTTAACGGTAGTGCACTAATGGGACTGTTAGCATTATCGTCTATGGTTTAAGTAAATTATGTTATAATCATAACACGACGGACAGAGTCTCTGGCTACAAAACTGAGGGTCGCGGGTTCGAATCCCGCTAGGGGCAAATGTTTGCGTGAAGAACATCAGCATTTGTACAAAAGTCATGAATGTTTAAAAAAGTAAGTAAGTAAGTATATCCGTTCCCTAGCATCCAGATTACAAGCTCCGAGCTTAGTTTGGGGCTGGGCAATTTTTGTGTCAGTCCAAGGAACTAACTTTATTTTATTTTAATCATTAAGAAACCATTTCGACTACTTATTTACAAACTACACAAATCAAACGATCATGAACGTCAAAAGCTTACATTTTTTGCGCGTGTTAAAAAGCAATTGCTCAAAAAGCAATGTGTAAGCTAAAGCCATATTCCTATCCAGATAAACGTATGGATAGACACCCCACGATCTCGGCAACATAAATTGCTTGCCAGAATATATTATATCTACTCCGTTACGACTCAAGTACTAATAAGATAAAGCTACGTACGAGGGAAGGGTAAATCGAAATTTGATTGGTGATTTTTCAATATTTTCTGCTGAATTTGTTGTCAGAAATTTCACTTTGGATTTTTACAAGTACAATTTATATTCTTGTTTTCAATCTTCTTTGAAACGAATAGAGACTAGACGATCACACTGTTGTTATGCATTTGAGAAATAAATATGTGGGTTTGGGTAACATTTTATGAATGGATTCAATATGTAATTGATGATTTTTTGATCTTGATCATGTGGAGAGCTCGAAACTAGTGGGCGAAATCTGACAGGCCCTTTTCTGGTGACAAATCTATATTGTGATCTTACTTTTAACTTAGTAATTTGGTGTCAAACATTTTATTTTAACATACAAACGGCTAAACTCACTTGGCAAACGCGATGAGAAACTCCTCATTATCTAATTTAAAATCGTTAAGCAAAACGAAGAAAGATTTGATTTGAAATTTGCAATTAGATAAATACATTTAAAATTATATGAAATCTCCAGATTTTCAGTTTTAAAACATGAATTACTACTAGACAGCATAGAAGTAGCTTAGCTGCCAAGCTCCTTAAAATTATAGAAACTGGCGTACCATACTTTTATGTAGTGGCTATCGAGAAAACTCCTCATTATTTTAAGTTCGGACTAAATTCAAAAGGCCGATTTCCCCAGAAAGGGGGGGAAATCGCGACGTTTCAAGTTCACCCCCCACTTCAGCAGCACTTTTACCGTGGGGTAATTGAATTTCCGTTTCCCGCAACAAACAGGAAGACCGCCCCGGCCCGCAGTGAATATTGCATCTGATAAAGTTATTATTTTCGATGCCTCGATTAACCGTATAACCGGCTTCCGAGTTATTAGAGATAGTTCGGCTTTAAAGCAAGTCAAGTTGTTTCTTATGAGTGGAAATTGAAAGATTTTTTAAACAAAGTACACCTACCTATTTAGAAAAAAACTTTGGTACAATTTTCTTAGATTTTTTACTTTCCTGCCTGGGTTTGTGATCACCAATCCGCGTTTGGCAAGCATTGATGGCAGTGATTAAGCCAACGTTTCCGTCCCAGCTTTGTAAAATGATGATGATTTATTCTGCATTATTTTAAATTATGGAGGCCTTTGCACTGCAGTGGGATAGTAATAGGCTGATTAGGCTGACTTATTTACTTACTTACTTTTTTAATTTTAGGTTATTGATGTTTTTGTATGCTTAAAAATAAACTCAAGCATGTTTTGTTAAACAAGATAACATTTTAAACGTTAAAAGTTCGATGAAATTATCCAACAGTTAAGTAAATAACTTCGTGCTATGTTAGCTATGTTATATCAAGAAAATAAATACACGGCAATTTGTCTTTTATAAGATATCTTAGCATAACTTAGAAGATATTTTCATTTTCCTGTTCATAGAAGCTTCGATAATAAGGCAACATTCCTAAGGAATCTTATCCGTTTCTTGGAACAGTCAGCAAAGAGAAACCCTATTCTGGTTCGAGTTATTAAACTTTAATATACTTTATATTATAATAAACTTTATTAAAACTTATGAAGGAAAAGTATTTTTATAATGAACTAGCTTTTGCTCTCATTGATGAATCGTCCGTTTTTCGTAACAAGTCAGCCTATATTAATAGAGAAGTTGATTTATTTTTTTATTTTTTTCGATTTCATTTAATGACTGACCGACTTAGTTTCAATAAAAAATAAATTTTAATTTTTTAACATTACAACGGGACTAAACGCGATATTATTTTTATAAGTACCTGAGTACTTACTGCTTGACGTTTCGGCTGTGATGCTACAGCCGTGGTCACAAGCGAACTGGCGGTGCGCGGCGTCGTCTACTTGAACCGGCTTGGGCCGATGTATCTGCATCTACCCCCGAATTCGCACTATTATTGACACTCGAAAAATTGTCAGTGAAGTAACTCCGGCACACCACACTTACAGTATCGGGGTTTATATTTCGATCTTTTTCCGAAAATCGCGGTTTGCATTTATTAATCACTGGATTCCATGCTGACGACAATTTAAATCCATCCTCCCGATTAAAATTTTTGTATTTCTTTATTTCAATCGCTTCACGTACTAATCTTGAATAATAGTGACGATCAGTGGAGAGAATTTTAGGGTCGTGCAACTCCATCCAGTGATTAACATTGGATTGCAGGAGATGCTCAGCAACCGCCGATTTGTTTATCTGTCGGTTTTTGACAGCTGCGATATGTTCTTTGACACGTTCTGCTATAGTCCGCTTCGTCTGTCCAATATACGAACTACCACAACTGCAATCAATTTTATAAACACCCGGAGTCTGGAACGGTATTCTGTCCTTTGGAGAACGCAGTTTCCTTGATATCTGGCATAACGGAGTGTATACAGTCTTTATGGAGAACTTTTTTAGTACTGATCCAATTTTGTCCGTTACGCCTTTCACATAAGGTAAAAATGCTGCTTGACGACTCACATCTGGACATTTTTCCTTTCCATTTTGCCTTGTTCTCCTCTGCGACATCTTGTATCCGTTACTCCTTAGTACCTCCTGAACATGAGCAAGCTCCGAGTGAAGATGTTCAGGGTCGCAAAGATTATGAGCCCTATTGGTCAAGGAGTTCATCACCGATTGAAGATGCCGGGGGTGATGATGAGAAGAGGCGTGTAAGTACCGATCAGTGTGAGTAGGTTTTCGGTATACAGTGTGCGACAAGGTACCATCCTCCTTCACCCTAACTTGCACATCAAGGAAAGCCAAGGTCCTATTGTTTTCTATCTCGAAGGTAAACTTCACTTTAGGATGAATTGAGTTCAGGTGTAATATATATTGTTCGACCGCTTGCTGACCTCCGCTGATAACACAGAAAACGTCATCTACGTACCTCCTCCACAGTTTCACAGTTTGGGGTCCAGTAGTTAATGCTGTGTCTTCAAAATGCTCCATCCACAGATTAGCAATAACCGGAGCAAGAGGGCTTCCCATTGCAACACCATCAATCTGAAGATAGAACTGATTTCTGAAGAGGAGGTAATTTCCGTCCAGACAATTTTGGTTGTAATGTTAAATAATTATAATGCAACGCGAAAGTTTAAAGTTATAAATTTTAATTTGCCAAACTCTGAGGAGTAAGTTATTAATAAAAAATATCAACTAATCAAAATACACTATTTCTTTTTCCAAATTGGGACAATCCCTTTCTTATCTTTCTCTAGTAGTATACTGTCCTAGAACACCAAATTAAACCTTAGGTCCCTACGTACATTATGCCGAACAGAATAATAGTAATTTTGATGGCTAAAAAGGTTAAAATTATCATATGACCAGCCAAAAACAAGGCAAAGCAATCGACAAAAATACTTCTAATCCTTCCAGAATCTGCACTTTGCAATCTTGCTATAGTTAGATTCCTAGCCATAGCTATGAGAAATCCTTCTCAAGCCACGCTTCAGCAGATAGCCAGGTCCCCCACCAATTGCCTACAAAGCCTCTTTAAATAGTTTTTGAAAGCATACGCCTGCGAGAGACTGCTAGCTCTTATTTACACACCGAGTCCGGCTTGAGTTCCACCGTATTGGTCATTACACTACACGACTAGAATAGTTTTGAGAACATATTGTTTTCATCAATAACGATAAATACTCGTATATCGTAACTAATTATTTTTATTTACTTTATAACATGTTGTTAGACTGTACCGATTTTGGGAATTAAACTTTTATTTAAAACTTCATCTTTGTGACATCATCATCAGACACTTTAGGATTTAACTCCGGCGTTTATGGGCATTCAAGGATTTCAAAATATCAAACATATGATATAAGTACATGAAATGATAGTCAACACATTTTATTTTTGTGTACAATATAACCGACACAGTACAATTCATCCAAGTGCTATTCAAGACATATTATGTTAGTGGTAAAAACAACCGCGTGGAATGTTCTCGGAAAAAAATAAATATGTTGGAAAAAAATGGAAAATAAATTCCCCTCAACAACATCGTATGGTATGAAGACAACTCCACTACCTTTGTTCGCGTCCTCAGGGAACCTCTATTTGTGAAAAACAGCAAATAGCGGAGCTTTGGAACTGATAGGCGGACTTCGGCTCCGTCACTCGACAATACTGCCCCTTCCATTTCTCTAGAACACACGCTATAGATATTTTAAAATTGTTTTTACAGATCACTTAGCTGATAATTATTGTTTTATTGTTTCGTTAATGAAATCAGAAATGAAAAATGTTTTGGCTTTCTATATAACGGAGATGGATTGATCGAATTCGTACGCTTGGTGATAGCGTAATCTCGAGTGTCCCTGGTTCGATTCCCGGATCGGACAAAAACACCAATGGATTGGATGGATTTTGATAACCAATTCGCTTTTAGCAACTTAGCAAGAGTGGTAATTTAGCCAAAATTAAATGACGGAGACCTTGCAGTGGGAAATCAATTGTCTGATAATTTATTTTTCTTATATGTATCTTCCACAAGACCTTTAAATCCCACCTACCACATCCCACGTTTTTCCACTCCACTTACCCAATTTACAAGCCCGGACTTATTTATACTGGCTTATTAGTGTTTCACGAATTCAGTGGATCGCCAAGTAAGTTGCGGGTCAAATTATGAATCTCAATATAACAAAGAGCGCCCCGGGCGGCCCATCGAATATTTATGAGGAACCTCGCAGCTGATAAAACTCACAGTTAGTTCCTGCCACTGTAATAAGCTTGTTTTCTGTTTGTCCCGGTTCGGGTTTTGGATTTCGGAAAAATCAGTCAGGGTTCTTGGGATGTATTCGGAAGGACACGACTTTTTACGGTGACCGATTAAGCGTTATGGTAGAAATGTTGACTATCAGAACAAGAGGTAGTAGTTTGAACTAATAACAATAAAACATGTACATATGTAGTAGCGAACGTGTCTGTTTCTATAATGGGTCTTCGTGTTTATGATACACTTACAAGAGAGGTAGAGTTTAGTGGAACTTCCACTCAAATGAGCCGCTCGTCTGGGGAAGTACCTCTATCTTACAGAAGATCACAGTGAAATAGCGTAACGTAACTGATGTGCTATGTTTCTGCTGGTGAGTAAGGTTGCCAGAGCTCAGTTGAGGAGGGTATGGGGTCTTAAAGACGGGCAACGCTTCTTCGATCCTTATCCTGTTGTCAATGTCCATGAGCAGCGGTGATCACTAACCATCAAGTGACCGTCTTGTTCGTTTGCCCACCTATCACATAAAAAAGTCAATTTTTACTTTGAATAAATAATAAAATCTTTTAGCTACAATGCAATTAATACAAACATACTACACAATATTCTGTTTACATAATACCAAATGTATGTTTCACCAATTCCATCTTGGAACTCCTTGCATCATCTGCGGACCGTATTTATGTAAATTCCTGAACAGAGCCCGTAACGTATTTTATAGGCAGTGGATATTGCGCGAATTTGTGAGACGTATTGCTTCCGAGTCGCGTAATAAATAATTTTATTCTTCATCATTGTTGTGGCGCGTTGGTGATATTGGTCGTCTTCTTTTTAGTATTTCTATATTGTAGGATATTCGTAGTAAAGGTATGACGGTTTTGTATGGTGGGGTTAGAGAATTTGTTCTGTATTCGCGTGAGCAATCATCATGTCTAGTGTTAGTAGCTTTATAGCAGGATAGCTAATGGCTATGATATTTGTGCGTTAGGTTCGATAAAAAAATACAAATAAAAAAAACTTTATATAAGCATTTTCATATAGCAATAATTCTTTATCCATGCAGTACCTATTTTAAAAAAAATAGAAAAAGTGAGCATTTCCTTTTGACTATCTACAAGGCATATCTGATATCGTCTGTGTGTCCAATACCAGAGTTGGTGTAAAAAACATCTTTCCAACTTTTATTACTTATGCCAAATATAATAATTAACACATAACATGAGAGTGCTCATCATACGGTCAGTTGGATTCGTACCAATGCAATAGTCAAATAATTGGACCAAATTGATTGGCCACGCCAATTAGGATCAATTCAAACGTACCGGCAATGTTTTACAACAATAACCACAATTCAACATTTTAAAACAATATTTATCTGCAAGTTGGACCGCGAAATATTCAATTTTGGGAATATCCGGAGCAATTAGTCCAATTAAGTTAATTTTAAGGGCACTCGACGAACCAGGCAATTCGCTTCGAATAATATTAAATAAATTTATTACTGTACGGTTTATAGAAAACTAATAATGAGAGGAGTTTGTTTATGGAATGTTAAAGTTGAAACAACGCTCGTGAGAGATAATGTTAGAACTTTCAACTATTGATTCTAACCTTTAAGGACACAGGTTATATAGAAGTAAGGACACAAACATATCTTACTAGTCTCTTTAGCAATAAAGTTGTTTTAATACTGAAATATTAGTAACTGAATTTATCTTTAATTTAAATTAGTTCTTGTAAACTATTAATTACTTTAAAATCTTACTATCTACCTGCATTATCTCCAAAATTTAATCACAATACTATACGATTCAAATCCAGGTGACATCCTAAACTGTGTCTTACGCAATCAGTGCAAAGCTCAAAATACATTGCTCCAGTAAGTAGCAGACGAAGCGCTAACCCTATTCAAAAACGCTTTGAAATTTTGCATTTGAAAGCATCGAACGCTCATTACGCACAGTTCCTTTGCGAGTGAGCCTACAAATGACAGTCCCGAGTCGGAACGAACGGCCTTTTCATAAGCATTTGACCGTGCCACCGGCCGAGTGCCCATGGACGGGAGGATTGGCACAAAGCCTTTCTTGTCCGACATTAAATTATGATATATTTTTGATTCTACCTTGGCAGGGTACAAAGGCAGATCGGAGGGCTTGTTTGTTACTTTATATCGGTTTAGTACTTTGTATAGGTATAAATTTTGTCATAATTATCTGTATGATCTATAATAATATAAAAAAAAACTGAAGAGTTTGTTTGTTCGAACGCGCTAATTTCAGGAACTACTGGTCCGATTTGAACAAAATCTTTTTGTGTTTTTGCATGGACTATTGCATTTGACGAGGAGGGCTTTAGGCTATTGTATTTAACTATATGTGCGGAGACCGAAAACCACGCGGTCGGAGTCGCGGGCGACCGCTAGTAGAGTTATACATATACGTTAAGGTTGAGGTTGAGATTTAAGAGCATAAGCACGGGTTAGTAGAAAAAAATATTCAGAGTGACAAAAACGAGTATTTAATAAAAACAACGGCTAGAGTAGCATTGCGTGCGTTTTAAAGATAGCAATATTCTATATATTATTTTGTGTATATAAACTTACAGAATAATCGTGGCCCTAATTAGCACATGGCATCTGTGTGACTGAGCCACACTATATACTCGTAATCTACAGAATATGTAACGAGGCGGAAGAAACCCCTCTACATACTAAGTATCGAGTGCAGACTACTGATGCATAAACGTAGCATACATGTGGAAAAGCATAATATAATATACTACCTACTACCTACTAAGAAACAGTGCAAACAATACCGATGAGTGAAAATTTTGAACTTGAAATGTGTCATAGCGACGATATAAAAAATCTGAAAAAAAATCTGATACACAAAAATTCAATACAAGAAATAAGCACAGACTTGCCTGTCCAAGTGTCAGGCTTCAAAAGACGGGAAGGTCTTTTGTAGGATTAAGCATAAAAATGTTCAACAAAGTACCACAAAATCTTGTTGAATTACCTTTACATAAATTTAAAATTAAAATTAAGAATTGTTTAATGAGAAAAGGTTACTATAAGATAGAAGATTATTTAAATGATATCGACAAGAATTTGTGGGCCTGACAATTTCTTACCACTCTGCGCATGTGGTTGTCTAATTTCTTACATTTGTATTTATATGTTTTTTTTGTTTTGTTTTTATATGACATGATTATTTTTTTATTATTTTGATGACATGTAAATAATGATTTATACAATTTGTAATTATTTTTTAAAAAAGGCAAACTGTTGAGTTTCTTGCGGCACTTCTTCTCAGCAGGCCATTCACGTCGAAGTGCTGGTAGGTAAAAAAAGATTTGACGTGCAAAAGAATTTCTATGTAAATCAAATTGCAAAATAAACTACTTTGACTTTGACTTTGACTTTGATAATAATACGAGTGGATTAAGCTGCTTGCAGTGACACGGGTTTAAAAAAGCTCCAAACAGTTCCGATAAAAAATTACAACTACTATTTAACTATTTCTTTTAAAACGATTCGAATCAACAACCTGTGTAAACGCATTTTAATAACTGTACCTACCTGACTTTAAAATCGTAACAAATTAAAAAAAAAAAATTTGATGTGACTGTTTCGTCACCCATGTTTCAAAATTAAAAAGGGTGCCCAGGGGTGATCCGGTTGAGGCTGGCAACCCTATCGGTTGACATCAAAGGGCCGTCTGCAGCTGTGTTGCCATCATTCGCAAACAAGCTCGAGCTAATTAAGTCTAATGCTAAATAAGATTGCTCTCGACCTCCGATTAGATATTGATAGCGGAGGTTGAAAGTTTTTAACCTTTTATCTTTTAAAATAATAAAGAAATTGGGTATTTAAGTTTTCTTTCAATTAGTTAGCGCTTATTTTCTTGTGTTAGAAATGAACCCCTAGTATTCTGCATATTGTTTTTATTTGTTTTGAAACAAAACAATATTACTTTTAACTACATTACTAAACAGAATTCTATTCGTTTCATAGCATCCGTAGCGTTCTGAAGCGTTAGAAAGATTTTTAAGAAAACTACATAACTAAACGGAATTATGCACTTTACTCTGATGTTTATAAAAGTATTTAAGTATGTCTATCCGTTCCCTAGCATCCATAGTACAAGCTTCAAGCTTAGTTTGGGGCTAGGCAATTATTTATTTGGTCGAATCGAAAAAAAAGAACTGCAACAATTTAACGTGACGCACATACATTTTCAAAAAGTTTTATAGTTTAGCCAACTTTCATGGCCAAGCTGACTTGCACGTTGCACCCCTAAGTGTCCAGTGATCAAGCGACGGCTGCAAACAGGCTCAGACGCTAATTAAGTCAATCAGCCTTCGGTGGCTGATCCGTGATATGGTAGCGATACATCAGTCTCTAGGCGTGGTTGACATTGATGCGAAGGTGGTAAGTGGATTAGGTTAGGAGGTGAGAATGTTTAAAAATATGTTATGTGTTTTAAAACTCGACTTTATTTGCTGTGGGGGTGAATTACGTCAAAAGAATTTCATTAAATATCACACGCTTCCCGCATAGGTCAAGGCACAGGAAACAAAGTGGCGACGCTTGTTGTTGTTGAAGTTGATTTTGTCAATGGAAGGCTGTGATTATTTACCACGATGCATGTTTTGCTCGTTTTGATTCATTCAATAAAGTAATAAAGTAAATTGATTAAAAATGTTGTGCACGACAAAAATGCCTTTGTAACCAGAGGTTAATTTTAACTCGATAGATGTCAAAAATAAGTCTAATCTCAGTTCCATATCACACTGTTAATACAGTATTAACCGACGTTAATATTTCATCGCACGACTCGTCGATCTCTGCAGATCGTCACATTCCCGCATCTCCGCGAAGTGTCGACGTTACAAAATCAAACACGGCTGCAAATCCGATCCGTTTCCAGTGGCGGGTCGAAACCAGGTTCGCAAAACACATTAGCCACCGGTCACCAGGCATTAGCATCACCGCCCGGCCATTTGCCGGTGAAAAATTTAATTTACCAGCGAAAAACTAGCTCGCGGATAGGCCAGATTGAAATGGATCGAATGGGATTGAAATTAGCGGTGTCCAACGGTGGAGTGTTGAAAAATTGAATTTGGATTGAGTCTGTCAGGCCGGAGATTGATAATTGGCTTAATCATTCGAGGCCGGGCTTGCAGCGGCGGGAGAGGCGTTTATTGGTGCTGACAGGGTTTGGCTAGGAGCAGTATTATGGTGGCTAGTGGAGCTAAATAGGCTTGGTTGCGAGGTTAGACTGAATATTACTGGTTAAGGTTTCCTTTCTAGGAAACGACTAATTTTTAATAATATAATAAAGCCAAGGAGTGAGTTTGTTTGTTTCAAAGAGCTAATCTCAGCAACTACTGGGTCGAATTGAAAAAATATTTTACATGTCCTTAAAACCGTTAATGTTAATGTCAACACAAATTAAATGACACTTATAACAGGAAAGCCTTACAATCTCTTACTCAAAATCAGAAAACTAATAGTAACTGAGTTGTTCAAATATATAAATCAAACCCCAAATTTTACCCCACCTTAAATATTTTAACATCTATCTACGATCTCAAATTACTCAGATGTTGATTCTAAAACGATTGCCCTAGTATCCATCATCCACGCAAACATCTACCGCCATTACAAAGTTAGCCGTCAGCTCCGAATTAACAGAAACCTCGCAACAAATCGACGGATAACGCGGAACAAACTCATTTATCCGTTTCGGCGGAACATAAAAACGGCTGTAAAAAGTTCCCCGGGCGGGGAACAGATGAAAACATGAGCTGTAGTAATCCACAATTACGCAGAGACATCGGTAAGAGATTTCTGTATAAAACACGTAATCCGCCGCTTGGGGCTGCGTTTCCCGAATTTCTCGGATAGAGGGTTAAGTCTAGCCCGGGTTTGGAGTGTCGTACGGTTAAATGAGGAGTCAACTTACAGATTAGTGATGTTACTTTAATTCCTGTGGAGTTGAGATTGGAGTATGATGTTTTTTCGTTTTTAACAACTTTTGAACGATGAAATTTTACGTGACTCTCAATATCGCGAGTGTTATCCACTATTACAATATTAATTTTCAGGTTTTTATAGTGCTTTATTTACTTTTTGATTGTTTTTTAATAGGGTCTTAACTGTTCTTTATTACGACGTACGAATTAGTTACCATAGATGTACGGCTCAACACCCAACAAACTATTTCATTTTAGAAAACAATAAGTTATAGTGCGCATTTCTTAGATTAAAGAAATTAAGCTTACCCCATTTAACAAAATGTACATATCTTAACCCATCGAATTCGTAGAAACACATGAAGTCTATCGGTACAGTCGCGCACAGTCGGCCGCCTACATTCGACAAATGCTCGTGGGATTTGGACATGGAATTTCGGGTACAGGTCCGCTCACAAGTCGTTAGTACAAGTCTGTTTCGAGCTAAGGATTGTTTAAACGGCAAGATTACGTGTTCGCTTCCAACTTCTGTTAGTTTGGTAAATGGTTTTGGAGTCTGTGTGCTCCCGAGTTTTTCTTCGTTTTTTGATGTAATTTTGTCGAGACAGGCTTTGAGTGTGTCAGTTTATAAATATAAATATAATATTTATTCAAACGCTTACTACGAGTCCGCTAAAGGTTAATGTGTAGAAAATTGTTTCTAAACCAGCAATTGACAACCAGCCTTAATTTTTTTGACTTATGATATTTGATCAAAATTATATAATAAGTTGCTACGACCCTTTATATTAAAACTAGCGGCCATCCAAGACTCCATCCGCGTGGATTTTGATTTCCAATAGCCTAAAGCCTTCCTCGTCAAATGGACTATCCAACGCAAAAATATTTTTTCAAATCGGTCCAGTAGTTCCTGAGAATAGTGCGTTCAATCAAACAAACAAACATACAAATATACAAACAAACAAATTCTTCAGCTTTATATATTAGTGTGGATATTAAAATAGTGCACAATTAAAAAAAGTACGTATACTCAGAATATTTTTTCAGTCAAGCTACATCTTCTAGAAAGTCATCTATTAATAAACATTTCGATAATGTTGATTCTCACATACCTACCTATCTTAAAAAGGAAACAAAATAACTTTCCACGTCATAAACATAATCACGAAATATTGTCCGAAAGTAAATTACATTCCGGTGCTTCCTCTCGCGACGGTACATTGTTACCGGCGACTCGCAGAACTAAAGATCCACTTGTATTTTCCGATAGGACGGGCATAGTACCATTCAACTTTTTATTATCTCGGCGGGTCAGCGGGGCCGATCGATCCGACAGTCAAATAATACCTGCCGGTCGTGTTTAAGGGTTATATCTTTATGATTGGGGAATGTTTAGTGGGTAAGGACAGAGAGTTGGATATTTTATGGATGGTGATTTTGTGAAGCCATGAGTTTTAGGATTTGAAGCTTTAATATAAGGAGAGGCCAAGATCCACTTCGGGTCGCTGAGCCAGCGGAGTAAGTAAGTAAGTAAGTAAGTAATATAAGGAGAATACGGTGGACATTTGAATTTGGATTATGATTATAGTATATGCATAGTATACCTCAATATGCGTAGTTCTGTGTGTGTGCGTAAGGAAACTGATTATGACTTATGACATGCGGTCACTAGTTCAAACTACGCAGACTACAACATACACCAAGCATATGCGTGTTTGTTTTGTTTAAACATACAAATATGCCGAATCAAGCTAGTATTATGTGGTTGAGTAAAAAAGTAATCATGTCTTATTATTGCCTAACAACATGTTGTTTTGTTTTAATTATGGATTAATGTAACTAGTAACACTTTTTCGAACATTACATTCAAATTCCTTTTTCAATTTTATTCTAAAACATTTATGAAATCAAAATAAAGAGAGCCAACGAACACTCAAACGTTAGACATGTACTTCTAACTTAGTAAGACATAATTAAAACATCTCAAAGCAAAAAAGAAGACCAAACCACCCATCGGGTTCGCAAACAAAACTTAGCTGAAACACTAAAGTATTCTCTTGCACACATTTACACTCAGCCTTAGAACCCCGATGTTTTCAACTACCAGACATGTGAGTTAATAATTCCCTTTATAGTGTACTAAGTCGGTTAGCTAAGCAACTTTGGAGCCACCACGCAGGTACTCTATTTAAATATTTGTACGTAGGATTAAACAGAATTAAATTTTGTCTTTGAGTGTACCGTTCGATGTGATTTTAGCTAACGGCTTCGAATGTTTGTGGAGTTTGTTTGTAATGATAGTGTAGAGTTACATATTTTAGATAATTGGATTGAAGGATGGGTGAATGGGTGTTGTCTATAAGTTGAACAGTGTTTGTACGGTGTAGAAAAGTACTTTATGATTTTTATGCCATTTGTTTTAATTGAGTTTTTTTAAAATAAAATCAGAAAGCAAAGGTCGTCAAGAGTTGAAAGTTTGGAGCTATTTTAGTTGTCTTGTTTAATGATTTTTTGTTGCACGTTGTTAGTTTAACGTTTTATTAAAATTCGTATAGAAGTATTAATAACAGAAGTATACAAGCTACCTACTTTACGATTAATATTTGCCATCCTTAGGATATATGAGCATCCAAAACGCCTTTAATCAATTTTCCGAGGTCCATATGAATGTAATTAAATCTGAGTAATTACATCGATCCGAGATTGTTATTAGCTCTTAATTAATAGATACTCTATTACGCTTGATTAATAATTTGGATATAATAATATTAAAACATGTAATATATCATGGAGAAAATTATTATCGCGGGCCAAGACTCATTTTTCGACGACCCGCTTGGTGTAATGATCAAGATGTTGCCTATTACGCAAGAGGTCGCGGGTTCGATCCCCGCAAACATTTGTGTGCATGAACATGTCTGTTTTTCCCGGTCTGGGTGTTATAGGTATGTATCTATTTAAGTATATTTGTAATACCACTGTTGATTCTGATGTCTGTAACACAAGTGCTTAAGCTACTTAACACGGGGTCAGATCAATGTATGTGATGTTGTGAAATATTTAATATTATTTATTATCTTGGGCTTCGGTGCGCTACTATTTTAATATGGATGAGAACTTGTAAAGTACATATTTTTCTCCTTTCGCTACTTAAACCTTAATTCTAGCACATAACGCCATCACCAAATACGTCAATTACAAGGTCCCATTTAGATATAATTCAGCACCAACCAGCGCTGAGATCATTGAGAACCGTTTGACTTTGTGTCTTTGAGTCGTCCCTAAACTATTTGCCAAGTACTTCTGCGGAAATGTACTGGAACCGTCAAATAACTTGGACTACAAACTGTGCTGTCAACAGAGGAATGAAATGAAATCCCGTGTAATTATATTAGACGAAGTTCTTACTTATGTTCTTTAAATAAAAGAGCAAAATGACAGAGTGACATTCTTGGACACAAAACCTTTGTTTTATCTATTAAGAATGTCATTTCTATCGGAATCTCGATTCGCTGATTCTCTTACGCTACATCTTTATGTGATGAATCGTTAGAGAATCAGCGGTTCCTAAATATTTATTTATTTATTCATTAAGGTACAGCTACAAAGTACAAGTACATGAATTTATGTGTAATGCAATTTAAATATTTATAATTATATTAAACTATATTATATAGTATACACATATATTAGACGTCTGAAGTTAGGTTTGACTACGCCTATAATGCAAATGGCGGATGATACACCATGCCGAAATTATGTCGCGTTATATTGTATTGAAAATGAACATCAGCCGAACTTCGGACTTTTTTTTTCCGTTCAGTATGTTTCTACACAAATAGTTATAGCCAAAACACAAATCAAATGTAATGAAAATATTCCATACTGTGAACTTCTGACAAGTTTTTAGAGTACGACTACAGATAGAAGCTATAAGATATTTCAATAATACGCCCAGGAAGGCGTGTAAATTGACCTTTATTTGTGCCGCGCACCGCCCAGACGGAACTGGGCAAGTTTTCATATCAAAACTACCTTCCGATACTTCCGTCTTTGAGATAAACTTGGCCCCTCCCTAGGGCTGGCAGGAACTTAAATCATTTGGAAACTAATGTAGTAAGTGGCTTAGCAATGCCGATTACTGGACACGTGGTTAACTAACCTACATGTATTTTACACTAGATATGACTGAACTGAACTGAAATTTATACTATAACAAAGCTGAAGATTTTGTTCATTTAAGCGTTAATTTCAGGAACTGGTCTGGATTGAAAAAATATTTTTGCGTTGGATAGTCTATGAGTTGAGAAAAGCTTTAAGGCTAAGCCTTCCTTAAAGCTTAAAGTTTAAGCTATAGTATAATCCTAAAACTATGTATGCGGAAACTGAAATCCAGTGAAATATAAAAGTAACAACTACATCAGTATTTAATACTGGAAAACAAATCAAAGAATATTACCACCAAAGTCGCAGTTCAAGGACGATATGTAAGTAGCTAGTTAAATACTCGTGACTACTTTAAATTTGAGCCTAAATGGCTGACATCGGACTGAAGTATTTGTATACAATTTGATTGTAGTAGCTATACATAGAATATAACTATTGATAGGTAGTAATGTTACATCGTTTTTCATATTGATGTTCCTTAAATTACCAATTTATGAGTATTACATTTACCAAGTTTATAAAACCCGTGCTAGTGGTAATAAAAGTTTGATTATCAAATAAAACGACACCCCTGGCGCGGAAAAAGTTGGCATCCGTGAGGCTTCTTGGAGAAGAAATCATAGACCTCTCAGTGCTCTCTCGTTTATTTGTTGAAAACTTTGAATCAGTCATTACGGGGCCGGATCCCGCTAACAGAATTTTGTAAAGATTTGTTATGGCTTCTTTCATCAAAGTTTTGTCAAAAGGGCTCATTTTTTAATTTTGTTCTTGTGTCTTAGTTCAACTTGGAAGACCGTAAAAATTGCGGGAAATAATTTTTATTACGATGCATAAAACTACCACTTTTTTAGTATTAACCAAAACTGATGTAATAAACATTAAATTTAGAAAAGTAAAGTATCAGCTTATTAATTTCCCACTGCAGGACAAAGGCCTCCATCATTCGAAATCATGTTTTCGTTACAAAGACGGTTCTTGACTTGCCAAATGCGGATTGGTGATGACAAACCCAGACTATGTTCGGAAAAAACTGACACATATTACATATTACATACTATTACACATAACATTAACATTTTCATACACTGTTAGCGGCCACCCGCAACTCCGTCCGCGTGCATTACAAATACAACACAAAACAAAAATATTCTTCAATTCTAACCAGCGATTTGCAAAAAAACAAACAAACTCTTCAGCTTTATTATATAAGTATAGATAAGCAGACTAAATCAGCACACAACCTCTGCCCAGCTCAATTCAGTGTACTAGCGACTTCATCCCATACAAAATCAGCTAAAAACCCTACCCAACAGAATACAGCAAACCAACTCAGTTATTACTCCACTAGACGCCTCCACCGGGTATCGGTTAGTTCGCAAAATCCTGATCAAATTAAAAATCCGTTCGGCGACCGCTCCCGGCTACATGGGGTCTTCATGCTCCCTAATTAGAGAGGAGGTCGCTATCTGGACGCTCTTTATGGTGAGGACCGAGTCTAAAGCAAAGAGCGTGAAGTATTTTTTTTTGTACTGCTTTAGGTGGGGAATAATTAGGGTTGTTTATTGTGTTTTGCCTAGTACTTTGTTATATGCAAAGGCTTTTTTTAGAAATATACAATATTGCTTTTTAAAATAATGTTTTCAGAGAAACATCTCACAACATGGCATTCATTCAAAAGTGGTATTTAGTACAAAGTCTTTTACGAAATGGTTTTAAAAGATAATGAAAGTCGTGCCAGTACTGGTACATTCAAATGATAAAATCCAATTTAATACTGCCATGAAATGCTCTGTAAATATTTTTTTCACACCAATTTCTAGCTGATATTTAATTACGTCGTAATATATTTTCAGTTAGTTTCCCTGCCTATGTCCCAAAAACAAATAATAGCTGTAATCGTATGCCTTAGACCACACAACCGCCCGAGGCCCAAATGGCCCCACTAGCGAACTGCAAAAGGATTACCAAAGTAAACAAAACCTATATAAAGTTAATCCTAGCAAAGAGCTCGTTTTAATATTAACAAATCTGCCTGATATTGTGCCTATATCTCTGTCTTAACTTGATCATGCTGGATTTAGTTACTGGTTATTCGGGTTTTACTATTTACTACAATCAAAAGTACGTTGTAGATTTTTTTAAACGTACTACGAGTGCTAAAGCTCTGCTTTACCCAACATATCTTTTAACTTCTTAAGGAGTGGCAAAACGTAAGCAAGGATTTATTTGTGAACTTTGTTTTATAGTGATAATTCTAACAAATTTATTAAAATGGAAATATTACTTTTCGTGACTGCCGGTTGTTAGTCTATCGTTATACTTATTTACATCAATTAAAAAGTACTCTTTTGGATTACAACCTCGAAAAAACCCTACCCTCACAAAAAAAAACCTGAGCTAAATCTGAGAAGACCAACCCTTCCTATTGGTTTAAAGGTGTCGTCACGGTTCTTTCCTTGTTTAATGACCTGCGACTGCTTTGCGTGATGGACACTCAAGTAACGTGTCGAAATATAAGGCATTTGGATTGATCAACAGCCTGTTGCAGTCTCCTAGTTACCACGCTAAAAGTCGAGTTATTGACATTGCAGAAAAGTGAACATTAAATTAGAGAAAAATTGCTAACAGCTAGTTCCTCCGAAACTTTTATTGGAATATCCAGATATACATATGTGTGCATAACAGGTGATTGATTCTTACGACAGAAGGAAAAGAGAAAAGGGTTGACCAAAGCACTCCTAAGCAGGCAGCACACAGCGATACTAAAAAAATATTTAAATTGTTAACCATCACAATTAAATTAAAGCAATTACGCCACGGTGTAAATAAGGCCTATTTCACGGTAAACAGAAGCCGAGTACCACGATGCTCACTCCGCGCGTTGAAAGACGTCTTTTCACTCAACGCTCGCTCCAGCCGAGCGTACGGTGTAATTGGTGCCTGCGTCGAGTTTAGTCTCGTTTGTAGCTCGGGAATTTTTAGTGAGTTATAGTCACTTATGAGATGTGGTGTGAGACAACGGTTAGCGGTTAAGGAACTTCTGACTGCCGCTTGTGAGTTACGTCTGAAGGTCTGTGTGCATGTGTTCAGCGGAACGAAGTTTTAGTTTAAAAAGAGTTTAGCGATGTGGTTGAGATGTTTTTTTGTAATTAAACTTTGTAAGCACTTATGATTTGCGGAAGCGTGACTAGAACTTGGACATCAGTCGCGACTGCTACGTTTAACTATAAATAAGACATTTGTTGCATTGTGATTGGTACAAGAGTAAAAATAGCATGATAAAGAGCAACCCAAACAGCAAGTGGAATCGATGATTATTATTATGTATACTTTTTTAATTTTTTTAAATGTTTTCATTATTTTGGCCAAAAACTTTTCTGCCTGGGTTTTAAATGCATTACAGTATTTTTTTTAATTCTTGTTTTGTAAGTTATAATGTTACTATGTTTACTTCAAAACTTCATGAATGAACATGTTTGCTCTATTCGGATTAAGCTCAACATCGATGAAGCCACGAAGGCTTTAAATAACGTTTCCAAAACACATTTCTCGATCATAATCCTCTTACTCCGTCCCGAAAGACCCGAATAGAGCGGTTTTCGACCCTATCAATAGTAACGTGGGCATTAGCAAACCCATCAGGACTCGCTTGAAAGTTAATGTAATCATAATAAAAATTGGCCAAGTGCGAGTCGGATTCCCGCACTGAGGGTTCCGTACAAATTCTATTTTTGACGTATTAAAAAAACTACTGAATAGATTTCGTTCGAACCAATTTTCGTTGGTAGTTTTTATGGTAATGTACATTATATATTTTTTTCAGATTTATCATCCTCTTACTTTAGAAGTTAGAGGGGGGGGGACACACTTTTTTCCACTTTGGAAGAGTCTGTGACGCAAAGTATTCACTTAAGAAAAAAATGAGCTTAGAAACCTCGATATAATTTTTAAAGACCATTCCATAGATACCCCACACGTATATGTTCAATGAAAAAAAATATTTTCAGTTTCAGTACTAACTATGGGGACGCCCCATTTTTTTATTTTTTTTTCTATTTTCGTGTGCAAACCTTGTTGCGGTTCACAGAATACATCTACTCACCAAGTTTCAATGGTATAATACTTATAGTTTCGGAAAAAAGTGGCTGTGACAGACTGGCGGACAGACAGACAGACAGACAGACAGACAGACAGACATGACGAATCTATAAGGGTTCCGTTTTTTTGCCATTTTGGCTACGGAACCCTAAAAATGAGTGGCGAATGTAGGTGATTTTTAGCACAAGTGAAGATTCATCGGTATAGACTATAAAAGTTTTTTTTAAAGTACTTAGTCATATTCATTGAACAAGAGTTTCGAACTTTCAAATTCTCACTCCAGAGTCAGTCAAAATCATGTTAACGTCGTAACAAATAGCAACACAATAGATGTGCAGATAAAAGTAGTGGCAATAATTTATAAATGCCTATTCCAGACTTACTAAATTCAGATTATTTATTACCAAACAGAAGAGTGTGTTAAAAAAGTTTATCCAGTATAAAAATTATATCAGACCCAGTTACTTTCTAAATATAAGTAAGTATACATGATTTTACTGACATGGTTTATGCTAAACACAGTTACCAGTAGTCTAGCCATCCAACGCATGCACAAAGGAGCGATCAGCGAAAGCCTATTTGAAACTCAAGCGTAGAATGCAGCAGAGGACAATGCCACGCGAGCTAATGCTGCGAAACGAATTGAGAGCGGGACAAGTTCATTGTAGCTCGAACATAAATAAGCATTTGCTTGAAGCCTTACGCTGCGGTGTGAGTGGCAGACTTGAGCGATCTTGTGTTGTATAATGTACATTATTGAAAAAGAAAGATAATAATTGCGTGTGTGCTGACGTTATGCTTTTAAATAACATTGCAGCTGTTGTTTCAAGGTAAAAATATGTTTTTCTTCTCTATTCATATTTTGATTTTCTTCTTTTTTTACACGCATTGGTATTTGTTGTGCAGTCACTAGTGGGACAAACATTAATATATAAAATCGTATTAAGTAAACAAACCGCTTGTTGATCCTGACAACTGATGAGATCTGAAACTTACCTGAAACAATCAAAGAAAACATAAATATTATCAATAAGTAAGCAATGTCAAATCGAGTATCATTTAGCAGATACGCATGAGCAATGGAAAAAAAAATGTTAGTCTGTCTCTATGCATTCAATTTCATACAATGATTGCAAATCCAACTATTAAATAGAAAAAATAATAATAATGATATTTATCAAGTTACAAATCCGCTATTTTTGATTCCTTGCACCACACCAATGGGACATTGAGTGTGTCCCAGAATTAAGATCGCGCCTCCAGTGATATATTGAAACGGTTGAACGCATATAAATCATAAGCAATTATTTTAAACAATGCCCCGAATGAGTCGCTTTGCGGTGAATTGTTTGCATGCGCCATCTATTGACTTCCCGGCGAGGCTTAAGAGGTTTTTAGTAAGAGTAATGGTGTGTACTGTTTACGAAGTCGTGGGTAATTCTGGGAATAGTGAATGCATGGAATTGCTGTGGAGTCGTATATGACGATTTGGCCTGTATAAAATGTAACACGAGGTACTTATAGTCAAGATCATATAAGATACTAATTTCCTTTATTATTATATTATTTGTTATTAAACGGTTATTATATCGCTTAAGAAAAATCAATGAAATCAACGGTTTTGTACTTAAGCCCCAGCCTTAATATATTAGTGAGCTATGCCGCCCTGACCCATAACCATGTCCACCGCTGATTAAGGTGTTAAACGATGTCATTATTATCAGAACATTTAAAAGGCTAAATAACGGTTTTATATCAACCACAGCTCAATTTCGGATTCTGGCACAATAATTTATCCCGTCGTCAATAATGTCAATTACTTGAAAAATGCAAAGTATTGTATTGTAAAACAAAGACCCACACTCTGTTGTGCTTTCAACGACTCCTATACTGGTCTATAGGTAAGTATCTTTTGTCTAGCCACACGACAGTTTACCCAAAGCACATAGCTTAAGAACTACCCAAATATAAAATAAACGCAGACATGGTCAAACAAATTCGCGCGACCCCAGCTCGTAAACCAGGATCACTTCGAACCACAGCATCGGGCCATTCAATCATACAGACAGATAACAGTGTACCCGAAAATATCCGAACACAAAATAAACAGTCCCGTTCACAACAGCCGGTTGTAATTCTACACTGTATGAATCTTTATCGCCCCTCGGAACACAATAAATATTTCATGAAGTATGTATTGAATAGCGATCGTGTCCTGGAAGCGGTTTTGCTAACCTTATAGTGGAGCGTCGAAGTGTCGGCGGGATGTTCTCGTATGTTTGTACGTGAGAACTGTTTTGTTATTTTACTTTGTAGTTTTATGTAATGGAGAGATGGGCGTGATGTGGAAAACAACGTCTTAAAAGTGCCTATATTCTCAGGATTTAATAACCAATGTCGTTTAAAAAACCTAGTGCACGAGAAATGCGAACCTTTTAAGTTTCAAACAAAAAGCGAATGATACAAGCCTGTGCTCGTTATTCAATTTAACTTGAAGTATACTATCTGTTCCCTTGCATCCATAATACAAACTTCAAGATTAGTTAAGGCTAGGCAAGGCTAAGAACATTTGGATCATTGTCGGGACCAACGGTAACCAAACTGGAATAACAAATATAAGGTGAAAGTGTTATCGAGGGGTACGAACCCCCGACCTCCGAGGTTTTTGAGCACAGCACTCTAGCTACGACACCATGGAGGCAGTAGCAAACGATGTATTTCCTACTCGACTAGGTACATTTACGTCTGTACCTTTTTTCTGTATCTGTTATATATCTTAGGTTCATATTAAGTGAACCCGTAAATAGATGTAACATTTTGATAAATAAATAACCTAATCCATCGTAGCAGAAGTAGCAAACGCGCGTCCCGCCCACATCGCCCGCGTTTAGCAACACATATTAAAATGGAGCCGGACCGTAAGTGTATTACGCTTTTACAAACGGCTATTTCCTTTTACTCGGCCGAAGGATGGTTGTGTCTTATACAGTGTTTTGTTTGCATTGAACTTTACTGAGTTAGACAATAATAACATGGTTAGAAAGTAAAGGCATGTCTTAATCTAATTATTGACAACGATTACAATGAAAACAGGTCATTTGCATAATAAACTTTAAATACTGGGATTTTCGGTATATGATATTTTCTGGATCAATGGGTTTGTTTTCTGGATCAATGGATGCTCTTTGGGCATTCCTTTACATCAGAACGGTTTTAGTATTGTAAGAATTCCGCTAGATTCTTTTTGAATTAGAATTTGAGCCTTTAGAAAAAGAAAAACTCCACTAATATTGTCTTTGCTTGCTACTTCATGTGCAGATTCCCAAGTTCACCGTGTCATTATTATTTTCTTCTTATAAATAAGTAAACTTCGAAAAAACATAAAATACAACAGGCTAAAAAGCAACCGCAGCGCAATGGTAGAAACAGACGCGGACGAAATCCAACAAATTTTGCTTTTACGAAATTTAGAGCGAAAACTTTCGCACTTAAAAGAAAACAGAGGCTCGACGTTTTCATAAATAAAGGATCCTTTTTCCCTTCGCCTTTTGTATGAACCAATGTTTACCGTTATTACATGTCGTAACAGCAATTAGGGAAATGAGATTACATCGTCATTGTTTGATGTTAAAGTGGGCTGCTTTAAAGCGCACTTTACGCGTATTACTCTGAAGGGAGGTATAATAAGACGTTGAGATACTACACTTTGTCATTTTCAACCGTGACTAAGTAAATCAATTCGGTTTTCTTTTTTGAATGAGAATATAATATACCGAGCTTTTCGTTTTATTTTCGGTTACGACGGCTAAACCTTTCGAAGCAATTTCCATATTCATTAGATATGTCCAACGTCTTAGTTTTAGGATCTGATTTGTTAAATTTTGAATTAATTATTACGTCTGTAAAACTTCATTTTTGTTACTTAGCTTTAAGCCAATAATTATGCCAAAGGACAGGTTTTTAAACGTTTGATAGGTATACAAAGAGTTTTATTTTGTTCGTGTAGGTAATAGTTATTTGACAAAAGAATAAAGTATTTAAAAACAAATTATTTACTGAATTTAATTTGATACCTCCGCCATAAAATAGCGTAACGTAAGACCTTCGAAAGGTCTTGTGTGATTTTATACATACTCCCAAAAAGTATCAAATCATCCAAGGCATCCGACATAGAGCTCATAATCTGGTTAGATCTGGTATGAGTCAACCGTTCCCGAGTTTGCCGTCGCTTATAGCTTAAACAAACGAGAAGCAGTGGTCTAATCCCGCCAGGGGCGCTTAGGACACGTTATGACGTGAGTCAACATAATTTAGACAAAAATGCCTACTGTAGAGGTAAATACTGGATGAACTGCCAAGTTAATGCGTTCTTTAGTATATTTATTTGTTTGACGTGATTTTATTGTGTCATCACCAACTTCATCAAAGAAAGCAATAAAAAAAGGCTCCACGCTGTGTAGAGTAAGTGCTGATTTGAGAATTCAATTTCATATATTCAAACTTCTCAAACACAAACATCTTTTTAAAACCTCATTTCCACTGTGACGCCTTGGCTAGTTAAAGTTTATAAAAATACTATGTATTAGTTGCTGACTGCTTCAAATATCATGCCAAATAATAAAAAAATAAGCTAACATGTCAGGAATTGCCATAAAGTCATTACAAACATACATACACACTCATAGACGGATCCGTTGTTATAGTAGTCAGTGAGTCTGGCAACAAAACCAATAGTCGTAGGTTCGAATCCCGCTTGGGGAAAATATTTGTGTGATGAACATCGGCATTTGTATTCGAGTCATGGATTTTTATAAAAGTATTTAAGTATGTCTATCCGTTCCCTAGCTTTCATAGTACAAGCTTCGACCTTAGTAAGGGGCTAGGCAAATGGTGTGTTAGTCCAAAGAATATATTTTTATATTTATATTCATGTATGTGATGTTGTGAAATATTTATATTTAGACATTTACACACAAAACCTAATCACTCACTACAAAGCGACAGTCATCAATACATATTATAAAACAAAGTCGCTTTCGCTGTATGTCCGTATGTATGCTTAGATCTTTAAAACTACGCAACGGATTTTGACGCGGTTTTTTTTATAGATAGAGTGATTTTTAAGGAAGGTTTGTATGTATAATACATGTAAGTAAGTACCACAGGCGAAGCCGGGGCGGGCAGCTAGTAAAATATAAACACCACTTGAAACTAGTTAAAGTGTGCAGCATTCCAAATAAATGGTATCGGGATCGGATCACAGTGACAAGATCTTAATACCCAACGGACGTACCGGCCGAGAGCTACACAAAGTTTTAATGGGCCCAGATCAAAATCTATACAAGTTTGGCTTCAGGATTATTGTGTAGGACGATTGATTCCTTGTAAAGATTCGGATTAACAAAGGAGTCATCGTAGCGAGTTGTGTTACAGGATCTTTATGGATTAATTGCTGTACTGAACAAAACGTTTTTGATTTTTAATTAAATTAAACTTATTATATAAATGAGAATGTTTCTTTGTTTGAATGTTTGTCCTTCAATCATTCTGATACTATTAACTTCTCCAAAATAAGGAGGAAATTAGAAAGAAGGACATTATTTTATTTTAAAAAAGTACGAGAACAAGCGAGTAGAATAGCTTAGGATTTATTATAGTATGTTTCACCTAAGATGATTCATGTGACATGTGGTTTACTTTTTATACGAAATTAAACTTTATTTCAAGACCATAAGCTCCAAGGGCCTCATTATTTTCACTAAAATTCTAAATACTTTAGAATGGTGTCGATTTTTTTTTCATCTTATATCATCGAAATCATCTTAGGTGAAACTAACTGTGTATAATCAGAACAGTAACTTAATACTAACCACAAAAGCTTTGTTCATATAAGGATATAAAAATAGGTACATAGAATGATCTGATTCTAGTAATATCCATCGACAAGATACCTTGACTTAATATTCTTGAGAAGTATAAACACCTATTGCGGTAAGTGTACCTGACAGACTCTTTCATTCAATCAGCCATCAGTTTCTCCGAAATCAACCCTGAGTTCTCAGAAATAAAGACACTTTTCCACCAACTCGTCGGGATTCAAGGATAACTCGTAAATATATGAAACCACAAATAAATCAACGTATGCCTCATTGAAACCCTATTGGTTTCGCTCTGTCGTTCTTAGCCTGTTAGCTCAGGCTTAGTTGTAAAAACTGGTTGAGTGGGTAATGGGATGTATTGAGATTATTTCCTGAGAGATAAAAAAATACTTTTGCTATATTTTTTTGACTTTTGTACGTAGCTTGGCCTTGATGTTGAAAAACAGACCATTTAATTCACTGAATATTATACAATTTGTTTAGGGATTACGGCGATTGAATGCACAACTTAGTAATAGAGACTATTGTAGAATTTATTCAGTGTTTTCATTAGGACTACCACAAACGCTGTACCAGCCTGCAATAAAAAGAAATCCAGATAGCCTTACTTACTCGCTGAAACACAATAAGTACCTACTTTTTTCTCTGCCGTAAATGCTAGAGCTAAATAAGGAGCATTGCTCTTCTTTATTCTACAGGAAAGCAAGCGAATAAGAAATTGACTAGACGAATTATGGACAACAAGTGACGAAGTGCCTATGGACAATAACCGCCACAACGGTGTCTGGTTTTGGAAATCCAAACCCAAGCCTGCATAATTCGTCAGTCGTCAAAACTATCCGCCTTACTATTTAGCATCATGAAACTCAGACTTTTAGTTCGCAAAGCATAAAGCACCTTCAAAGTGTATTTTCTCCTAAGGTTTTCTACTCCGTTATTCAGAACGTCAAGTATTTCACAGTACAAGTTGTGAGTTTCCCCGCGACACGGCAGAGGGCGCTCATTACCTAGCAGTTAAGGCGAGGAATGTCTTATTAAGTGTCTGAAACGGACGCTTCGTGAAACAAAGCGTCTTTATTAAAACCACTACAGCGTTCGGTATCCGAAATCAGCGATGGATGAGATCGCTATGTCTTCAAAGCATTTTATACGCGTACGTCTTGCCAAGGGGGTCGGCTAAAGTTCTAAATGGAGTTTTTCAACTAAATAAAAAGATCATTGTTATAACACTACGAATAATGGGTTTGTCAATAAATTGACTAAAGAAATTACTACCTTGTAGTAATTTCTTTAGTCAATTATTAACTAAAAATAAAAAACAAAGTATTACTATAATTATATGAAAACCTATTTAACATTATAGAAAAAGAGTTCACCAGCATCTTTACTAAAAAAACTATTACAGTCAATAGAAATAAAGCTAAATTTAGTGACTGGGCTACTCCTGGCATTTATAGAAGTAGAAGGAGGTTATTTGAACTATACGATTTAAAAGCAAATTCAAATGACCCTGCTATTGCAGAATACGTAAAAGAATATTCCAAATTGTTTAAAAAAGTTTGCGCAATAGCTAAATCTAATCAAATCAAAGATAAAATAAAGAATGCCAATAACAAAAGTAAAGCTACTTGGAAAATAATTAACAAAGAGACTTGTAAAAATAAAACACGAGACAGCAAGTTCTCTTTAAATATAGGAGGTATTAGCCACGATTCTGATGTTGATGTGGCCAATGCATTTGAATCTTTCTTCTCTGAGATACCAGTCATGACTACTAGTAAATTAAAATCTAGCCCACATCTTGCTCAATCCCTTCTCAAATCTAGTGTGGATGAGTGCACAACCACCTTTAGTTTTACACATATTAACCCTGAAACAATTTATAAAACTTTCAAAGATCTAAACATGAAAAAAACTGAAGACTTATGGGGAATTTCCATGGATATCATAAAAAATATTATTCACTCCATGGCGCCCTATTTAGCCGTTATATTTAATCAATGTGTTGATCATGGGCAATTTCCAAATTTAATGAAACATAGTAAAATAATACCATTATTTAAATCAGGAGAAAAAAGTGACCCATCCAATTTCAGACCAATTTCAATTTTACCCACACTAAGTAAAATATTTGAAAAAATTATATTCAATCAGCTGTTACTTCATTTCAAGTTCAACAAGCTATTACATGTTAATCAGTATGGGTTTACTAAGGGTAAATCCACCACCGATGCGGGAGTAGCACTCATTAAACACATTTTTAACGCTTGGGAAAATAAGCAAGATGCTATAGGTATTTTTTGCGATTTATCGAAAGCATTCGATTGCGTTGATCATCAGACATTGTTGATGAAGTTGCGGCATTATGGAATCACTATCAACTCGCTGAATCTTATACAGTCATATCTATCTAACAGAATTCAAAGAGTCAATATAAATGAGGTAGACTCAACAGGAGCTCCTCTAATAATGGGGGTCCCCCAAGGCTCGATATTAGGGCCTTTGCTTTTTCTAATTTATATTAATGACCTTCCATATTTCACAGAAAGCCTTTGCGAAACTGTTTTATTCGCTGATGACACTTCTCTTATATTCAAAGTTGACAGACATAAAAATGTATTTGACGATGTGAGTAATTCGGTCTCGCATATTTTACAATGGTTTACTGTAAATAATTTGTCATTGAATACCAAGAAAACGAAATGTGTTCAATTTACAATGCCTAATGTTCGAAACGTTATTCCCAATATTGCCATTAATGGGGAAGCTGTTGAAATTGTCAACTCGACAGTGTTTCTGGGAATAACACTTGATTCTAAATTGCAGTGGGGCCCTCATCTCACTGCTTTAACGGGTAGACTTAGTTCAGCTGCGTATGCAGTGAGAAAAATTAGAAATCTGACTGATGTGGAAACAGCTAGGTTAGTTATAACTTTAAACTTTCGCGTTGCATTATAATTATTTAACATTACAACGGGACTAAACGCGATATTATTTTTATAAGTACCTGAGTACTTACTGCTTGACGTTTCGGCTGTGATGCTACAGCCGTGCTAGGTTAGTTTACTTTAGTTACTTCCACAGTATCATGTCCTATGGGATGCTTTTGTGGGGCTCGGCTTCTGACATCAACAATATATTTATACTGCAGAAAAGAGCTATCCGTGCTATTTATGGTCTCAAAACTCGCGACTCTTTAAGGGAAGTATTTAAAGACATAAATATTTTAACTGTACCATCACAATTCATTCTTGATTGTGTTATGTATGTTCGGAAAAATCTCGAACAGTTCTCAAAAAAGTCGGATTGTCATAGATTTAATACAAGAAATAGGCATAAGCTTGCTATCCCAAACATTCGACTTCAAAAGATTGGAAAATCCTTCATTGGATTAAGCATTAAATTATTTAATAAATTACCTCTAGATATTGTTAACCTACCCTTACATCAGTTTAAGTCTTATATTAAATCTAGTTTAATGAAAAAAGGGTATTATAGAGTTGAAGACTATCTGAACGATGGAGGACTGTAGCTACTGATGTGCTAGTTTTCTTGCCATATCTTCTCACGCTTATATTATTTTATTTATGCAATGTGGACATGTAACTAATGTAGAATAGTATTGTTCCAAATTATTTTATTATTTATTAGACAAGTTTGTATGTTAAAGTAAAATGTTGTTCTGTTTGTTTATATGTATAAATTTTATAAAGAGTATGTACCTAGACTGGGTCATATAGTGTAGTTTTACTTTAAATTTTGTTATTCCATTTGATGGTTGGATGGCCTGGGTCCTAGTAGTCATGCTCACTGTAATGTCTCTGGGGTGGTGGCGCTATGTGGCGGGTCATTTCATTCCCTCTAAAATGGTTGAGTGAGATGATGGCTGACACATACGTCATACTTGTGAACAGGTGCCGCCTTTGGGGACTGGTCGACTGGGACTCAATCTATTCATGATAAATATATTTTTAATTATATACTTGAAAGACGTAACTGTATGACCTAGTACAAGTATGTTAACTTATGGTATGGGCAAACTATTGTAATTATTTGGCGATTGAAAAGAGCAACTATCGAGTTTCTTGCCGCTTCTTCTCGGTAGATGACTGCTTTACGAAGTCGGTGGTCGAGTCATTCCTTTGTGCTAAAAATGTATGACGATTTATAAGTGCCTTGCAGAGGCCTACATGAATAAAGTATATTTTGAGTTTGAGTTTTTTGAGTTTTACCTATGTCGGAAAGGCGTTCGTCCATTACAGACTGCAATAGGCTGATTATAAATGGTTGTATCTATAAATATTTCACAACATCACATTACTTTGAACTGCCTCCGAGGTAAGTTAAGTAGCTAAAGCACTTGTAGTACACATATCAGCATCAAAAGTGTTTTTACAAATATTATTTATATAAAAACATATAACACCTAGACACAGACAAACAGACATGTTCATGCACACAAATGTTTGTCTTGTGCGGGGATCAAACCGCTTGGTCTAATTGTCAACTTCTTGACCACCAAGCGGGTCGTCTAAGCATCCACAAAATGTTGCTGATTGTAACAAGCAGCAAGCATAGACTTGAGAGAATAAATAAAGTTTAATAATATCTGTTTGAGGCAAAAAACTACATATTATTATACATACATTAAAATGAAAATCACCAAAACAGGGACAGAATTCGGAACCCACCAGCCGCTGAAAACTCCGTGTAACCACGACTCACGGGCACGGTGTTGTGAATTAATTTCAACTTTGACGCGGAATGAATCACGCGGCCCGCATCTCGATCAGCCAGGCGCTGTTTTTAAATCGATTTACGTTGTTTTTATGAATAAGTTGTTGTGATTTTTCGGATTATTACGGGTGGCATTGAAGGATTTTTGTGTCAAAGTAACGCTCTATCTTACGGCCTTTATGATTTATACGTGAACGTCATCACGTGAAAAAGAGATGTCCCAGAAATGTATGAAGCCTCGGCCTGGTCCATGTACGCTATACCTAAATATAGGCGAATAAGTGTACTACAGTTTTAATCACTCCAATTCTTATGGAAAACCTTAGTTTTTTGGCAGAAACAATAAATTATACCACAATATTAGAACTCGGTACAATATGGCGGAGGACGCATCCATAGAGTAAAGTAAATATACCAAGACGCATCTTTGAAACTTGAATGACGTTTATGCCGTTTATCCGTCAGTTTATTTTTGTTTTGACAGTATGCAGTTTCTTTCACAAAGTATTTATATTTTTAGGTTACAAACGACCTAAAAAGGCTGGGGCCCAAAGCTGTAAATCCCAGTAAAGAAAAAATTACAGTTGCCATCTTTACGAAGTAAAGTGAACAATTATGAATTTGATTTTATTTTTAAGCCACTAAACTACGGACCAAAAATGTTTTATTGTGTTTTTAATGGAAATAGCAATATTTTACCGATTTTTTGGTACCACGTACATGGTGCGGGCCTGGGATGGGACATCTCATTTACCATCCCTGCTTCGTGCTTTACCAACCCTGTCACAATTATCCTCTGCCTGTTTTAGTCTACTACTAGACCTAGGCCTCCACCAAATGGAGATTTATAATATCCACCCGGCATTTTTCCGACCCATGGCAGCCAATCTTACAATAAGCCGGGCACGCAGGATATAATAAAGTGCACAAGTAAGTGCGCAAGCACAGGTGCACACTCTATCCCTCACTTACATAGTTAGGTGGTACAGCAATCTGACACAACTGTTGACAGATCAGGCGCAGAACCAACGGCCAGACATGCCTTACGAAGCACGGAGGAACTCGAGATGTAATTTTTCGGGGACCCATCCTATGACTGGCCTCTGCGAAAGTTGCTTAAATTCAATGGGGTTTATGCTCATTGGCACCAAACTAGACAGGCTGTTACTTAATGCCTTCTTAAACTTGTTTTTTATGGCATTCAAACATTATTTTGCATCACCTATAATATGGTACCCGTTAACAAAATATTTGTCTCACAACATAGAACTTGAAAGATTATTAACCTACAGTTGAAAACTTGAAACTAATTTTAAAGAATCAGCAACGACTTAATCGCAGAAGCAATTAGAACATCATCTCAAATAGCTGAACCGAAATAAACAAACAACCCAAGGTCATGCCACGAGCTGAAAAGTGTTCGCCCGTGACGGGATCTGAAACTTTTCCTGTTAGAATAACATTAATAACTATACTTCAGCAAATAAATCATAACTTTAGATTAAAGCGGGCGGCGGATAGCCCTTGGTGCACACCTTCGTGAGTTGTTGTGTGAGTTTGTAGCGGATCGGGATGGCTTTTAGACCGTGCATTTGGTGCCTATTACCTATTGCTGTTCCATGATCTAATAGGTCTGGTTTCCCTTATATGGGGGTCAGAGGACAGACGCTCTATTGTAATAAACAGGCTGGTCAAGTAGTCTCTTTCAAATGTTTTTATGTATAAACAAAACAAAATGTTTTATATTTTATATTTATCTGCTTTTTGATATGACGTCACAAACTGAACCTACAATATTAATTATTTGGTAACCGATTGTTGGAAATATTATCAGGAATAGCAGTAACTTTCCGTTTCAAGTTTGTCAAAATAACAAGTTCTCGAGACACACCATCCCATAGCTTATGGAACTAAAAAATACGCAAAAAGAACAATTTCACAGGTAACGTCGCGTGTAAA
This sequence comes from Nomophila noctuella, assembly GCA_958496325.1. Classification (NCBI taxonomy): domain Eukaryota; kingdom Metazoa; phylum Arthropoda; class Insecta; order Lepidoptera; family Crambidae; genus Nomophila; species Nomophila noctuella. The sequence goes on from OY292490.1 coordinate 531,864, forward strand.
GCCAATATGCTCAAAGCAATACATTTTGTGGAGCAACAAATCATCTAGGGGGTATTTAAAAATTGCACGGCTTCCACAATTGTTTGGGCCATAAATAAAAATGGTGCGCAACACCTCAGCAATTTTAATATTTTAATCCTTCGACGAGAGAGAGCATAAATTTCATTTGACTGGCCCGACTGATTCTGATGCGAGTATTCGTGAAAACTGTTTGGGTAAGAAATAAATCTTGTTAACCAATAAATACCGGCCTGTTGAAAAGTGTTATAACTGAAATGAAAACATCAAAATATTTATTGCGGAAGTTTCTGACAGTTTGTTTAAGTTTTATACTTTGATATTTTTAAATAAAAGGCTACAAATAGAAGAAGTATAAGTAGGAGTATACACTTTGTTAACGAAATAGAGCTTGAGATGCTAGTGTGCCAATAAGTTTATTTTGCAGCCAAAAAAAATCAACATCAGAATTTGACTATGAATATATTATTATGTTGCCGAAGATCGGGCTCAGTTGAGAGCTCTAGAAGAAGCCTGTGTCCAGCAGTAGACTGCGTGCGATAGGCTGGTTGATTGTGATGATGATGACGATGACATGACCTAGGATGTAATTTTTTATGTGAGGTTCAATCATGACTCATCCCATTTAGTTACTTTCTAATTGTGTCTTATAATGTACCGATTATTTAATTCATACTCTCAAAATACCCGGACAAAGCACCATATGTGACCTCACAGAATCGGTCAGGCCGCAGGTACCCCGGTATTTATCCGTCCGGGGGCGCTTCCTGCCATAAATCGCACCCGTTTTGTCAACGTGCGCAAATTGTATCGGCGGGGATTTTTCACACTGCAGCGAGAATGATTTAGAGGCGTTACTGGACTTACCTTGTTTTATCTTGGGACATGTGAAGTATCATATTTACTTATATTATAAATGTGAAAGTTTGTTTGTTTGGATATTTGCCCGCTAATCACACTGAAATAAAAACTAGTAAATTATATAAATATCGAAGAGATATAGTGATTGGTTTGACAGCAGTTCAAGAATAGTTAGAATAATGTAAACTATTGGACATTCCAGGGGATGGGCCGGCATTTTAACAGATTTCTCCCGCATGGCATCGAGGTTGGCTAGCGAGCGCCCCCTTCCTGTGTAATGGCTTGAGGTAATATAATAGATTCCAACTAGGAAAAGCCTACGTCCAGCTGTGGACTGTATAAGGCTGATCATGATAATGAAGTGAAAGTGATAGATACAAAAAAGTCCGGGATGGATACCCGCACAATACAAACATGTACCCCTTTTAGTGGCTCAACTAACCTAGCTTCATCCTAAATGTATTCTCGTGTTGTTTTAAACTCAGCAAACCAAACCGCCACACCAAAACGAGCAAACAAGACTTTAAAAACATTCTTGAGGCTCTAAAACTTTTTAATCATGATAAATTATAGCGTAAAAATCATAATAATATCATGAGTTTCCTCAAGGCGATCAAATTAGTAACAGAATTTTAGATTTACATACATAGGTACTCGTAGTTTCTGTTTTAAGATTTCACTTATAATTTCAATAATTAAATAAATATCTGAGAACATCACATGCATTTGCTCCGTGCATAAGTAGCTTAAGTACTTCTTTTACGGATATCAAAAGTCAATACTGGTATTACATAATAATCAACTTACAACATATTACATTTTACAACATAACATGCGAAGTAAAAACCGTCAGACACGATATCGATCTATTTATCTTCCGAAATTACCGAACAAATATTGGTGACTTGAAAACAACACAAATTGTTGGAAAACTCAGGAGGAGTCTTAGGAATTTCATATCCCAAACAAATTTTCGGCGTAATGAATTCCGAACTCTCTTGGGTCGGAAAGCGGCGTGGACAGTGCGCCTCAGAGCTCCGAATTTTATCCGGGGTTATTTTTAAGCATTTTCAAATTTGTGAAGAGTTGCATATTTCAGATTTTTTTCGACGGATTTTTTATCGAGTAAGGATAAAATGACTGGCAAATAAGATGTATTTTATATGATGCTACTTGGTTGCGTTGCCGCTTGCGCTTTTATCATAAATTATATTTGCTTTTTTCTTTAATTAATTGTGGTATTAAGATAGCTATTAGGATTCCTTTAGCTACTTAAGTGTAAGGAGGGGAAGAGTTGAGGTGACTTTAGTATGAAACATATAAGAAAATTTAATAGAGATAAAAACTGAATTCATAATAACAATACCTTTACATGTTATCACCAATAAAAATTTCTTCAGACCAATCGTTTCTTTATTGAAAACAGTCGACGCGTTCAAAATATGCAACCAGGACCGAGGGCAATATTAAATATAACTGATATTTACTGCGGGCACAAATACGATAGGGCCCACACATCAATGGGACGGCCCTGCCGGATGTTTGTCTATAGGGAAATAGGCAGCATATCCTGTGACAAATATAGGGCTTTTTCACTGGAAAAACGAGTTATTGATATAAAGCATCTGGACTATATGGGAAATGAGGTAGTTAGAGCTAGGACGAGTAAGGTGAAGGAATTAGTTTTTTTAAGCCTAAGGCGAATGTTAGGTGAAAAGTACGCGTCTTCTATACTTTTCGATGTGAACAAATCATTTTTATAATAACTGTGCATTATGAGCCAACTGTTCCAATCATGTGTTTAAAGCCTGGCCCGTCTAGTGTATACGAACATAGCGTTTTGTAATATTACCTATTCAAAAATATCACTTAATGAGATGTACAATAATACCACACGACATTATAACTCAACTAGTAACAGCCCACGTGTTCCTGACATAGGCATGCAGCACCATTTGTCCAACAACCTCACTCAACCAAAAATCCAAACGGATCGCCTCAAAAACACTCGAAAGCCCAGTTTAATTAATCAGACCATCTCCCATTCTGAATGTTCCCTCCAGCCCGGCATTCCGACCCCATCGCCTTCCAAATTTAAATATTTTACACTAGAAAGGAGGTTTTCGATCGTTACCTTAGGCATTTTAATGTAACTCAACCATTACTTCGAGTTCAATTAGATGATATCTGACATTTATAGTTCTTTATGCATTCAAGGAGTCAGATTATGTTCGCCAAGTTTGTAGATAATGTCATTTAACGGGCGTCCGATCATTACCCTGTTTCACGGTGTAATGAAAATTTTGTTCGGTTTTACGACGCTCGGCAGGTTCTTAATGATCACCTTTTCTGTTTATTTTTTGGTGACGCGATAAATCTCGCAGGTTTTATTAGAAATTAAAATTGCGAGCGTCGTATTTTTTTTATTTGGTTGTGACATTTCAATTCTGTGCTTATGTTATTGTACCAAATAATGGAAATACTATTATAGAGAAGCTTAAACTACAAATACTGTTGTAGAAAACCACTTTGACATTTTTGAATAAGATAAGATTATCCTACTATTTGTATTCTCTGAACAAAAAAATGTTACGAATAAGTGAATGCCAAATATCCTAAATAATTGACTTAACAAAGTGCACCATTACAGACTTATCAAGAAAATTCGGGACCAGCATTGAAACATTTATCAGCCAATTAACATGTTGAACAAAATCACTGTACTCTCACCCCTTTCTAGTGCAATGCAAATTTGACCGAAACTCAAAGGATCACGAACCAAATTCACTTGGCGTTTTGTCTTATAAACTGCAAATACCGGTTTTGTCGTAAACATCGTAACTCGTCCGTCTCATAAATAGTGCCGTTGGGATATATTGGCCCAAGAGATAAGAGTATAGAAAAGACATGGCCAACTTTCTACGGAACGTTTGCCTAGACACCAAATTCATTTCCCACAAACATGTCGTACTGCATTAGACTCGTTACTATCAGAACATTCAATATCATTAACAACTAGAGTCCAAAAACTTGAGGTTATAATTATACAGACACACAAAGATTGCAAAAAACATTTCAATCCCTTACTGTAGCATTGTTTTGATTGATGACATGATACATTGGTTACTAAGGTTACTCAACGGTGTACCGTGAAAAAACTGTTATCTCTTTTTCTCTTATCGTAATTTTGCTAACGCTTACTCTGTCATGCATTGTATATTATTTCCATGGCAACGGATTTAAATATTTGACAATAACTGTCGAAATAATGACAATAATATTCATTCCTTTCTGCTGAAAGTAATATTCATTTTGGGAAAAATAATAAAATACTATGTTTAAAATAAGTTGTTTGTGATAAATAATACGTTAAATGATACAATTTCAAATATTTTTTTATAGTTAAAGCTATATTTAATTGTATGTCACTGTTTTTCATACAATATTATATTGTGTCTATGGAGGACAAGAGCAGACTATCCGTATTTACGTTGAAAGGAACGCATTTTCTCAAAAGCAGTGCATAGCGGAAGTTAAATTACTAATTAATTTCTTTTAAATACTGACAAGTTCTACAAGATTGTGAAATATTTGAAAATTCCTATTTTAATTTAATATATTTTGTGCTTTTGTGCCATTCGTGGCCATCACTAGGCAGGAATTGACCATGTCCTTTATACGTTCTTTCTATTAGTTCAAAATATTTGAGATCATTTTGCGTTTGAATTTAGAATGGGATGCGACTGAACTTTTGTTAGCGCTCGGGTTCACAAAATAAATTGGAGATTCTTTGCTGACAATGTCACCTTTAAAATACACCACAAGTCAAGATTTTTTATTGGAATATTTTTGTATTTATTATTATACCAGCGGCCCGCCCCGGCTTCGCCCGTGGTACTTGTCCACTATTTAATGGATGATATTATACATAAAAACCTTCCTCATGAGTTACTCTATCTATTAAAAAAAACCGCATCAAAATCCGTTGCGTAGTTTTAAAGATTTAAACGTTCATAGGGTCATACAACAGACAACATGACAGAAAAAGCGACTTTGTTTTATACTATGTAGTGATTTGGTACAATTGTTAGGTCGTAAATAATGGTCTCCGAAGCTGAAATGACTGGTTTTATGTATTGTTATTCATGTATCTGTAAAAAGTTAATATAATTCGTTATTCGTGTATCTGTATAAACTATCAAAAGTGCAAGAATATGTTTAATTTGAGTCTTGTTCTCATTAAATGAATGTTAAAATAAGTTCAATATTATTAATTCCACAAGTTTATAAGTTCACTTGCGACTACAAAACAAAACTATACCCCGCCCAACCTCATGCCTTGGGATGCCTCAACAAATCAATCACTGATCCCATGTCCCTATCATTTACTTATTCAGATTTGATGCGCCCGGCACCGGTTTACGACCGATCAGCGTCTGTAAGCGGAGAGTCCAGGGTTCTGACCCCGGCGTTTACTTTGAGATGTCGTTTACGTGACGTTCAGGAATCGACTGAGAGTCGTGTGAATGGTCGAGGTTTTCACTTATTTGAGTCTTAAAGGCGAGAGAGTATCCAATGGCGAACACAACGTTCGCTTTTACGTTTGTTATTAAATTTAAATGAGAGTCAAAACTCGTGTTCTTTTGCAACCTGGATAATATGGCAATGATTGGCATTTATTTTAGTAGGTAAGTCAGTTTATCGGCGCGCCAAAGATTGAATATCGAAACAATAGAGAGTTTATGGGTTTTCTAAAGTCGCATAAGTCGTTGGAAAATGACAGTAACTCAATATTTACACCTGTTTTTTTATTATTTTTCAGCTTAAATATCAAAAATTCAGTGATATCCAAAACAACTAGAATAATTACTAAACAATACACACGATATGGCCAAATTGAGATGATGGTATGCATAGCTTGTTGCCCTACATGCCGGCGGCGCATACAAATTAACCAGATCAGTATGTTCGTCATAAGTCGCGTTATTATTATTGATGACGGGAGCCTGATGTTGTGTAAGGGATTCGAATATTAAGAGATTTGTGGATTAGTATATGCCATTTTTGTGAATTACTATTATAATACAAGGTTTGAGGAGCTTGACGGCGCAGTGATTAGGGGTGTATAGGAGGACCGCGATGGCTGGCGCAGAGGTTAGCTCGCTTGGACTGTGATTGCAAAGTTGAGCAACTTTTGCAGATACCAATCAACGGATGGGTGACTGGAAAATTTCATCTCGAGCACCGTGCTTTGGAAAGCACGTTAAGCCGCCTCGATGGCCAACAAATGCTCAACTGCAGGGCAAAGTCCTCTATCATTTGTTATCATGTTCTCGTTACAAATAACGGTTTTGGCACGGGTCAAATCACCACGCTTGCCAAATGCGGGTTGGCGACCACAACCAAACTTGGGCTGTGTTTAGAATTATCAACACAATTTTTTCCCGACGCGAGAATCGAACCCAGGACCTCGAAACCGCGGCCCGGTACTTTAACCACTAGTCCATCGAGGCTAAGGACGACATAAAACAAAAACAAATTATCAGCCAGGTGATTCTCCGCCTCGCTCGCACCGAACTCACCGCGCGCACGCACGAGACATAAATTCGTTACAACTGATTACTAACTTCGAGGGAAGTTGTCATCGCGACCCACCTCGCGCGGGAGACATTTTTGGAGTTCCGTCGACGAAGTGGAATGGAAGACTGAAGTTGGTAGTTTAAACATGTTGGTGATAGAAAACGTTTTTCAAGTAGCATATGCGGTTCTATGGTGTAGTATGGGATTAAGGATAAAGCGATAAAAGTAAAAAATCTTTTAGATTGTTGTTTTTTCAACAGACGCTTTGGTGAAATCGTCATCATCATCCTAGCGCTTATCTTGGTTGCATCCTCGGTCATTGCCTCGGAGTCCAGGGTTCACTTTACCGCTCCATCCACTCCACGTTTTGGAATAGAATCATTTACTCGAATTAATAAATAAAATAGGACTTAGAAATGAAGAAATGAGTGACAATTACGGTGAGTTAATAAAAAAACTAAAACAAAAATAGCGCCACTAAATTCTTCCAAAGTCTTCTCGAAAGTTATTCTGAGGACGTGACGTCATGTACTATTCACCCCTAAATACGGAATCGATGTAACTCGAGTCAGATTCACCCTTATCCGCTTTTTTCATTGTTAACCTTATATCTCTTGTTGGGGATCAGAGTTCATGAGAGTCCGTACGCTACGCTCCTTGTACGTGTTCCGAATAACCCCCTGCCTAATATTCATCGCTTTAAAGCACCAGATGAGTGCGAGAGGGATGCGCTAGTACGCGTAAAAGAGACGAAAGATACAGCGAAGCTCGTGACCTCTCAGCGGCTTCTGTTCGCAGAAATATGGACGGTAATAACATAAATCCATTCGGCATATAAAACACTAAACGCCCCAGTGTCCCAGACGTGGCCTCAGTAAAATATTAGTGCGTTTATGAAAATTGCGAACCGGTTGAGATGCAGAGGTATGCGTCGCGCGGCGGATGCCGAGGATCGCGCTGGGCAATTAGGCGGGCTGCGTTTTTCGCTGTCATTATTCACGGGCAAATGAGAGACCATATTATTTAAAACCATAACTGTAAACAAACAGTATTTTTATTTAAAAATGTTCTTCATAATATTTTTGAATGAAAATACTGTTTGTTACACAAAAGTACAGTTCATCCTTAAAAATCATATTACTGAATTACATCTTAAAAAGAGTGTAATCTCGTATACCGTGAATTAAAATACGTGTGTGGATGGAAAGACCAGCAGAGGAAGACCAAAAAGGGATGGATGGATTGCATGAAGTATAATATGGACGTGAAAGGAGTGAATGTAGATCTAACGGCTGATAAAGCAGAAGAAATGTTGCACCGACCCCGCCTAGTGGTATATCGACGGAAGATGATGAGGTCAAAGTCCAAAATGATACTAAATGCACCTCACTCTTACTCTGACTGGAACCATAAGCTACGCCTCATAATAGAACATGCATCAACTCAAATCAAAACTAAACCGCTTGTAAGTTTAATCAAAGAAACACAACCGCTCCTCAGTGACAAGGACAATGTTCCTCAGTATGTATTAGAAAGAAAGTTTTTCAGCACTAAGTGCGACGGTGAAACTTTAACAAACAAGATAAACATTTAATCCATTCGCGACGGGCGAAAATCTTAAATCGACGAACAGCGAGAAACTCATGCAAAACAAAGTTGCGATGCAGGAGTCCTTAGAATGCCATTCTGCTTAGTTTTCGTATTTCTTAATACGACCTGATGCGTGGATGTAGGTGATGAGCTGTAGCGGGTTTACTCGTAGGTACATCATTATCTTTACTAAATACGACCTTTTATTTGTAATATGAAAGCCTCACTATTCTTCATCAGCAACTGCTATTAATATTATTTATTAATTTTGCGTTCTTTATTTTCATTGGATTTTGTTTTCAGTCTGAAGTCAGATCTGGCAAAATTGCTTTCATGAAGATTTTCGACTGGCTGTGACGATAAACTATTTTCAAATTATAGGAAATAATAAAATCACATGATACATGTAAAATGAATTATTAGTTTTATAGTTAAACTGCGTGGCCACACTAAAATGGATTTGAAAAGTACTGCTACTAATTCAAAGTGTCATTATATTTCGAAAGCAAAAAAAGAACCATTCAAAATGGAACTTTAAAAAAAAACCCTACCTGCCTTCTTTCTTTTATTAATTTTCTTTTATGAATTTTACTCTTTAAAAGAAAATATGAATGACAATAAGACACTAAATATATATAAGTCATTAAAAACAATTACTCGCCGACACCACCAACTTCCACCAAAACACAAGAGCTAAGCTCGGATGAAAGAAACTGCACGTTAAGCGAATACGCGGAGTCAATTTGCGACTAAACTTCAGCAGTTGCCCGCTGCAATGCCAGCCAGACTTCTTTGCCGGCTTACACACAGCAGTTAGTGTTGAGGGTTCAGACGATTTTTTCCCCTTTCGACTTGCGAATTTTAAGTCGGTTGGGAGGTGTTGTGGGTGTATTACTTTGTTTTTGCATTCTATAAATTAAGAAATACATCATCTACTCTTAGTAGCATTTGAAAGTGTTGAAACACAAATTGTTACTAAGGTTTGATTTTCATTAGTGCCGTGTGATACAAATAAGTTAATACTTTTACCATTTCAAAGAATCAAAGAGAAGACCCAACGCATAAAAAAATGTCATCAGCATCATCATCCCACTAACGTTGGCACTACCGAAGCACAAGCCTACCTCTAAAAATGTTGCACATAAAATAATACAATACTATGGTGTCATCCCTATAATATGATATTTATCCTCAAGCTATAAATACACGAGTCTAAACACCCGTACAAAAAGCACTCCCCTTTGTATTTTAATAAGCCTTTAACTCAATAGCTCACAACTCAATCACCGTAGTTACATCACCGAACCCCAAATATAATCATGGCCTCGTTATTGGGCTCGTGGCTAATAAATAAGCAAATAAACTGACACGCATTAATATTCATGGCGATATTACTGGCCGTGACTGGGCCGGGTGCGCCAGGGAGCCCTGCTGGGGCCGCTACTTCATTATCCGACGAGATGCCTTTTCAGAGATGCTGTATGCACTTTTGATTATCATAATAATATCGACGGTGATATTGGGATTGTAAGATGACAGGTTTTGATTACAGTGAGTTTCAGTCCGAAGAAGTGGAATTGCTTTAATTATTATTTTATCTTCAAAAATTTCAAACAATTTAATTTGCTTGGTGAATCGAACCAATTTTAAAGAAGACCATCCTGTGGTAAAGTTAGAAGCTAAATAAGGCTTTTTAAGTCTATTTGTTTATAAGTTGGTAATTTGTTTGTTTAGATAGCGTTTAAACTTAAAACCATATCTCTAAAACAAACCAAAATTACAACTACTCAACACTTTTGATTTAAAATGAAATGAAACTATAACATAAACAACAAACGAATACATTGCATTACCAAGCACTTGGAGACTTTATTAATCACATTTGATGCCCAAAACATTACGAAAGCGGCAAACGTGGCGAAACTTCACCCCCAGTAGTGGGTAAAAAGCAACCTAAGCAGGTATTTCTCGCAAACTTTGCGATACGAACTGACGACAAAATTAGTTTCGTTGTTACCACAAAAACATACCGACTCAGCAAGTTTATCTATTTGGGAAACTTTGAAAAAATATTATAAAGTATTTTGGAGGGATCGAAGTTCTCAGGTGAGACTTGGAGGTAAAATCTCTGGCAGAGTCTCAAATAACTTGTATGCTATTAATTTATTATCGTACAAAGTATTAGGTACGTTACTTAAAAAGTGAAATTATTTAGAAAATGTTATAAATCATGATGTGAAGAATTCTTTGTTTGTGACACCACAATCGTTAAGATAACTTTCTGCCTAAACTGTATCACTTAAATTACCTCACAAAATTTCGGGTTCCACCAACTGAATTGATTAATGCGACCTCCTCATTGCGATTGTCCATAAATACCGACGGCTTAATTATTTATTATCCTTCCGCAACTGGCCGACTACTCATTTATAAAGGTCCGTTGTCTCTGGGACTGTCTTGCTTAGCTCCCCTGATCTCATCGTTGTCAAATGCTTTTGATTTATTTATTGTTTAATACGCGGTTGCTTAATCTGCTCCAGATGTCAGGATTGATTTAGGTCTACATCCGCCATTGGAAGGTTGATTGTGTTTTGGTTGGTCTTAAAATGTTTTGAATTGATAGTTGCAATATTTTGCAATGAAAAAGAAAAAAACTACCCTAACGTATTAAAAATTCTGAGCAATGTAGATTTTGAAAAACAAAAATGAATAAACAAGACTTGATGAAAATTATACTTGTGTTTGTCTAGATAGATTTTTGTCTCTTATGAAACGGAAAATGTCTCAAGAATAATTGCTATAGTATATACAGTTATATTACTTTACCCCTTTTGATTTTTCAAGACTTTCATATCAAATTTACTGGCTCTTTAGTAATATCATCAGCAGGAACCTAACGAACTCTTGCTATTTTCCCCTCCAAGGTATAAACACAAAATTTCCTCCCTCCTCCATTCTTCAAAGCGTCGTATTCAGCACACTAAATCCGTGTTCGATATCAGTATATTGTTTCGTCGCAAACACCTGCGTCACGTAACTTTGATAAAGCAGATTTCACCATAACCCGAGTTGGCCCGAATCCGGGGAACAAGTGAAGCGCTCGTCATTGTTTTACGAGCGGATTGCGGAACTATGGAATAATGGGGGATGCAGTTCGTGTTCTGGAAGATACAATGTTTGGCTAGCTTGAAAACTTGTAAGAATTTGCTTTGGTTAACAGTGTTTTTAAGGAGAAGTTTAATAATGAAATTAGTTAGGAAAGCAAACCTGGAATAAAAAGTCTGGAAAAAATAGACGCATTGGCCTTATCCAATGAAAAGCGACGGCAATGAGCCTCGATTGTTCATAATAAAAAAATAACTAATAGAAACAGGTGCATGTGAATCCGTGGTAATTAGTTAAATTGTTTCTGTTACAGATTTATCAGGATAAATAGTTTTTCAGAAATAACTAAATGAAGTAAATTGGGAATTTCGTTTCTTAAAACTAACTACTTTATTCAATAGCCAATTTTGTCGTCTTCTTTACTATTTGTTTCGTGTCAGGACATTTCAAATCCTATCATAAAAAGTAAGCATCAAAATTACAAACGTTCTGCAACAAGGCATTTACTCAAGTACAAGCATTACGCTCATTTAAGTCCTCATTAGCGTTGCCTCCTCACTACAGCTCCTAGATACCTCTCGCGGAAAACCGCACTTAAAATGCAAAATTAATTTCGAAATTCCACAAAGTGCCGGCCGTATTTGCAGTCCGATATAATTGAAGGAGAGTATGTAAAGTTGTCGCGTTTTATTTGCTGCTTTGCAGAATTATTTGTGTGGAATGTCCAGTGTAGACGTTTGCACAAACGGTTCTGCGCTTGAGTAGCCGTCGGGCGCACAGACACAGACAGAGAAGTAAATATGGACGATGTTTAAATGGATGCGACTATCTAACGCCATAATCGTCGTCATTTTCGTGCTTCTGTCTTGCAAAGGATGTGGTGACAATAATGTTTAAGAATAGCTGAGGTATGCTGAAAGCAGAAAGGGTCATTCCCATTGTCCCCAACAAGCTTGTCCTCAACAAAATAAGGGGACAACGCGGCTTTCAAAAAATAAATAAGATGTATTCGAAAATTATTCTAGAATAGGAGTAAAGTACAGCAGTTAGTGTAAAGATCGACGGTTTAAATTTTGTTTAAAATGTAATAATGCAAACACATTTAGGGGAAGGTTCAAGACAAAAACAAACCTTGAAATAATAATAAGTAATACTACCACTATTGATAAAGAATAAGTTTTGTTAATTTGGATCAAAAGCTTTTTTAAATTATAATTTTAAGTATTTTACTCTATTAAAAACCGTACCATCATATTTGTATACATTCAAGAAGTTAGAAATTTTGCTTCGTTGACTTCATAACTCAATAAACTCTACTCAACAACAGAAACACAAATAACACCGTAACACCCAACGCACCACGCAAAAGAAATCCCCTATGACATTCCAAGTTGACGCAACAATCCAAACAACAGCATCACCTCTGAATCCGTGCGATACGCTATCACTGCCTTTGCTCGCTAATTATGCAGACCCGATGATTTCCCACGGGACGCAGTCCTATGCAAGTCCTATGCACTATTTTAATCATATACGGGAGAGATTGCATCCGAACAAATAACGTGCTGGCGAATCGCTGTGTAATTTGTTTCTGGTCTGTGGTGGGTTTGAATTTCATGTTCCACTTGTGAGTTCTTGTCTTTGGTTTGATTTGAGATACATTATTATTTTCGTTATGTTTACACCATGAAGACTATAATTATTAAAAGTTATGACGATTTTTCTACTCACGGACTTTCCTGATTAAAGTTTTGATATCTACTCTACTATATTGCATAGTAAAGAAGAAAAATACTAATTTGTTTTGCCTAAAAGCAGCATTAACCTTAAAACCAAGTGTTTTTTTTCATAGCAACAAGTAAGTTACTAAAGCCCAATAGTTATGGTATTGGTTAAAAAACCAAATGAGTGATGATGCCATCTTTATAAAAAACTAGTTTTGACCTCATGGGACCATTTAATTGGGATAAAAAGTATCCTATCACCTAAGTCACGTACCCTGTCATTATACTAAATTTCATCGAAATCCGTTACGTTATTCCAGCTTAATTGACGGACAAACATCCAAATAATCAAACTATCACATTCATAATATCAGTAACTTTGAAGACTGAATTGCACAACTACACTCTCATGTCTCTAAATGTTAAGTTCCTTATTACCTGTGTTACATGAGTACATGAGTCTGCAATAGAACAAATAACTTTCGCCCAGTTCGTCCAGATCTCTGTGTAATTTGTTCCGAGTCTACAATGTTTGGGCTCAGTCTCTCGTTCCACTTAGTAAGCCTCGCCTTACTTGCCATCTTTCTTTTATTGGCCTTGTTTTAAGTTTGTTCAAAGACTTGTGTTAAGGAGGAAATGTTTATCACTCTTGAACCTTTTAATCATTACAAGATATCTTAATTTTTTAATCTTAACAAAAAATAGATTTATGAATCTAATACTCAAACATAATAATTTTGGCTGTTCGAGTATGTCCATTCATATTATTTACCGAGCAATTATATGACAAGCTAAAGTGTATATAAAAGCTATACACTCGATAAGATATTACTTGCATGTAAAAAAGCAACATTGACAATAATCTGTTTTTGTTATCAACTAATTTATCTAAGAATAAACTCAAACGCTTTATTTTCAGGTTGTGTTACTATCATAAATCATTTTGAATTCATATTATGATTTCACATGTCAGCCGGCCACGCCCTGTCACCCAATAAAGGGCCCGTAGTTCAGTGGATGTCAGCTGATGATTAAAAACCTTCGCTTATCACGATAACAATGCCATTAAGTAAAGAAAATTAGAGATGTTTACACTTCACGATTGGGATGTTAAGTGAAGAAAAAAAAGTGAGACCAATGTGCTGAATTTCCCACTGTAGAATTTTTTTTGATGACCGCCTAAGTATTTTTACGAAAATATAATACGGCAAATACCAGAATAAGAAAATACCAATAAGTTTTTTTCTCAAATGTATTTCATACATATTCATAGGCTTAATCACGTGCTGTCAGTTACAGAACAAAGGAGAATACGTTAAATTTTTTTATCACAAACATTACGTATGTACTACATACTGTATGGAAAAAATTAAAATCGGATTAATGATCATGCATGTACTGTCCGATAACCAAATCCGCGTCATATAATTTGACCGACTTCTCAACAATTCTCTAATCCCTCCTTATACTTAATCATAAGATTCTTCATCGTATCGTGTCAACATCGTAACAAAGTCGCGTCGCTCATTCTAAACCATTTCATAGTTCACATCAAACTCGCATGATTGATGACGGTGGCAGACAATTTTTCCATTCATCACGGCCAATTGTATCGAAGTGTTGTCCGAGTCAGGGCGTGCCCATTAGAAAGGACAGGTGCGCTAATTTGTCGCCTAATGGAGACGATGCTATCTCGACTCATTCCGCGATTGGATTTGGCTGTTTTTTTAAAATAAACGTATCAATATATGTATATCAACAACAAAAGATAAAAAAAACAGATGTTACTAAACATGTATGTATGTAAAACAGTTACAATTAGGTACAATTATACAAATCACTAGCTAGGCTTCTAGTTTAAGTATGTTGGAAAAGCAAAATAATTTTCTTGTAAAGACTTAAAACGACTTAAAAAGATATCATTATAATAATTTAACACGGAAGTGAAACCTCCAAAACTAAAAATCACAGCAGTAAAGTAAGGGACAATTTTAACGTTTTTTTTTGTAACGACGATGTTTGTTCACCTCAAAACTTTTGAAACTTGTGTCAAACTTGCAAGTACTAGATTGAGAAAAAACGTTTTTAAAAATATTTTTCTACAAACAGTATGTACGTCTTGGCACGTAACACTTGTACTAATAAAAGAAACAATCACCAAGACCTAACGGGTCTTTTAGCCGTTGTTGGTCCCAATTAATGATCCAAATGGTCTGGTTTCCCTTGTAATGATTACGGAGGTCAGACGACCGTCACTCAATTGTAATAACCAGGCCGGTCATTTCTGGATCATAGTACCAGCGTGTATCGAGCGAGCATAGTACCCTGGGCTCCGAGGCATTGGCTAAAGATGCAACTGGGAGAGGCGCTAGGTTGATGATGATGAACACTCGTACCAAGAAAACTTGTTAAACAAATAACTATCAGGAATATTGTGTAATAACTTTATAGGAAAATACGAATACATTCATTTTATTACACGTTTTCCCTTTTAACAAAGGTACAATTATACTGTATCTAATATCCATTAGTTTGAGACGGCTAACACAACGTACTATTATATTGTCATAAAGATTCTACACAATTGAACGACTTTTTATTACGATAGAGGTTACGAGTATAAGCATCTATTTCATTAGGAAGATGGTTTGATATTATTAGTTTGATTAATTAACTCATTTTTGAAAAATAATAACTTCAACTTTTTTATCATTACGCAAACAAGTTTTGGGCCAATATTCAGGAATAAGTTCTTTATCAGGATCTTGTTGCATAATTACCCGCACGTAATATTATGTGCCCAAACCGATTTGCCACTAATAATAATTATACTGAACTAAATGTACTCTTTCCAATTGTAGTTTTTTGACCCATGCGTTACCACCAAAAACTTTACGGCCTGTTGTTAAAAATATAATAATAAAAAAGCTACTTTGATAGTTGCATTCAACTAAATATATTCTCAAGTCTATAAGATAAGTTAAATCTTCGTTAGGATACAGACGTCTTCACTTTACTGCCCGGCAGACTAATGCAAGACTTTAATCGTCCTTGATTTAGTACGAACATACTCGTACGTATGCCGGGGCTAGCATTATGCTAGTCTTATCTTCGACTTTATGGTCTTAGTAAACACACTAAGACGAAAAAACGCTAGCGAATTTTGGCGGCAGGCAATGCGTTTTCTTAAATAAAATACGGGACATCATTTCAGCAAAGATTGTCATCTTTCATTTAAAATACATTGCAAGCTCAATTGCAGGCCACGCCAAACCTTGTTTGCGTTTTTTCGCCCTAGTGTGTTTCAAAGCTTACTGTTGTTTTAAGAGATTCAAGTTATATATGGCTTCAAGCACCGGCCAACTAAAAACAAACAGCGTTATGGGTCACAACCCTGGCCATAGAAAAGAGGCTGCAGGTTCGAATCCCGCATTTTTGTGTAATGAACATAGGCTTTTGTACTAATTCATGGATGTCCACCAAACTATTTAAGTTTATCTATCCGTCCATGTGCAAGG
Organism: Nomophila noctuella; assembly: GCA_958496325.1. Classification (NCBI taxonomy): domain Eukaryota; kingdom Metazoa; phylum Arthropoda; class Insecta; order Lepidoptera; family Crambidae; genus Nomophila; species Nomophila noctuella. The sequence goes on from OY292490.1 coordinate 548,260, forward strand.
TCCAAGCTTTTTTGGCGCTTGGCGCGAAATTTTATATTGTTTAGAACCTTCCCTCGACTACTACATTTTTGTAAGCCCAAAATGAGTCAAATCGATTCAGCCGTTCTGAAGTTTGAAGCAGACTAACGAACAACAATTCATTTCTATTCATATAGATTGCACAGGACTATTTACTTTTATTTGCAGATATAGCTTATCATGATCGCTGCATTAGGACAATACAAAGAGCCTATAACAGTTACCCACACACATCGTTCCAGTTGGTATCAGGCTGTTATAAAGACACAACTGAACTCAACAGCCTTTGTTGCCACTGCCTGTGTTTTACAGCCTATTTGGCTGAACGATGGGATTCACACTCATTATGTGACTTCTGGGCTTGTCAGAGCTTTATTTAGAACAACAGTATTATAACACAAAGGGATTATACTGAAAATAATGGAATCAACATAATTTTGTAAAAAAGGATAAACTGGCTCCTAAACTCTAAAGGATACATTATTTATAATTAAATAGTATTCAGACAAAATTATTTTCTAAAGTTGTTTTAATGGTAGGTCATAGTGTTTTTATGATAAAATAAGTATGTAGTCCCCCAAAAATACTAAGCCTTTCTTTGTAACTTTGGCCGTATAAATACCATTAAATAAATATGAACTTAATTTTTATTACTTACTACACTATATTCCACGTAGTTCAGTCAGTATCTCAATTGAAGACTTACCTGTAAAATAGGAGAAACATAACATTAATACCGTAACTTCAAACCAACTTGTATGTTGCACTGAATATCAGCTTGCGGCTACGTATGCCGTCCGATATTCGTAGCACACTAGCTACGGATTGTAACACGATTGCTACGACGTTGCTATGTGCTACGAGTACATTTCCAAACACCGTAGCGGCTGCTACGGAATTGTTCTATTGAGCTGTGTAAATTGATTTTAAAACAATTTATAAACCCAATATTTTGTGGAAAATTGTTATTGCTTTTCAAATAAATTACTACATTCATTACTAAATTGCCATTGAAGTAAATTTAATTGTAACCTGAATAATTTAATACTAAGTTAAACTAAAACGATGATGAAGATTTTTAATATGCACGTTGCATTGCGACCACGGTTCAACTTGTTTAATTTACATGATGTAATAATGGAGCCAATTACATGATGGTCAGAAAATCTGGTTGGCTTTATTGGGTTATATTTTCTCCAGAACAACAGCGTTGCCGCGGTGGTCTATTAGGCCGCGCCGCGTAGTAACTCATGCTGAGGTACGGACCTGATTGGCATTACACACAACACACACACACACACCTTTTTTTTTTTGTTCTATCTCTTTTGTTTGTCTTGATGTTAGTTTTGTTTTTGCTATATTTTATTATTCTTTTTTTTACTTTTGCTGTACCTTTTATGATCTTTGTGTGTGTTGAGGTTTTTTGCCAATAAATGTATTTTCTTTCTTTCTTTCTTTCTTGAATGTTGTGATTTCTAGAGGTACTTAATATTTACATGCTAATAAGCCAGCTATATGAAAGTAACATACAGAATAGAGCCATATAATGTCATTTATTGCATCATCAACTCCAAATAGCGGACTTTCCAATACTTTCCAGCGACCTTTGTGCAAAACCTTTAACTCCAAACGTAACACATCTTGAAAGGCATCGCTCCGGCCAAAGCTCTGCCACGTCGTCGTTATTCAATTTACATGCAAATGGGGGGAGGGGTGCCAATAGTACGCTGATGTATCGCGTCAGAACGTGTCCTGTGGAGGGGGGCGGTGTGAGTTAGAAGCGGGAGCGAAATGTGGCTTGAAAGTATTGGTAGGAAGATATCAGCAAGGAATACATGATATATTATCGTAAATTAATAAAGAATACTTTCTTGTACTATGTATCATTTTTACGTAGCTGATTATAAAGATTGGCCACTGTGAGTTAAAGAGATATGTTTTCATTAGGTTTGAAGATCAAAATATTACAATATAATTTTCTCACGCCATGCAATATTCTTGGGAAATGAATAAGTTATTTTGAAAAAAAAAACATAACATTTTGAACTTTTAGTGTAAAGAGTTGTTAAGAGCCAGAAGACAGAAATGCATAAGAAGTGAAATTAAAATGTAATACTAATTCACTCAATTGTAATCCGTAACAACATTCACCGGGACTGCTAGTGCTGGTAGTAGATAAAATAATATGGAAAATGATGTACATATGTATATCCCTCTACCGACTTCATTTAAAATAAGCAATCGGAATCGCTCTTACTTTTTATTTGCACCACACAGCACAGCGTGCAAAATATGACGCTACAGTAGGTGTCTCGGATATTGATAGCACACATCAGATAGGTCAGCAGGTTTGCCTCGGTTTGGGATTTTTAATAATGTCTAAATGTTACCTGAAGATTTATAGCGATCTGAACAGAGCGGTCTTACGTAAGATCAGATTGTATTGAATTACAATGTAATATTTGATTTTTATTAAGTATAACTGGGTAAAATAATGGAGATGAACGTTTAATTGAATTTTAGGGTACCAATAGTGTTGAACACTTTTGATCTCATTTATCACTACAATATCAATATAACACTTACAATATCAATGAAGATTTTGTTTTTGTAAATAACTCAAAAATGTAGTAGGTACTTCAGTATTTTCTTTTAGAAAGAGACAAGTACGCATAATATGATATCACTCCTATCATATAACATTTTATAACCGCTTTAATAACATGCAAATTACGTCACAATCTCTTATACAAATCCCCACACGGCATAACAAGGCTATCAGGCAGTCATTACACAGACAGAGCCAATCCAGCGGCGGAAATGACGTTGTGACGCGCGCCCGCAGTGTCCGCCGCCGCAGCCTGCCGCCAGGTGTACTGTATACCTAGTATACATTGTATACCTAGCACAACTACGGTATTATACTGCGACTGTGTAGTCTAAATCATCTAAACAGTCACCTAACGCTTTGTGGCAAAGTTTGGGCGAAGTTTTTATCTTAGACACTGCCTACGCCACCAGGCATACGGTTATACCTAGTATAAATTTTATACTTAGTATAACAACCGACGCAGAGTTGCTTCGCCTTTACAATAAGATTCGTTGTATAAATAGAGAGTCTCAATTGCACACAGTTATCCTGCACAGCTCAATTGTTACTTTACCAATTGTTATAAATTATATGAAAATTATTTCACAATTTACTTTATATTACACAGTTACATCTCTACGCGGCATAACAAGGCTATCAGGCAGTCATTACACAGACAGAGCCAATCCAGCGGCGGAAATGACGTCGTGACGCGCGCCCGCAGTGTCCGCCGCCGCAGCCTGCCACCAGGTGTACTGTATACCTAAGTATACATTGTATACCTAGGATACTCCTAGTATTTATAACTATTGAAACTGAGTTACTATTTTGTGACAATGGAAATCGTTTCAATACAAGCCCGTGTCTGTGGCAACAGTATTTCTGTGGATTAGGAATCAATCTAAAAATATGTAAACGAACACTCTATAGTAGGTGTAATAACCGGGGCTCCACCGCAATGAGCCACTGGTGGGTCCATGGGTAATTTTATTTGACGTCTTTCTCATGTAATTGCAGTCTTAAAAAGCGTTTCAGGTTTGATTACTTAAAATAGCAAATCTTTGCAAAATGTTATTTACATAAAACGATTTAAATACAAGTAATCAAGAGCAATAAGTGATAAAAAATATCAATTGTTACGATAGGTTATTGCAACGTACTAACATAAATTTTAATGAAATGAGACATAGTCTAAGTATTTAAGCATCTTAAGAACAAACACAGGCGTATACCAACATCTTAATGAGCATTATTCTAGTGTGTTATGATTTAGTAACCTATGAAGGGTGGTCACACCTTCGTCATATCTGATTAATCATGTACCAAACAAAGGAACTACGATATTACGAGTGCTCTAACTGGATGCCCCAGCCAGGTACAAGCAAAAAGAGTCCCTCCCAATTTCGACATTGGTGCTATTTTTGCGTAGAATTACTCCCGTACCGACAAAAGGCTACGCTAATGGTGTGTGAACTGATTTAATCTAGCTTTATGTCTGTCTTGGACTGGTTACTTGCTTTTATGCCAGTGGTTTTTGCTCTGTTAGATATTTTTATTTGCGTCGCCAACGTTAAGGATATTACAAAGATGTTTAATATTGGAAATGGTGGACTTGAGTTGCACCTTTTGGTTTCCCCTTGTGAGTAGTAAGCCGGATTTGGTAAGTCCTAAGCCATAGGTTCAATTATTTCTATGGAAATTGTAACTTTGTACTAGCCTACAGGTCTGACTGAATTCCACCAATGTTAACAATTTTAGTTATTAGTTTTTCTCTACAGCTGTGACTGAAATGCACCGACGTTAACATATTAGAAAAGTAGACTTTAATTTTAGGGCTGGATGATCATGTTATCAGTGCACAAATATATTGAAAAATAAATTCAAGGCGAGAGTCAAACTAACTCTATAAATGACACCAAGGCTTTAAGATGTAAACAAACATAATATCAAAATTAAATAACCAACTGTTCCAGAAAATTAAATGTCGTTCAAGATGTCTTCATGCAAAACTAGCCGCGAAATATTATCTCCACTAATGTAGATAAGCCCGTGTTTACCTTGAAGCAATACGTCATGTCTGGAGACTAAGATTTTCTGCATAAACCTGTTTGTGTTGCTGATGCAAAATAAACATATCTCGTCTTCTCAAGGCATATAAAATACAGACTGATTCGTGTTTATATAATTCGTCAGGTTGTTTAATCTAAGTTGGGATAAACATCTATTTTAGTTTTATTATTTATGCACTTAGCTGGTCGACTGATTATTTGATGTACATATTTATAAGTGTTCTAAGTTTAATTACCAAGTCAAAAAAAACTTTTGATTAGTAATCAGAAGTGATTAATAAAGACTATACAAGCGTTGTGATGATCTCGCTGGCTTAAACTACCATGACTAACCCTTTTATTACAGACAAAACAGACAAAAAAATATATAGATTTATATTACTATAGCGTACCCAAATAAGTTTGAAAAATGAAATATATATTTTTTGGATACTAAAAATCTGTGTATAAATGGACATATTTAATTCACCTAACTTTAACGTGACATATTTGAAAACATTAGAGTAGATTAAATAAAATCTAAACTTAACTAAATCCCGCACACTCAGAGTATATCACAGCCGCTAGGCATCCTGGCCGAGCCAACAAACCCGTCCACTTAAACCAACAGTCCGGACAAACAGTGCCGCCATTTTATTTTAATTAGCATGTCCTGTCCCTCCGCGACATCCCGGCGACCCATTAAATGTACTAAACACACTGGTTTAACGTCAAATGCCTTCATTTGGACAGGCTTCTTATTAATGATTGTGTGAGGTTGCAGTTAACCACTTAACGGTATTTGACTAGCTTTCTCTAATGTCTTTATCAAGAGGATTCAGCTACACTTACAAAACATTATGTACAAGGGATAGGTAGTGCAGATGCATCATATTATGTTCTTTGAATTTTAACATTTCGTGGGACAAAAATCCAATTATGTGGAACACAAATACACGCAATGTGGCGAATCAAATCAAAGGAAAAAGCAATGTCATCAACTAGTCCTAAATACTCCAGATCCTTTTTTTAGATAGGATTTTTGGTCATAAACACTTTCCTCCTTGAGTTGTATTCCTCATTACTGAGGGTCGTGATCATTGTATGAAATGAAACACACAACAAGACAACTATGGTTACCGGATATAGTAGAAAAACGAAGTCCAAAGTAGTAACAGTTTAAAAAACGATAATGGTTCGAAAGAGAATCACAACAAATACAGTACAGGCACGAACAATGTGTTGGCAACACAACATAAAATTTAATTTTAATTTTTGTATTTTTTTATAATGGCAATGTTTTTGTATTTCCGCTCTCTCTCTGCTCGTCGCCTTCAATAAAGCAACACGTACGTTACGGTTTCTCCGAGTTTTCTTTATTACTAACAATCAGCATATTACAGTCCACTACAAGTCAAATTTATTCATGGTCCTTCGAGCCGGATATTAAAAGAAGATCGGAGTGTTGTGTAGGAGTGGTGTGCAGTTTATAAAATTCTCGTTGTGCTATATCGCGCGGGAAGACGCCATCACAAGCCACCAACGAAGCACGTCGTGTTAAAAGGTACGAGGAGTAGCAGCAAGCACCTACACTGCTTGATTATACATGCTACCCAGCAAATGATAACATCAAGAAAACATAATATTTGACATGTTTACACCTCGACTCTTATGTCACATCAGTAAAGTTCATATTTCAATGTGTTTATATACATATTAGTGTTCATGACTGTACTGATGCCACAGTGAAGCTAGGGGCAGAGGAACAACTACTCTCACAGTGATATATCAGACTGGTTCATTTCTAACGGTAATTTAATCGTCGCGTCTTAGCCTGTCATTTGCAGCGTCAGTGACAATGTTCCACCGCGACAAAGGATGGGTAGATATAGGTACTATTATAAATATGTTACTGTATTGTGTTAAATCACTTCATATTATTAACATATGTATTATATCAATAACAGAAAAGTTTAAGTTATTGAACGCTTGATAAAAGTATAAACAACAGCTTAATCTTATTTGCGAGAAAGATCAGTTTGCTGAAGAGGAAATGGGCAGGCCATGTCTGCAGCCGTACTGTACCGTAAAGCGTGGATGCGGATCGCACAGGACCGGTATGGCTGGCGCACTTTGAGGGAGGCCTACGTTCAGCAGTGAACGGCAATAAGCTGATTGATTGATTGATAAATCTTATCTTACGAGTTATTAGACCATAAAACTTTGTCGATAAACCGTTTCTATTTTTAAAATCGCGTTATTAATAAGTTCGAAATGTGATATGCATGAAGTTGTAGTAAAGATAAATTATCCTCGCAAACTGAAAGAACGTAGACTTTCCAAGTAGAGAAATTCTACAGCAATTACCACGTTCCTCCTCAGAAACAGTTCAAGTATTTACCCGAAAACGGAATAGTTTGCAAAACTGCGTCTTGTCCCGCCTCCGGATTCTTAATTTAAAAACGGCCGGTCCAATTTGGAGGGTGTCCTAATTAATTGATCTGAAGATCGCGGGAGTTCCCCCCCTCGCCCCGTCCGCCCCCACCGCCAGTGTATCTTTGGCTTTAATTTAGAATTGTTAGCGCAAAGGGAATGCAATTTACGTAAAATAATTGTTTGATTTCGGATATTCCGTTGCTTACCCTTCCTCTGGGTCGTAATTCGGTTTATGAGGCTTGTCGTGGCGTTTCGTGGTGGGATGAAAGAACGGCGCTTGGAATTGACGAAATTCTCGTGCCTAAGTAAATACTCGTACATTTTAGAATAAATAAATGGTGACATCTATATCGGTATATTTGGTCTGTATAACGTCAAAGCCAACAAATATACCTACTTACAATAACTGAACATAATATTCAGTCTACTTAGATGGAATCTTGCCGATTTTTCAAAAACTTTGGTGAGTATACGTATGGAATCAATCAATGAGTTTTTGTGCTATTGATGAGTTTTATTTCAATTAATGGAGATAATTTTTAAAAATCTTTGATATAATCTTTGTAAATTCTTCGATATTATCAAAATTTTAAATTAATCATGGCATTTAAATGTCAAACTATGAAACATTTAAACAGGCATCATACTCGTAAGCACGCCAATCTGGACAACCTATTAAACAAGCAGTACAGAACCCTGTACAAATTACAGCGTCCTGGGTCCAAAGCGTGCGGTTTTCCAAATGTAATGAGATCGGCCCTCACAATTCAGTTAGACAGTAATAATACAAGACAGCCCGCAACCTCGGCCGAATCGAATTATTCGAAAAGACGACTCATGACGTCACGGGAGAGCGAAAAAACTACACCCGAAATGTTATTGGTGTTTGATTTTTTAAATAATCTATCGGGGTGAATGATCGTGTCGGAGCCAACGCCGTAATGTATTTTCTACTAGCCTTCCACTCGCGGTTTCACCCCCACTTTTCCGGGATTAAAAGTACCCTACGTTCACCGGGGATAGTGTAGCTAGCCGAGTGAAAGAATTATTCAAATCGGTCCATTAGTTTTTGAGTTTATTCGTTACTCACAAAAAAACAAATCTTTTCTTTTTATAATATAAGTGTAGATGTAGATGTACAATTGCCGTACTTTTATAACAAACTTTAATTGAAGTGATACTGTTTTATACTACGAGTATGAAGTTATTGATAATAATTTAAAATATGAATATTTCCATGAAATATTTAGGCAGAATGACTTAACTTCGCCTGAAAGTAATAAAAAAGTGTTATTACAACACAACAAAAAAAAACTTCTCAACAAAAAATAAAACGTCACTGAGCATGAAAAATGCGGCAGCCTTATAAACTCTAACTTTACTTGACAAGGACTCTGCGAGCATTTGTTATAGCGTAAAAAATATATTTATTTATGAACAACACAGGTGTCGACTGGAAATACGTCTGGTTGTATACAAATAAACATGTAAATATTATATGTAGCTCCGCGTAACTGAAGTCGCAGACTTGCTGAGGATAATTTATGTGTTGTTGCTAGATATTGTTGTAGGACTTCTTGTGAAATGACTAGAATTATTTATCGTCAACTATCGCAAATTATTAGGGCAATGGTTTATGAGAAACAATTTTATGCAGTAAGTGAACACGAAAAAGTGTAGAAGATATAAAAAAGTGTAAGTAAATACCAAAAATAAATAAATACGAAGTATGACCACAGAAGAGATTGCTCTTAAAATAAAATCTTGATGTATTTTTTCTCTCAGTTCACGTCACATTGCGTAATGTCATCTTTGGCTTCCCCCGAATTGACACAACTGACTAGTTTTAGAGGAAAAATCATCACGATTTCTTTTACACTTCACCAAGCACATTAAGCTATTGACAGTTGTAAAAACAAGCCCGAAAACAACCCTCCGTGACCGTAATTTTAAGAAAAAAAAAAAGTTTTGGTTTCCTATTTTACTATTTTGTAACTGGTTGAATTAGATTTTTCATTTTTAGCTAACGTTGCCTTTTTAATAATTATGATTATGACGTAAACTTGTAAAATTCATACTATGAGTGCCTTCTTCTACAATATATCGATTATCATTAGAGTTATTTAAGCTGAATATTACAAGCCAGTAATTTTTCAATAGCAAATAAGATGATTTCCAATCACAATGGATGTCGTGCTAGTCAGCTAACTTGACATTAAAAATATTTAGTACCTAGTATTTTCATTAAAAGCCCAATTTCTTCATCTAAAGAAACACAGCCTACGCGTTCACCGGCGCCGCTCACCTGCGATGATAATGTATGCAAATTGGCGTTAACTCGCGCAGACTGCGCCGCTGTATCAAACTTGTTATTTGTGTGTTTTAACTTGCGCCATGATTTACAAGGCGAGGTTTTGGCGACATCTAGTGGAACTGCTTAAAGTACATTCGAGTGGATTTGGTAGTTTGATGATGGTAATAAAATAAAACTAAGAACGCTTTCGGTAAGACCTATCAAAGACTTCTCACGGTATTTAAATGTAACGAATAAGGATATACCACACTTAATATTATTACAAAAGTAGAAGATTGTTTGCATGTTCGTCCGTCAATCACACGGAAACTCCTAAATGGATTTTGATGAAATTTGGTATATGGGCTGATTAAGGTGATGGGATACTTTTTATCTCGATTATAATGCTCGTATGGTATAAAACAGGCATCTATCATGATACCTGCATTATTATTTTTTACGCGGGAAAAGCCGCGGGTAAAAACTAGTAGATTACATCAAAAGGGGCTCGACCAATTCCACACCATCAAGTACAAAATTTCAAGTATTAGGGCAATTCGGACTGAACTACGAGTACTTAATTACAAATTAGAACCAACTACGTCCATACATCACTTGAAACAAAATTAAGACCTTCCAAGGGTCATCGCTCTCCCTCAAATCTTAAAGGTAAATAAACGTTAATAAAAAAGCGTTTACATTCAATACTTTTCCATTTCGCTGTATCCAAGATAAAACATAATCTCCCACGTTTATGGAACATGAAATAAAACCACGGCTTTCCTTTATCCTGTTGAAATACTCAATGCGTTAGGGCAAACGCTTCAAATGAATGGTGCGATTAAAATCTCCCTTCAAAGGAAGGGCCGTGTACTGTACGTTCGCGTGTCTTAGGCCGGCTTGGACGTGAGAAAAGGAAAATATAACAATAATTCCTTATGGAAGAAATAACAACTTGCGTCGAGTGACTTTTACGTTGAGTGAGCCCTTACCTTACTTTCAGACTTAATGTCTGTGTTAGAAATATAATAAATACGAGTACAAACTAATAGGCTCTTTGGTCGAGGGCTTTGAAAGGTATTAGATGGTGTTTTGGACCGAATTTATGTTTTTTGTTTGTAACACTTAAGCTTAAACATAGCATGATTAAAATCGTGGTTTTTACAAATGCGTTTTAAGTCCTATTAAATAATAATTCCAACATTTTGTTATAAAACCGTACAAGTTGTGTAGCAGGTTCATGAAATCCGATTTTGCAAGCATTTTTTTATTAATTGTAAGTTTGTCAATGTATTTTCTCTTAACTAAAGATCTTTCTCCGTGTCACGTTTCAAGGGGAAACAATGTTTTATTAGTGAAAGGAAGAAACTAGATATCGAATAAACAAGTTCATTAGGATTATCTTGTGTTTATAAGCAACCTGTCTATTTCTCTTGTATTTGTAAACATTGATCGAATTGCCTCGAGTTGACTCAAAGGGCTGATTATAGTACCAATTATGTTGTGATGCTTTTGTTTTTCATGATTTTTATCATTTCTTTGACCATCTTGTTTGGAATCTCACCTAGTAAAAATAAAGGTAGAAGTATGCTTTACTATGCTTTAGTATGCTTTAATTTAGTAGTTTTTTGTAATCGGTATCGATACTCCTATTTATTATTTGATAGTTTTCCACTTAATTTATTGATAAATAGAGTGAAATAATTAAGAAACAGTTTCTTGTTGGATAGCGTGCTTTTGCCTACTAATTTTATTAATATTTAATTAAAATTTTAAACAAGTCTACGTAGTTGCGAAAGAAGAGCTGTGTCACAAAGGTGATAAGGAAGAAACTGAATACCAAACGGTGGCACGTTTAAAACGAAGTTATTCATAACCGGACGAGATCTAAGACAAGCTATCTCTGTAAACAAACTATGTAGTAACTTAAATTACTAAAGATCTTGTATCTCAAAGCAAAATATAAAAGGCACCAGTTTCTCTAAGAAGGCAACATAAAATACGGTTTTACATCCATTTTAACTATGAGAAAAGGTAAGTACAGCATTAAATACATTTTATGGGAACGAAAGATATCGAACGAGTTTGGACCCACGCCAAGTGCGAGCAAAACAAACAAACAAAATCTCGAAACGTTAAAATGTACTGATTACAAAGATTAAGCTCATGAAATGTTAGGAAAATCCATGAGAAATCTCAAAACTTAGCGCTGGAGCGAGCATTCGCGAACTTTCCGTTGCACTTGCCTAACAAAAGGGGTTCTGGCAGCGATTTTTGCAACTGCTCCTTACAAAAATTCAGCTTACATAACGTTATTATCCGACTGAGAGCCTCGCTTTGAACGAGGTACAATGCTCGCTGCGATATACGCTACAGTCGTAGGTAGCTAAGTAAAGCTGCAATGCACTACATTCGACCGTCTGCAGCACCCTCTCTTGACCGTTCTAACTTAATAATAAAACCTCTTAGGTCGCTGTGACGTCTCGATTTTTGGGTTCCCTTGCAATTTCGGTACAGTATTACCCTTTTAGTAAGTTTCTTTGACAATGTGCGAGTCACGATTAAGGTACCGTATGGTGGACATGACAGAAAAAGGCCGTGTCATAAATCAAACTGCGAGGGCAAGACAGATGTCAAGTTTATAAGGATTCGTAAGACGTGAAATTGACCAGAACTTTTAGTAGTTCGGATTTTTAATTATATGATGGCATTTGTAATTAATACAATGTTTTAATGAAATAATTAGTCCAGTTTGATGATAATACGAGACTATTTTTTTCTGTAACAATTTCTAATGAACGATTTCAAATAAGTACATAATTTGAATTATGAAAAAAATGAATATCGTGCCCGCTCATCCCATTCTTGTTTTGTATCAAAACGCAGCGCGACTCTCTTAAATCTTATAAAGTTGTTATTCCAAGCATTCGTGTAAAGCATTATGCTAATTTATAATGAAATAGGTAAGGAATGGGTCTCGTTGCCTGATGTGGTCTGCGGAACATTAATCAGGACCTTGTCTGCCTTCAGTGGAAATAGGCACTTTCTGACGGCTTGAATACAAGATTATTGGTAAATACAGAAATGAAGTTAACGTCAGTATAATTTGTGAATAAAACCCGTTAATTAGATGAAAATGATTGAATTAGGGATCAATTGTTTACATAAGTTTATTTTTTGAAAATAAATGCATATAATTGAGATGAAAAACTTAGCATAAATAGCTGTGATCTTTACTAATATGGCTTAAGTATGGCGAAAACCTTTGAGTTAAGTTTATAAGCGGTCTATTTGTAAATTATATAATTTCTATTTGAAGACATTTTCGCTCCTTATGTTCTGAATCTGGTTTTCATTATATCTAAAGTAATATTTTTGACATAAAGTAAAAATATTAATACTTTTTATAAATTTGAATAATGAAGAATTTCAAACAATAAAAAAACCGTGGTCAAATTAAAAAGAAGCATTAGTTCATGCCAAAACACAAGGGGTAAATAATACACACATTTCACTTTACAGAATACAGCACAGAAAAATATTGCAGCAGCGACAGACTCACTTGACGAAACTTCAACATTCAGAGCTAGTCCAAAAGGACATTCATTGTAGTGCAAAAAAAAAGTTACAAAACAGCCGTTTACAAATGAATTTGCGACTCGAAATGCACGGAACCCTTTGCGAGGGAACCTTTTTTTTTCAACCATTCCATTTTACTTTTGCAAGGTTCCCGTTGCACGGAAAACGCTCCTTCCGTCCCTATTTGTCTAAAACTGACGGAACGGGGAGGTTATAGGAGTAACTTTATTTAGTTTAGTTTTCTATTTCACTCTGTGTACATCGTGTAAATGAAAAAGGGTCTGTGCGAGTGCATTTGTCATTTGGTTTCGGGTGTTTTTGTTGGATTTATTACCTTCGCCCGGGTTTGCGGTTGTAAATATGTTTAGCTTTTAAGATTTCTCCGCCTTAATGAAATGATTTACAACTTTTCGGGTTCTTGGTAATTGGGTTTGTTATTTAATGATACTAGCTGTGTATTTCCTTTCTTTTTTCAGAAGAAGATACTCGTACATACAATAAATTTGGGCTGTTAGCTAAACTGGAATTCGAAAGATATGGCCATGAAAAACTAACAAGGGAGTGAGTCATAGATATCTGTGAACATGTCTCGTTAATTACTTAATCAATTTTGGTGTTAATTCTTTTACTAAGTGAAAGTATTAGGTTATGATGTTTTAATACTATTCAAAATTGCTAAATTTTGGTAAGGAATGTAAATGGTAAACTATTCATGCTCAATAATTTATTTAGGATCTATTGTAATTCATCAACCAAAAGTTTTGAAGGTATAGTTAATGAATATTGTTTTCATATACATAGTTGTTTGTGTTTCATTTCAAATTAAAATAAATTGTATTTTATTATTATTCATAACACAAAATCCTATTATCAAAGTTGCGAAAGTCAATAAATTCTGAAACAGCGTTTGAGCGGCCAATTATAAAGTGAAAGCTAAACGGGACGCGCTAATCCCACTTCACACTGCCTAAATCTTATTAGCAGCCCGATTCCATTAACGGAGAAATTAAAAACGCAGACAGGTAACCGATTACGCAATAACAAAAGGCGAAATTAATTCCGAGCAAACGAGATAAATTCAAGTTTTATTTTAAACAAAACTCTCGAACAATTTCGGAAATTGACGGCACGATTTAGATTCATTATGCTTGTAAAGTTTTATCTTCAGCGGCGAGAGCCAGCCTGGAAACTTGTTCACGAAAGCAATAAAGCATTTTGGCAGATTTTGGAGTGGTTGGGAGATTAAATGTGCATTACCGCTCGTCGCGACAGATGTACGGGTCCGCCAAGGGAGCGTTCTCGATCCACCACATTTCAATTTACAATATTTTGTTCGCCACTCAAGTATGTTGTTTCTGTCATTATTACGTTTAGGTCATCATTTTTACTTTTGTTACCAAAAAACATGTTTTCCTATACAAATGATTTTATCTTAATTTCAATTCATTTAATTACTTTAACAATTAAAACTATGTATCAACATGTCGTCCAAGCAAATAAATAATATGTATTTACTTTGATACACGCCATCCTTATTAAAAACAGCACCGAGCCTTTTAATAAAATGTAAGCCTTCACCAACATCTGAAATGTCGATTAAAGGCAAAACCGCACGTTGCCTCGCGGCGTCACCACGTCAAAAACCGTCAGTAGCCAATACCGTTGTATACATCAGCTGTAGATCGACAGCCTTCACATGAAATGGTAGTTTAATACCTTTTTAATCAACCTATTATCGCTAATTTTAATTATAATTTACATGTCGTGCTTCCTCTAAAATGTAGGATTTTGACTTAATCGTTTCGATGACGTTGATTACGTTTTGTAATTAATATATTGGTATATTTTGTATGATCTATAGAATATAAATAAGTAAAAAATTATCGTGAATTAAACTAAATAAAATTGTTTTTTAATCCATTTACTAGTTTTGAGTTATTTTGTTTTCTAAATTGTAGCTGCGTGGACCAAAAACAACTTTAATTACATTACACTTCAAACTATCAAACTAGATAAATCTAGACTTTCCATTTTTCCCAACTAACACCCGATGTTTGGCACGAGGTCCGCCTCGGTTCAGCTCTTAATCCCTAATATCCGTTCCTAGGAAACGAAGTTTAAAGTCTGCACATCCTTGCCCCGAGGGAAACCGGGACAAATCCTTTGGAGAGCGGATGTGTTATTGACTGGGCGTGTTCATAATTAGTTTACTAATACCAGCCTGATTTGAGGTTAATTAAACTTGTACTGAGGTGCTTCGGAGCTAAAAACGTGTTTGTTATTGGTTTAATTACACGATGTTTAGGCATGGATGATTTTGTTAATGAGAGGTTCGGGTGTTGTGAGAAGTTCGGAATTTTGGAGATAGTTTAATTTGCTGTTCTTAATTTATTTCAATAAATTAAAATCTTTTCAGCGAGAGAACAAAGTGTTAGTTCAGAATTACGCATCGCATTTTATCCAAGCCACTGCTATTACGAAAAAAATACTTGTGTCGTCTACTCTATTGTGGTATAAATCAATTTGAATCGTTCCCTGAAATTCTTATCTTAACTTGTTTCATTTTGCTTCATATCAAACCTACTCTAAATTGCAACACTAAAAACAATTCAAACAAAACGCACAACCCAGCACTGTCCACACTCAAGTTGGACGAAACGCAGATTAATGCAATCAAACTAATGAGCGGCATTCCCGGCAAATCCGCATTACGGTGCCATTGACCGACGGCTTACGGACCCACGGACCCAGGGACCGCGGTCCCATGGACCGAAGTTTAGTAAAAGGTTTAATAACCGAATGTTATCAGAGGTATGCTGTGCAGGTTTGGAGTTATGACGTGCGTGAATAATATTGTCGTTTTCAAGTTATAAGTCTCACATTTCGTTTTAAATCTTGTGCATATATTCACAACTATAACTGTGTTAACCTGTTATGCCTACCAAGACAAACTTTAGATTTCGTTAGATTTAAGAACCTAACTCATTTATGGCTAAAGAGCAGTTGCTGACATAAAAAGTAAGGAACACATATCGTTACTTCTGCAAAGCCGCTGCCATTATCTAAGTAGGAACCCAACCAGTGTTACCTTCTGCAAGGATCTAAGATACCCATGACTCCACTTAAAGCGCGTACACCTCATTTACAAAACCGAGCGATAACTTAGGCGTAACTTCCAAGTATCCAAATGGCTTTGCCTTTAGCGAAGAAGACCAGCGACTACACCTAAAACTGCCAGACTGCCGAGGTACAAAACCCAGCGATAACTACAGAAAGTGCAGTCACAATCTCATCCTTGCAGTTACATAATCTGACAAGTATAATTCTCCGGCGCGAGCATTCTCGGTTCTCAATGCGGAATGGCGAAAGTTAGCTTGTTTATTTCAACTCCGGAGGTGCGACCGCGCGGACGCGAGGTGTGGAAATGCCTCCCGAAGTCCCGACTTATTGCTGTGAAGTATTGCTTCGTGTTTTGTAAGTTGCTCTTTTGTGCATTAAAGGACCACTAATGTTGTTGCAGAACAGAATTTAAGGACATTGTTTTGATATAATTTCAAATATAATATGTCATTTTTTTTTGGGGTTTGTACATTTAAGAAGGTTTGTCAAGATTTGCTTCAATTTTTCTTACAGATTTTTTATAAGCTTAGATCATATCAATTAAGAAAGAGTAAAGAGGAACCACGTGGTTCTTCGTTAATGTCTTAACAGGATCTTTTATAATGATAATTGGCAACTTAGTGTAGGCATGTCCGGAATATTTGGGAAATACTCTACCCGACGAATTATTACCAGATACAAAACGAGATCGTATCACCCAAAAATAACTCGTGCCGCACCCCACAAATCGGTACAAAGTAAATTCGGATTAATCGGAAATACTTCCAAGACGCTTGTAATCCTAATAGACAAGGTTTGCTTGTGAAACCTGTCCAAACAATATCTAACAAGTTTTCGAAGTGTTTCAATCAAACGCCCCTTGTTCCTGACAATTAATTAAAACCTGAATGGTACTGTAATGAAGTACAACAGAAGCAGTATTTACTTACCTCGTGGGTTCATTCAATGTATTTTTCGAATATTTAATTAAAAAGCTTCTAATGAGATTTTTTTTCAAAATAATATAACATGTATTCCTTTAGGAGAGATTCCACATTGTTATCCTACTATCAAAGAACGCATAATGCATTTCCCACAAAGACGTAGAGTAGCAGATTTTAATGAAATTTCATAATTGAATCCTTAATCTAATATTCATGGCAAAAGTCACATTTATTTTATTTCAATACTAGGTTTTAGGCGCGGCTTTGTCCGTGTTAAGTAATTAAGAGACCTGTTTTCTCCCATGAGAGCATTCAAACAAGATGAGAAGTAACCTAAGTTAGCCCATACCCTGCGTGTATCCAAATATCATCAAAATCCGTTTAGTAGTTCCACTGTGACGGACAAACATTTAAACAAGCTGACTTTCACATTTATAATATTAGTGTGATTCAATCTACATAACCGTAGTCATTAAATTTTAAGGTTACCACTATTGAACTTGCTCACGAGAAGATTTACAGTTAAGATTTCATCAAACAACCTAATTAAGAAATTAAAACTTTTAAAACAATATGTACAGCGCTTGAGCTCGGAGTTCCTAATTAGTGCAATTCCAATAAAAATCTCTCGCGTCCCGACTAAGTCTAGAATTAAGGAAGACTGAAACAGAGCCAGTTTCCAATTAAAAAAGCCATTAATGACACCCGAATTAACTCGAGCACGCTTAACATTGTCTACCTAGCGAGTAATTTTAGTTGAGACTAAATTTACGGCTGTTAAAACTAGTTTGTGATATACTTTCAAATTATCTCGACTGGAGATGTGTACAATTATGGCCAAGTTAAGTACGCTTAAGGGTTCATTTTTTTAATTAATGTTCTTTTGTTTTTGCTCTGTATGTATTCTATGTAGATTATAATAATAAAACTACGAGTTAACATCAATTAGGGATTTATGTTTGGTTGTACTTAGTCTCGAAAAATGCACTTGGTACAAAACTACTATAGGTACTATAAATGACGCAAGCATTAATAAAGTATTAATTTTGCGATTCGTCTTAATTACCAATTAGGAGAATAATAACGTCACCTGCAAAAATAAAATAAAAATCTATGTTCATAAAAACCTAAACCAAGCTTATAAGAGAGAAAAAAATTGAAAAAATAAGAATACAAAATTAAACTAAGCGCTCTACTTAAACAGGGGCCGGAACTTAGCCTGAGGCACTGCCATGCCCCCGAATGTGAAGCACCTAGTAGATGAGCGGGAAATTTACACCGGCCCGCAAACAATCTAATTTACATCTACGGTAGCTGACGGATGGGGCAATTCTGCACGTCACACATTCTCTAAAGCTATATGCATACTAAGGAGCTACTTTATTACTAGGGCTACGTGACTGCGAGAAGAATTAATGACCCAGTTAGTGCTGTTAAAAATTAACATGTCGCGTACGTTAGTCTTTTAATGATGGCAGCGGAGCTTGGCTTTGAGATTACTGCGATAATGAGTTTGCTTATATTAATTAATGAAAGCAAAAATGCGAAAAGACATGTCAAATAAGGACAATTATCATCATCATCATCTTAGCGCTTCTCCCAGTCGCATCCTCGTCTATTGTCTTGGAGCCAAGGGTACGCTACGATGATCCTGAGTTGACAAGCCGGGTAATTACATTGGAGCGAATGTCTTCTGACCTCTGCAACCCACACAAGGGAAACCAGTCATAATAGACCAGATATAAGTACAATTATACTAAACTCAATTTTATGGGGAGGGGGGGAGGTACGGGGATTGACAGGCAGGCATCGCATCAGCGACCCTTGTGGAGTTGTTGATGTCCATGGGCACCGGTGATCACTTACCACCAGACGACTCCGATTACTTAAAAAATAATAACCGATGATCATTTTGTAACCATGATTAAAGTGAGGATGAGATAAAATAATGTTTTTTGAAAAAAATAATATTTTTAACTTGGCTTGTAGAATACTAGTCGTTATGACGAGTCTATAAAAACCTCCTCATCACATTGCCTCTTTTTAAAATCATTGAAGTGTTTTATTGTCCAAGTAGATTTACATTTAAGCATAGCAGCAGGTACATAATGTGGCATAATACATTAATGTGGGCAAAGTGTGCTTAAAAAATATTACTTATTTACATTAAAGCATAATGATGAAAAACAAAATTTTCATCGGCCACGCATCGTGTTTGAAAAAGCATTCATAATATTTTCTTTACCGTACCAATAATGGAAAAAACACTTGCAATCCATTACGTTTCATATTTTATTACTCAAAATGAGCATGTTACAGTTAATTATTATTTAATGCTTTTGTAATATTTCCTACAATCTTCTCTAATTGTTTTGCATAATTTGAAATGCTTTTGAACCATTCATTACGCTTTAATGGTTCGCTCGTTACAATAATTGCAAGTAAAACTTTTAAATTTTACGGTTTGTAGTTTCTAGTGACTCATTCTTTTTCATTGCCTTTTTAGATAAATAAACTCCGTAAACTTATAAGTGAAAATCTATTACGTAACTTGTTAAATATCTTTCCACGCCTCATTACAATTGTACATTGATTACGAATACGAAAATTAGAGGGAAGTAAATTACATAATACTTATGCACATTATCATACATAAGGAAATAACTTTAATGGGAAAGTAGTTTTATCAATAACATATTTTTCATATCCCCAACATTTAGGTTATCTTCAGGAAGCAAATGGAGCATTAACATTTCCTCCCAAACACTTTCAGACCTACTAGCGCCACACGTTGGCTGTATTTGGAACTTTACTTAACCTGGATAACACGTTGGACCTTGCCACTGCCTTTAACCATTTTCTTCTACTTATTTATTTACCTCAGGTTTAGAATTTGAGTGTATTGTCATATTGGTTTAATATTACAGTTTTATGCATCAACAACATTATTATGTAATCATTATGGCATAATTAAATCGTGTCATAGTCAAAAAGTGTTTCAAAGACCACGTTGGGATCTTTGTTGGAACTTATGCTAAAAACAACATTTATGGGTCATTTGTTAATTCCATAAAGTACCTGATGTTGCCAGTCCTCATGTAAGTGCGGGAGCGGGATGTACTCACGTCGCCTCGTGCGTTGGAATGAGACGGTGACGATTGCCGCACGCTTGGTGTTCATAAAGTCAATTTTGCCGCACGTTTGTTTATACGACCATAATTTTTCTATTGGAACAAATGGTAACTTTATTGGTGTTTTTGTTTTGATTGTGTTTGGAGGTCCATGAGGGCCAGAGGGTGACTGGCGCGCGGTGACTCCAGCAGCAACAGGCGGTCATGGGGGCGGAGCATACCGGACCCACGCCTGCGCAGAGCCCCAACGGTTACTATGACAACGCCTCCTCTCAATGTTTGTGATTACGTATCCAGAGGCTGGAAGGAAACTTCGCCGTGATTGACGCGAGATGTTCAATAATTGTATTTGGATGTTCGGTAGCTTTTTATGAAGTATTAGCCGGGCTTTAAGTTCAGCTGATGTATGGTTTTGCGAGGGCGTAACTTGTAATGGAATTTGAAAGGCTGATGTAGAGTTCCGAACTGATGAATATCAGTTGGAAGTTGTTCAGTTATTTATTTAGGACTTTCGGTGTAACCGTTTACTGCTTATATAAAATACAGTTCATCGTTTTAAATGCTAAAAACAACTCTTCAAAGACTTCTTGCTTGTTTTGTAATATAAATATTTGTCTGGTCATCTCAAGTTTCTGTGTTTGATACCGAAATAGGTAGAAAAAATACGTGTTTTTTCATTCGCACAATTTTGTGATTCCATGCGTCGCCTTTTAACGTGGTGGTATGCGAAATCAGGACTTATCATTGTGTATTGAATCGATTGATTCAACTATCGAAGACCTGTAATCACTTAACAAATTTTCTATGCCTCTTAAAGTAATTTCATTTACTTAAAAAAAAATAACTTGAAAAAATAACCACACCCTTAAGCCTTGGAATTACGGATCAATCAGAATTTGAAAATTGACGTCAACATGATGACCCAGTTTCCAATCTGAAGGCCTCTACTACGAGCATCGGTCAAACATTTTTTTTATTTGTCAGCGGTCGATGAGCTGTTGGTGAAGTGGTCAATTAGTTGACTATTGGACCAAGACGATCCAAACATTTGTTTGCATGAACATGTCTTGTTTGTCCTGGTCTGGGTGTTAATAATTATGTATGTATTTAAGTATTTTTGTCATACCACTATTGATTTTGAGGTCTGTAACACAACTGTTTAAGCTTTTTAACACGGAGTCAGATCAATGTACTTGTTGTTGTGAAATCTGACATATGATTACGAAATTTTAACTAACTGATAACTCTTTCCGTCTTAAGGATTAACCATCACGACCTTTCTACCTATTGTATAACATACATCCATACATCTTAACCCCGACCTGACCTGTTCCATCTCCATACAGTATCGACTATATCCATAAGGGTAACTATCCGGCTCGCTCAAAGTGAAACAAAACTTTATGGCCCGAAGCTCTTAGCAACATCGCCGTTACACGCAGAGTAGCCCCTACTATGCGACTGCTGGTTTTGGAAAATATGCGACTGACGTTTTTATTGGAGGCAAGAGGTTTGTACCCTTGGGGAGTATTCCAGTGGAGTATTATAATTCGAAGATTGAAAATATGCAAGTCGATTATTTCGTTGAATATCAACTTTCAGAAATAAATTACTTTATTAAAAGCTTAATATAAGTCGGACATATTTATAATTCAACTAGTTTTTACCCGCAGCTTTGCCCGCGGGATAAAGAGTATCATATCACCTAAGTCTGTCCATATCCTGCCTGTTTCAACAAATCCGTTCAGTAGTTTCAGCGTGATTGATGGGCAACACTTTCACATTTATAATTATATAATCTTAGGCTCGTATTAATAAATCACATTCAACTATGATCACGATCTTATGCGCGAATTTGAGGTGCTGTTTTGTATGAGAATGACATTCTCAAGATTGAGCTCAGAGTTGAGTGCGATTTATTAATACGAGCCTTAGTATAGAATGATGTGCAAGTTTCACAACCTATACTGCGGTCACCAATCTCCTTCAAAGCGTGGTGACTATAGGCATAAGTGAACCCTCCTTGAGTGATACTACTCGTAATGTCTATGCAACTGCGGACTACAGAGACTTATGATCCCATTAAAGTCGCTAGATCGTCATCAAGGTGTCATCACAGCAAAGAACATAAAAAAAATGCAAAAAAGCAAAGGAGAATTCATCTGATCTAAGGCGGGTTAAAGAACCCAGTACCTCTTGCTATCCGGGCAAGCGCTCTTGCTAATGCATGAATAATTATATCATGTAAGAATGCTTAAAAATTAATTTACAAATAGTTGCAAAAACTTAAATAAAACCTCTCTACTTACCGCATTGTTCTTAAAATATATCGGATATCGATAACTGGAAAAGAGTATCGAGTTTCACAATCCGTTAATACAATGAAGATGAAAACTCAACAAGAATTAATAAGGGCTTCATTGGAAAAATATAATATTACACCTGAAGGCAACCGAGCTCCTGCCAATTAAATAAAATGCAGCCATAAAATAACATTGGAATTAAATACTGCGCAATTTGCTATGAAATCCAGACTAGTATTGGCTGGTAGCTCACAGTTTAGCGCGAAGCCTGGACCAATATGTTGATCATACATTTGAATGAAGATGTAATATTATAAAAGAAGTTATACAGTGATTTCAAAGTGTATTTTTTTCTAAAACGTTTGGCGTAAAACTTTTTTGAACGGATAGAATCGCAGTATTAAGAGTAACTGTCGCGTAAAACTAAAAAAAAATTAACGGTCGAATTTACTGTATGTTAATGGTTAACTTTATATTTAATTACTCGTATATAGGTTTCGATTGTAAAAGTGATATTCATGGACAAATCAATGGTACATCAGTGGCACCTGTAAATTTTTACGGAATTATTTTCAAACAGATTATGACGTGTTGTCGTTAGAGACAAACAAATCCCACCAAAAACATTAAATGTAAAAAGAAGCCAAGTCTCTCTACGCAATTCTTCAATCATCAAAAGTTTTGAGATCGCATAGAAGCCAAGTCGTGTTCAACTTAATTTGTAATAATAAACCAATATTGTGTGACTTTATCAATAGTTTTGTTTACATTACAATAACAGTGACTTGGCCATGAGCACAAGTTCAGAGTCGTTTGCTCCTTGTCATCACCATCACCATATTCAAATACCGTTGAATTAATGTTATTGTTGTATCGATCTCATTTATTGTTATATAATCTTGTTTTTTTAATTTAATGTTTTCGAATCATCATCATCACCTTTAAACTTTCGCGTTGCATTATAATTATTTAACATTACAACGGGACTAAACGCGATATTATTTTTATAAGTACGTGAGTACTTACTGTAATAATATCGCGTTCAGTCCCGTTGTAATGTTAAATAATCATCATCACCATCTGCCTGCCCTGTTTACAGTATATAATATGGGGTCGGCGCAATACGCAATAATTTTTGATAAATTTTGTTTTACAAGCATCAAAGCCCAGGAGACGACAATATTTTTTATACGTAAAGAATAGATATGCATTCAATTCCTCTCAATATGCCATATTATATTTCTGTTTAATTGTGCTCATGGCCAAGTCACTGTTACTAGCGGCCGCCCGCGACTCCGTCCGCGTGGTTTCCGGTTTCCGCAAACGTAGGTATATACTATACCTATAAAGTTCCATACAAACATTAATCCCCTTTTTCATCCCCTTGGGGTGGAACATACAAAAATCCTTTCTAAGGGGATCTTTATGTCATAGTAGCTTTATGCATGCCAAGTCCTAGCCCAATCGGTTTAAAATTGACAAAGTTTCATACAAACATTAATCCCCTTTTTCATCCCCTTGGGGTGGAACATATAAAAATCCTTTCTAAGGGGATATTTATGTCATAGTAGCTTCATGCATGCCAAGTCCCAGCCCTATCGGTTTAAAATTGACAAAGTTTCATACAAACATTAATCCCCTTTTTCATCCCCTTGGGGTGGAACATATAAAAATCCTTTCTAAAGGGATCTTTATGCCATAGTAGCTTCATGCATGCCAAGTCCCAGCCCGATCGGTTTAAAATTGACAAAGTTTCATACAAATATTAATCCCCTTTTTCATCCCCTTGGGGTGGAACACATAAAAATCCTTTCTAAGGGTATTTTTATGTTAGTAGCTTCATACATGCCAAGTCCCAGTCCGATCGGTTTAAAATTGACAAAGTTTCATACAAACATTAATCCCCTTTTTCATCCCCTTGGGGTGGAACACATAAAAATCCTTTCTAAGGGGATCTTTATGTCATAGTAGCTTTATGCATGCCAAGTCCCAGCCCGATCGGTTTAAAATTGACAAAGTTTCATACAAACATTAATCCCCTTTTTCATCCCCTTGGGGTGGAACATATAAAAATCCTTTCTAAGGGGATATTTATGTCATAGTAGCTTCATGCATGCCAAGTCCCAGCCCTATCGGTTTAAAATTGACAAAGTTTAATACAAACATTAATCCCCTTTTTCATCCCCTTGGGGTGGAACATATAACAATCCTTTCTAAAGGGATCTTTATGTCATAGTAGCTTCATGCATGCCAAGTTTCAGCCCGATCGGTTTAAAATTGACAAAGTTTCATACAAACATTAATCCCCTTTTTCATCCCCTTGGGGTGGAACATATAAAAATCCTTTCTAAGGGGATATTTATGTCATAGTAGCTTCATGCATGCCAAGTCCCAGCCCTATCGGTTTAAAATTGACAAAGATTCATACAAACATTAATCCCCTTTTTCATCCCCTTGGGGTGGAACATATAAAAATCCTTTCTAAAGGGATCTTTATGTCATAGTAGCTTCATGCATGCCAAGTCCCAGCCCGATCGGTTTAAAATTGACAAAGTTTCATACAAACATTAATCCCCTTTTTCATCCTCTTGGGGTGGAACATACAAAAATCCTTTCTAAGGGGATCTTTATGTCATAGTAGCTTTATGCATGCCAAGTCCTAGCCCAATCGGTTTAAAATTGACAAAGTTTCATACAAACATTAATCCCCTTTTTCATCCCCTTGGGGTGGAACACATAAAAATCCTTTCTAAGGGGATCTTTATGTCATAGTAGCTTTATGCATGCCAAGTCCCAGATCGGTTTAAAATTGACAAAGTTTCATACAAACATTAATCCCCTTTTTCATCCCCTTGGGGTGGAACATATAAAAATCCTTTCTAAGGGGATATTTATGTCATAGTAGCTTCATGCATGCCAAGTCCCAGCCCTATCGGTTTAAAATTGACAAAGTTTCATACAAACATTAATCCCCTTTTTCATCCCCTTGGGGTGGAACATATAAAAATCCTTTCTAAAGGGATCTTTATGCCATAGTAGCTTCATGCATGCCAAGTCCCAGCCCGATCGGTTTAAAATTGACAAAGTTTCATACAAATATTAATCCCCTTTTTCATCCCCTTGGGGTGGAACACATAAAAATCCTTTCTAAGGGTATTTTTATGTTAGTAGCTTCATACATGCCAAGTCCCAGCCCGATCGGTTTAAAATTGACAAAGTTTCATACAAACATTAATCCCCTTTTTCATCCCCTTGGGGTGGAACACATAAAAATCCTTTCTAAGGGGATCTTTATGTCATAGTAGCTTTATGCATGCCAAGTCCCAGCCCGATCGGTTTAAAATTGACAAAGTTTCATACAAACATTAATCCCCTTTTTCATCCCCTTGGGGTGGAACATATAAAAATCCTTTCTAAGGGGATATTTATGTCATAGTAGCTTCATGCATGCCAAGTCCCAGCCCTATCGGTTTAAAATTGACAAAGTTTAATACAAACATTAATCCCCTTTTTCATCCCCTTGGGGTGGAACATATAACAATCCTTTCTAAAGGGATCTTTATGTCATAGTAGCTTCATGCATGCCAAGTTTCAGCCCGATCGGTTTAAAATTGACAAAGTTTCATACAAACATTAATCCCCTTTTTCATCCCCTTGGGGTGGAACATATAAAAATCCTTTCTAAGGGGATATTTATGTCATAGTAGCTTCATGCATGCCAAGTCCCAGCCTTATCGGTTTAAAATTGACAAAGATTCATACAAACATTAATCCCCTTTTTCATCCCCTTGGGGTGGAACATATAAAAATCCTTTCTAAAGGGATCTTTATGTCATAGTAGCTTCATGCATGCCAAGTCCCAGCCCGATCGGTTGAAAATTGACAAAGTTTCATACAAACATTAATCCCCTTTTTCATCCTCTTGGGGTGGAACATATAAAAATCCTTTCTAAGGGGATATTTATGTCATAGTAGCTTCATGCATGCCAAGTCCCGGCCCGATCGGTTTAAAATTGACAAAGTTTCATACAAACATTAATCCCCTTTTTCATCCCCTTGGGGTGGAACACATTAAAATCCTTTCTAAGGGGATCTTTATGTCATAGTAGCTTTATGCATGCCAAGTCCCAGATCGGTTTAAAATTGACAAAGTTTCATACAAACATTAATCCCCTTTTTCATCCCCTTGGGGTGGAACACATAAAAATCCTTTCTAAGGGGATCTTTATGACATAGTAGCTTTATGCATGCAAAGTCCCAGCCCAATCGGTTTAAAATTTACAAAGTTTCATACAAACATTAATCCCCTTTTTCATCCCCTTGGGATAAAATAATAGATATATACTATAGCCTATAACCTTCCTCGCCAAATACACTATCCAACACAAAAAGAATTTTTCAAATCGGACCAGTAGTTCCTGAGATTAGCGCGTTCAAACAAACAAACAAACAAACAAACAAACAAACTCTTCAGCTTTATATATTAGTATAGATTATTACAAATTAAGTTGAACACGACTTGGCTTCTACGCGATCTCAAAACTTTTGATGATTGAAGAATTGCGTAGAGAGACTTGGCTTCTTTTTACATTTAATGTTTTTGGTGGGATCTTATTTATTTTTTGTAGGTCTCTTTATTCAAAGGTGAAAAAATCTCGTCACCGCGGCTTAGGATATCACACTCCGTTATGACTGATAGGTTTTCAACGCATCACTATGAGAAAATAGCTGTCTCTTTTTGTCTTGCTGTAATTTTGACAATGCTTACTCCTTCCATTATTTCCATGACAACGGAATGGGTATTTGCTAATCATAATTCTAACCTAGCTTTTAAGTACATAATTACCCATATCTTGGCTATCCCATGAAACTGATGCATAATTTTCATATATATGGAAACTCCTTATTTTTATCTACCAAACCATTCATAAACCATCAGTGTAACGGTCAGGCGACGATATAATTTTTTGTACATAAAGAAAGACAAAGTTAACAATGCAGTCGAAATTCATACACAATGTTCTTGTAAAACCGCAAATATAAATTTGTTTCCTATCATATATAATTTATTGAGATTTTCATAATTTTTCCTTCGCTTGTAGCTAATTACCTATCTTGGTGCCAAATTTCAATGTTCTATGTTTGCTAGAAGTACCTTAGAGTTTTGATGACGAAAAATACAAAGTTAACAATGCAGTCGAATTTCATACACAATGTTCTTGTAAAACCGCAAATATAAATTTGTTTCCTATCATATGTAATTTATTGAAGTTTTCATAATTTTTCCTTCGTTTGTAGCTAATTACCTATATTGGTGCCAAATTTCCATGTTCTATGTTTGCTAGAAGTACCTTAGAGTTTTGATGACGAAAAATACAAAGTTAACAATGCAGTCGAAATTCATACACAATGTTCTTGTAAAACCGCAAATATAAATTTGTTTCCTATCATATGTAATTTATTGAAGTTTTCATAATTTTTCCTTCGTTTGTAGCTAATTACTTATATTGGTGCCAAATTTCAATGTTCTATGTTTGCTAGAAGTACCTTAGAGTTTTGATGACGAAAAAAACAAAGTTAACAAAGCAGTCGAAATTCATACACAATGTTCTTGTAAAACCGCAAATATAAATTTGTTTCCTATCATATGTAATATGTAATTTATTGAAGTTTTTATAATTTTTCCTTCGTTTGTAGCTAATTACCTATATTGGTGCCAAATTTCAATGTTCTATGTTTGCTAGAAGTACCTTAGAGTTTTGATGATCGGTCAGTGAGTCTTTGAGTGACAAAATGGTGTAACTTTGATCGGTCATAACTCGTAAACTATTAGTTCTAATGTCATGATATTTTGAGACTGAGCTTCTTCTGATACTAACTCGCGGTCATCGAAAACTTAAACCCCTAGCTTTGACCACATCGACACTACAATGGGGGTGAAATAGCCGCGAAACGCTTCGAGAAAAGATGGTTACGGCCGTGCCCGCTTTTGCTCGAGACTTGGCTGGGGCACTGCCGTGCCCCCAGATAAAACATTTTACTGACCCCTGTATTTTTGTATTTAATTATCAAATTTTAAAACCTTTAAAATTAGTACAAAGGAAAGCCTTTATAATTTTTTTTAATAGCTTTGAGCAATTTGATCACTGTTGTATATAAAGGATGGGGGAGAAAACAAATGTGATACTCGGCTTAACAACTCAGACAAATGAAAAATTGTAATTTAATTTATTCGGAATTATTTCGGATTAATTCTTTCGCTAATCTCTCCTTTGATGTCCGGTCATGTCAATCAATTAATGGCGCTGTTATTACGAAAATTGGAGCGGGTGCATCAAACCAAATTGTATCTTTGTAGTACATTATCCTTTCAATTTGACAGAAACAATCAATTAAATAACAAATAAATATTAACAGATTGCAAACCATCCAAATTATGTAAATCGATACGAATGTGATTTATAAAAACTGGTTATCGACAGTTTTGCAAAGAAAGGTCTTGCTATGGAGTCTCTAGGGTATAAGTGCGAGCGAGTATTTTACAATGAGGATTTCATATTTAAAACACGACTTCAAAACATTTTAGTGTACCACTAGTTACCGTTAAAACAAACTTTTAATTCCCCCCTAAATCTGTTACACGACACTTCAAAACCAACATTGAAGACACGTGAGCCGTCAAACAAACTTCTCAAATAAACTCATCCGAAGTGGATACTAATAAAAACTTGCTTCATGAAGAGCTTTACTGTTCGTTAAGATGGTAATAAGTGCAATACGGTATGCGAACGATACATGGTTGTTATTTCGGATTTTATCGCCCAACTTGCTCAGTAACTGGGGTATGTCGAGACGAGGGAACTTGGGTGAAAATTTTAGTGTCGTAACCTTGATTGCTTTGCGGTAGAAGGATTGAATTTTAGGGGAAATGCGACTGGGACGTGTGTAGAATGATGTGATGAAATAGCGAAGTAGATTTATTTAAATCTTTAACCTATTTGAACCAAATGAATGCTTCTTTTATTTATGTCGTCAGGAAACGAATGAATGTTGTTGTGTTAAAGAAAATTGGTGGCAAAAGAATATCCTGTGTTTAGAGCATGGTGGATATCAAACTTTAACACTACCCTTAAGCTTGCATTGTGGATGTCACTCTTGGGCGCAACAATTACATTGAATCAGAGACTGAAAATAAAAATGTGTATAACTAAATACGAGGAAAAAGGTACCAATTAAATCTGTGCCAGTTTTTATATTTTCTGAGGATACAGTATAATAAAAAGTTTATTAAATAAAATACAGCAAGCTCTCATCCTGTTTATGAAACTTTATTAATATACCGGGAAATATGTAATATTAATATCATTCTCTCCTTTGTCGAAGCAAGTACGGATAACACGGAAGAGTAAAAACTCAGAATTCATGGAAAAGGTGAATTACATTCAAGCACCGTTTTCAACTATTCGGGATTTCAGTGCGATGAGGGATGTAACTGGCTTAAAACTGGCCATAATAGGTGGAAGCAGAGGTTTCAGATAATCAAATCTCTCACATTTCACAGATGGCGGCTGAATTCTCCTAAAGTATTTAATGCTGTTTCGTAATACACACATTTTTGGAGATTGTTTTTGTGTCCTACTGATACTTAGTTGGATTTTTAGAAAAAAATACCCGTTCCCTAAAAGATAAAAATACTTCTGCCGAGTGGAGGATCTAGTTTGGGGACCGAGGTAGTCGTGTTTAGGTATGCTAAGTCGCGGCGGAAACTGCTAGCGCGATGTAGGTTTGTATGAAAATATCGCAGTGCATGTTAGCCCCATCTGTTGAGTTTTATCGAAACTACATACTTCTAGGTTGTGTTGTAGATAAGGGTCACCATAAATGATAATAATGCTACCTTCTATGAGCCAAGGAAGTATCAATTATGCACAATTTAATCTCACTATCTTTTTGTTCTCTCAGTCCTGTCGCTCTTGATAGAGCAGTCGTGGTCATGATGAGTCGACATTTTTGGTGGTGGCTGATGTAACCGTCCTTACGATCTCTCGTCATGTTGATTTATTAGCCGATATTCACAATTTCACCCATAGAACGTATTAATAGTTAGGTATTCTGGGCCCATGGCAGAGTCAAGATTCTTTCTTTTTATGTTATAGGTATGCAAACAAACAAAGGGATCACCTGATGGTATGTGATCAACGCTGCCCATGAGCATCAACAATCGCATAAGAGTCGCAAATGCTTTGCCTGCCTTTAAGACCCCGTTTCCTTCCCAACTGAGCCCTTGCGACCTTACTCACCAGCAGAAACATAGCACTACAGTTACGAGGGGCTAGTTCATTGTGGTCTTCTGTAAGGTGGAGGAACTTCCCCAGACGAGCGGCTCTTTCGGGAGGGAGTTCCACTAAGCTCTACCTTTCTTCATTTCTTTCAAAATAGGAACATTCAAAGAATTTCCAGACGTTAGGACACGCAACTACTACAGATAAAAACTGTACCCAAGTCCTTTAGAAGTCTTTTTTAAAGTTGTTTTCTGGGAAGTGTCATTACCCGCGTCTACATCGCAGGTAAGATTGCGGTGAACTCTCAACTCATTGGAAGTTTCTTCATGGCCGATAAATTACGGAGTCACTTTTACAGCTCACGAGAACATACGACTAAACTTTAGTGGCTCGGTCTGAGTCACTAGCGGCGGTCAGATACGGAGATAAATCAACGCATTAACTCTGTGCGTGTTCGTGGAAAACTTAGAAAGACTATGTTCAGTGGATAGTGTCTGGCGAATTATCCAAAGGTTAAGATGTCCTAAATTTAGGGATTGAAAGTAAATCTTAAAATACTTCCCATACATGTTATAAATAATATTTTTTAAATTCTTTGTTTAAGATACGTCACATAGTTTGATAATTATGAAACTCCATAATAATTGGAGCCCAGGGCACGTTTCGACTGCGATTCTGAATTTACAAGCCTAGTACCTTGTGCGACTGACGTCCGACCTCCGTAATCCCTTGTCCCTTGTATGGGACAAGGGAAACCAGACCATTTCGATCATAGTCGGTACCAACGGCTTAACGTGCCTTCAGAAGTACGGAATCATCATTCTTATCAGACGCTCAGGTGATTCAAGCCTGCAATGTCCTAACCAAACTGAGAAACCCTACAGAAAGTGGCGGTCTTGTGTAAAACAGATTATTTTTTTGAATATCAAAGGTTGTCTTCAGCAATCGCTACCGCTCATATATTGCACCGATTGTAAGCCCCAGTTGCATTAAGTGGATAATCCTGGAGTTCATACTTTCATCTCTCTAATGGATGCAGCGAAAGCCATTTATTGCTATCGGATGTTTTTATGTGCACTCTATTGGAGTGACAATATTGAGTTTTCAGAGTACCCCGTAAAAGGTGTAACGCATGAAAATTCATTTGAGAATTCAGTTTCCACCGGTTACGTGGCACGGCGCAATTAAGTTTTCGATTATGTCATGTTTGCTTTTATCGATTTATTGGATGGTTGTGTAGTTTTTGTTCACGTTATATTGCGTAATAACTTTTACAGAGTTTTTTGTGTTGGTGAATACGTGTCGGGTGTATTATGTGGAATGGAACGTGGATTTTGCTGTTTTAATGAAAATTTTACCTGTGTGTTTATTTGTTTAGGATATTTTTCGATAATGGATTTTATTTACCTCTTCAATGAAATCATACTTTGTTTAATTAACTTAATAGCTTACCGAAATGTTGTGTTTAAAAACACGTAGTATGTGAAGATAAGCTTCGTTTGACAATAGAGACAATGTCCGCAAATAAGGGTTCTAAATACAGATTCCGGATTTATAATAACTACCTATACTCGTTTCAATTGTTCTCCTACTAAGCTAATAGAGTAAAGAGATCGAAAGAGTTTAAAATGTACATATTGCTTATGCACTAATTGTACTAAATATCTTGTGCATCGCAAAATATAATAATAAACTGCAGTCCCGATTCGTCGCTACCATAGTAGCAAAACTTTTAGTTTAGCCCGATAACGCATCCGCTGTTTGCCCGCCGGCTAATTTATCAGCGTCCGCAATTTCGACGGTAAATAAACAAACAAACCCGACGGCTGAGGATAGTTCGAAAGTTCCGGAATTTATCTTATCTGCGGTGACTTGGCGTTTTTAATTGCGAGATGTTTCGCTTTATTTTTAGTGGATACTTGGCGGAGTAAGTTGTAGCATACTCAAATGGATGCAACTGCTGAAGAGACATGTTTATATCATGAAGAAGCATGTCTATAGTGTCTTATACCTACATCATGTCTTTAATAAATTAGTTTGAGTAAAATGTACAAGCTAATGTGTGTATTTTTATAAAGGTTGAGCTTTGTAAAACTTCATTTGAATAAGCCGCTCGTACCTACAGGTACTACTCCAGACGAGACGACCTTACAGAAGACCACGAAGTAGCACTTCGAAACTGTTGTGCTATGTTTCTGCTGGTAAAAAAGGGCGCCCAAGCTCTGTTGGCAACGGATCTACGATCCTTGTAAGTTTATTAATGTACATAGTCAGCGGCGATTACTTACCATCAGGTGACCCGCTTGTTAGTTTGCCTCCCTATCACATAAAAATAAGTAATACTTAGTTTTTTGTTGTTGCAACTTTGACTATGTCATTGTAGATGGCACACATACATTTTAACAACATGGTGTTGTTTACTGACAAATTAAAAATTACCAGTACCCGTGAATAATAATTTAATAACCCTCTGCCTATTGACAAACCGGTTCGCATCCAAAACAAACGTCGCAGCAGACGGCAACGGAACTAACAATCAAACCGGTGCATGTGCCAGTGCAGCCATTACTCAAGACAATGCAGTTCTCCCCGTCATCTATTAAGATGCTCCCAATTCGTATGCGCTCGACGTAGCCCGACATGACGGCCGAAATGCACCAGTACATTTGGACACAGTGTAGGATTGCACACAGTGACACATGTCTATACAGATTTTTTAATAGAAGATTGATCCCTTTGCTATGATTCGACAAAGAGATGAGAGACACCCGAAACAAACTATCAACTAAATTTTAACGGGTCCCTCTTGCCGTTCAGTAGGAAATCTGGACGATGTCACTTAAATCCAGTCTGTTAGGTGACCTATAGGTGGCCTAGAACACAGTGATATTCTGATGCTTGGCAACATTCTTTACGTTCCAATGTAATTACATACAGGAGAAATGATGGGGGGATTACTGATTCATTAAAAGTATTATATTTATATCAGGAGTCTCTCTTATTTTTAGGCAACTAAAGCCAGATAAAAACAAAACAAGTTTGGGGATTTTGTATACCTACTCGTTAATTAAAATGATACCTCACTGTTCTTACCCCAACTGTGTACCCAGCGATCCATCATAGTGGATGCTGGAACGTCACAGTGTCTCCTAATACCTGGCAGGTCTACGGGTATGGGTTTCATGCAATTTGTGTTTACTAAATATGTACTATGCGTTTGTTTGCATACTGTGAGGAGATCAAGCCTTAAAAAGATTGCTTTTTTAATAAAAAAATAATTTTAAACCAGGACTAAACGCGATATTATACATAAGTACTCTCGTACTTACTGCTTGACGTTTCGGCTGCGATGCTGCAGCCATGGTCACAAGCGGACTGGCGGTGCGCGGCGTCGTCTACTTGAACGGGCTTCAGATGGTGAATCGGAATCTACCCCCGAATTAGCACTAATATTTATACTGCAATGATTGTCGGTAAAGTTGCTTGCGTTTGACTCCAATCTCACTCACCTGATGGATAGTGTAGACGAGGCTTAAGCACGCTTACAAAGTGAAAGTTTAATTTTAGTGAGCAACTTTGATTTATGTGTTTGTCACAAAGATTAAATAACTAAACTTTAAAATATACTTGGCAGATTTTGTATCAGAATGCACGCAGACGGAATTTTGAAATCTGCTGGAGCTTACCTGAAACAAACAAATAAAAATTGTTAAAGAGAGATCTAAACCAAAATAAAGTATCAGAGCAAAAAACAAAAAGTATGGCTACGGCAAGGTATAGGATACGGATACGGTACCGAATCCGTTGTAATGGGAATCAGGACTCCTCTTTTGCTAACCATCAGGCCGAGTGGAGTCAATAATCTCGTACCTTTATAAAAAAAGTTCTAAGTCCCGTTTTCAATAAATACAATAACAAAGCTTTAATAGCTCTAGGAATATATTAAATAGGTTTTTTTCCCGGTGACTAATAGTAGTAATTTAACCACTTTTATAATGTACCTAAAATAAACAGATACATAATAAACACGACCAAAACGCCACCTAATACACCATCAACCAAAAGCCTAGAGTTACACACCATTATTTATCAGACCGAGGGAAAATAATGATCAACATTTCTCCTCTAATACTTCACTTAACTCAGAGTGACGTTTACGCACCTCCCGACGCAAAGAATTAATATTGCGTGAAAGAACAAATGCTAATTGTGATTGTCAGTACATACGGTGAATATTTTGCGGCAAGACATTTGTTACGGTCTTATTAGTGGTATGGCTTGGAAACCCTGTCTGGGGGTGAAGCATAGATGTGTAGAAACTAAATGACGCAAGAATGGGTACAAGGTTACTCTACTGACAGCCTTACTTTATTTAGCAGCTTTTTAAAGTGTTCTTATAAACGGTTATGCGTGTTTACATTATGTACATAAGGACGGACAGGGGGAAGTGTCATTATTTTATACTGCAAGTATGTGGTTATTTTCATAAAAAGTATTTGTACCAAATAGCTACAATCTAAACCATAGATTAAAAAGGAAAATAACAAATAATTGCTAGGCCCTTCATACTCACCGGGCACAATGGGCACGTCCCCAGGGCCCCCGATCATTTGGGAAGACCAGGTTATGGGGGCCCCACGAATACCTAACCAGAGTTTCGAAGGCCCATGTGCCCAGGGCCTCTTATAGGAAAGATGAAAATAGCGAAAAACATTTGACATTTCTGGCTGATCTGTTTCTGTGATTTTATTATTATTGAAATACTGAATTTATTAATTAATTTATTTATTATAACACACAGATTACATGGTTACTCAGAAAATTATTTAACATTTTATAATCTGTAGCGACGTCTAGAAGAAAGCTCTACTGAATTAGACGTGGATTCTACATTCACGATCAAGATTTTAAATTACACTCGGTTTATTGTGAGCAGTTTGCATATTGTTTTAATTGGTTGCGATGGATCGGCCGGCCTGCGCTTGTTACTTAATCCCGGGGAATGGAGAGATTGCGTTTGTTTGTCGGATATTTTTATGCGTTGTTTGATTTTATGATTGATATTTTAAAGAAGTTTGGGATAATTTTCAGAAAAATATATCTAGTTTTATTTAAGTAAAAATGTAATAGAATTTTAAATTAATAAAGCTTAAAAATTTACATTCAACTTTTTATTGTTTATAACATGATGTACATATACTTATTCTTTGCCAAGTTATTATGTTATGTTAGGTTCTATACGTAGTTTGAGTAGACCAATGTATAATATGGACTTGCTCGTATTCGTGAAATAACAAGTACTCTATTGAAACCATATTATGAAGCTACAGTGCATCACCAAAAGTTATCATAACAACAACATAATCAGCAATTGATGCTCTGATTAGTCCTCATGATTGCCAAACGATCGCAGAATCAAAGCATAATAGAGGAAAATACCTGTAGCAGATTATCTGATTAGGAATGACAAAATAACATAAACATCTACTGCATAGACTGGAATTCTCCGAAGTAACCTCAATTGGATATGATTTCATTTCTTCATAACCTACTTAATACCTTAAATTACCTTCCCACATACGAAACACAAATTACCCAGTTTGTTTTCTTCTCGGAATCGCGACAAATCCCTCGGTTATCTACCCAGGGGTCCGCCAAAACACCTTAATGACCAGATATACTCGAAGCTGATGTTTCAAATAACTCGTCTCAAAGCTGACTAACAAGGCTAAGACCGAGGTTATCCATTTTGCACGAACATGTTTGGTTTCGTTAGTACGAGTGTATGTTTTGTTGGTCTGATTCGCTGCTAGTGCTATTCGGTTTGAATTCAATGATCAGAATACAGAAAAAAATATGTTTATCTTATCGAAGGCCTTAATAGCAACTTTGTAGTGATTTGTACTGTGTGAGTGGGAATTATTTTGATCTCATCAAAAGACGGTCTGAGTGAGACAGGCACAGTCCAGTTCACTCCCATAGAAAAATGTATGAAACAAGAAGTTCTAGGCTGTTGAACTTAGTTTGGACTGAACTCAGTCGGAACTGAGTTCAAACAACAGTTTAGCTGTAAACTTACAGCTGTACTGCCTTAGCGAATATCGTTTTTAATGACCTCAAGATACTTACACTCATATCACCATTTTAAGTTGGTCGACGCAAGAAATGAAAGACGCCAATTTTATGCAATTCTCTTTACACATACACACGTAATAGCAGGAAGTGATAATAATTCGCAACGATCAAGATGTAAGGCCGCTAAAGCCGCTATACCGTGACTCTGCCACGATACTTAATCCAATCCATTTGTGCATTCATCCAACATCTCGTTAGGTGTTAATAATAAATATTTCATTAGAAAAGTTTGCTGGATCAGTTCGGTGAGATGGAAGCAATCCGAGATAAGTATCTCGCTCAAGCCGTGTGCATTCGGATTAATCAATTGAATCGAATTACGCACTTGCATAAGCGGAAGAATGAAGATGTGAATAATGAAATTATTGGCTGGTTTGATGACGTATACCCTTCAAAACACGATCTTACCTGTACAATGAACGCAGCAATTAGTATTAGTATAAGACAAGCTGCGTTTCGCAAAGCTATTAGATATAAGACAGATGACTGCTTTCTGAAATAGGTGATGGAATCTTAGTGTAAGGTGATCATTGTGGACGATTTATAAGTGCATCTTTGAAGCCTACGTGAATAAAGAACTTCTTGATTTGATTTGATTATTTGGGGCAACTAGTCCTAAAACTATCTAAGGCCCCTTTTTCATTCCCACTTTTAAAAGATATGGAGGCCAGTTTTATTATCATTAAATAGACCTCGTGATAGTGGAAAATACCATTACATTTACATTACATACTTTTTAAATATTAAATGCATGTTTCAAACATTTAAGTGTACTCGTGCCTGCAACTTATTTGTAACATTAAATGTTGCAACCTATTAAACGTAACATATCCACAACTCAAAAGGACCATCTCTACTTACCATACCACTAAGGCACTAGTATAAATTATCGAATCTTCGCCAAGAGGACCATAAATAAG
This sequence comes from Nomophila noctuella, assembly GCA_958496325.1. Classification (NCBI taxonomy): domain Eukaryota; kingdom Metazoa; phylum Arthropoda; class Insecta; order Lepidoptera; family Crambidae; genus Nomophila; species Nomophila noctuella. Next base: position 586,038 of record OY292490.1, read on the forward strand.
ATCTATCCATAAAAATGTCTTAAGACCATTAAATTGCATTCTTTAAACACGGGACATCCATTCAGGCATCGTCGCGGTGAACCGCTAGTGGCATATAAACTAGGTACATTGGTTAGATTTACGATCAGCTAAGTACTACGTCCAGTCTCACGTTCAGACCATAAAACAGATTCAGGCTTCAACGGTCTGGGTATAAAAATCTAACGGCTGTAAAGATACGGGGTGGGTCCTTGCCAAAACATTCACATGGGGTATTTAATGGACGAGTTTAAACTGCTTTTAGACGATTAAGAGTTTAAAGGAGTTATATTGGAGACGCTATAAACGTATGTTTGCACAAAATTGTTGGAATAAAGTTTTAAAATAAAGTTTAAAATAGATGTCACAACGTCATTGTGAGCAATGAACATCATTGAAAATACTAAAAAGTGCAACAATCGATAAAAAATTGAGATCATTATAAGAATATTAAAATAAGATCCAGTAAGACCACAAAGATAAAAATACTGACTGAAATAAGTTTATAACAGATTTTAAACGTAACTCATAGTCGTAACAATTTAATAACATTCGAATTCAACGTTCACAACGCAGAACGAAACGCGAATGTCAACCAAACCATACAAATTCATGGAATTACTCGTGAATCTACAGAAAACTCGTCAAAAACTGAAACAAAGCTGAACTTGTCAAATTAACACGAAAAAAACGGCTCTCATCCCACAGGCATTTCTACGGGTTCCGGAGCGCGGTACACTGCACGACATATTTGAAAGGGGAATTATTTGTACTGGCCTTACTAAAACGAATATTGGAAATTAGTTGTTGATGATAAGTTTTATCTATCAACTCTAATATGATAAAGCTGAAGAGTTTCTTTGTTTGTGCGCTAATTCCAGGAACTGGAAACTGGCTGGTTTGAATTGAAAAAGTACTTTAGTGTTGGATAGTCCATTTGATAAGGAAAGCTTTAAGCTATAGTGTAACACTGTGTGTGCGAAAACCGAGATCCAAGCGGACGGAGTCGCGGGCGGCCGGTAGTATTCAATATGGCTAATGGCTAGTTTATGTTCCTTTAAAAATAAAGAGATAGTAATTATGCCAGGGCAATGTATTCATTAGGGATTTATTATAATTTTTTTTTTTTTTTATTCTTTTGTGATTTCAATTACCAAGTATCTTTCTATCGGTGAGTTATCAGAACGACAAATTTCATCTGTAGGGGCTATATCCGGCTCAGTCTTCAATGACGCAAGCAATAAACTACCACTCGACATAAATAATTATCACCCATTCTAAGTTATTAACAATGTAAATTACTATAATAGTACACTTTCGGCAACACTAGAACAGTCAATGGTTTTGAACGGGAAACCCGAAAAAACCCCGCCGGGGGGAAAATGTCGGCTTTCGGCCGATACCTGCGTCTTTTTTCCCCTTTTTTCGCCCCCATTTTTACCTTTTTCGTTTCGCCGTGCGACCCGAATCAGTGCTTGCTAGGCAGAACTGAACAATTTTAAATTCGCTTTTATATTGGGGTTCAGTTTATTTCAGTCTGGTTATTGGAGTTTTTTTCGCGTCCGCGGAATTGAGAAATGTAACAAGGCTGTTAGGCGGTTTCGGGATTTTGTTACATTGTGAATAAAATGTCTTTGGATACTTTAATCATCTAATTCCAAACTTATGAATGTTCTTCTTATCTATGGTTTGTTATATGTATTTATATGAAGCTGATTAACATCGTTTTTTGTCAATGTACGTAATTATACTTATTTCGCGTGTTAAGTCCTAAACAAAAACCTTTGCTAAAGTTACCCCATTGAAAAAAACTACAACGCACTCTTATTTCAAAAATGCCAAACTATTTCAACCCAAACTTCATAGTGACGTGCATGTCTCTAAACTTTGCGTTTCATTATAAAGGTTAGTACACACAGACCCGGTCTGTCGACGATGATATAAAAATTTTCATAATGCGGCCGGCAGATGATGCGATATTAAATTTTAAATATCGAACGCCCGGTCGGCGGCCTCCGTTCAATTTGCCGTGAGATCCGCTTGATGTGACGCGAACAGACTTGCGATTTTGTCGCGTTGTGTTATTTTGTGTCCAATGTAACATGTAAATTAAAAATGTTTACAGCCGAAATATGACTTAAAGTCATATAGCGTTAGACAGAGAGATGAAATTAAAATTGTGTGTGTGTTGTAATATATTCAATTTCCTGATTTAATTCCTAGAGCAGACTACCCAAAACGGATTGTTTACTTCTAGTTATAAACTTTCAGTAAAAGTAAGCCTTTCCACCGTTGTAAAAACATGACTATGTTATTATGGTAACGTGTAATAATAATAGGCTTGATCAGCGGAATTTTAGTTTTGTGTAATTGTAGTTCAAGCAGTTACCGGGCTTAGTGTTTAAACTTTTAATTATTTAGTATAATTTGACTTGGTAGATTAATGAATTATTTTTAAACATCAATTGTTTTCGTAACTTCAAAAATGTATCTTTTGTTGTATTTTTGCTTTTAAGAATATTTTCTGCAATGATACACGTGTTTTGGAAATAGAGTTTCCTCATATTCTTTTCAAGTTAATAAAGAAAATACAACAATTGGCGATCAAACCGTTCTCGACAGTATTCGAAGCCCTCAAAGTTTGCGAATACAAAAAGTTATCAAAGACGATTTTTTCCGTGTTCTACATAAATAAAGCAGCGATCAAAATTCAGAAGCTCTGCCGAATAAAGATGTTGTGGAAATACCTTATATTAAAATGTAATAAAATTCCTCGTCGCTAATATAATATTCTTTGCCCTGGACTGGTAGTAAAGGTGAAGCTACACAAAAGTGATTTTGCGTTGACGTCTCTTGGCAACGCAAATGTACTTATGTGGCATTTTTATGGAGACCGAATTAAAATGGAAGTGCTCACTTTCAGTTAATTTTTATACCATAGGGACGCAATAGCGGTAAAATATCGGTTAACTTTATTCAAACAGAGCAGTGAATTTTAACCTTTACATATTTTTAAAATGAGGAGGATTTATAAAATATTACTTTTTATCGACGACGGCACTCCAACAGTTTATCGCTTTAATAACAACCTTATGAGAAAGTTATACAATATACCTGACTGTGTATGGCGTTAAAGAACTAAATGTTTAATACCAATTATACCTTACGTATAATTTAATAATAAAATAGCGTATATTTTAAAAACAAATATTTCTGCATATTTGAACTATTTCCAATTTGGCAGTCCTGATCTCTCAGATAATTTATGATAAACTTATTTGGGAGAAGTGAAAAAAGAAGTGTTATAAAGCAAGTAACACAATTTACTTGCAGTAATTTAATTGCAAAGGTAATTTTAGGGATAAACTAAAGATACTAGTTCTCACCAATGGCACTAAATTATCATTAAAACTTCATTAAACAACCTTAAAAAGCAACTAACCGCGATCCAATTCAAAACCCATGTGTACCGCCCCTAACTCGCTCGGAAGCCGCGCGGCGTCGCCACCGTCTTCAATCGATAGCCCGTTGCCAGGCAACGATCATATTGCAAAATAAACAATCACCGACGAGCCCCGCTGAACAAATTTACTCACTTATTTTATTACTTGTGTCAACATTTTAGATCTTTATTGGATTATTTACTTCGCGTAACATGTTTTTTTGATTCACAAGTGATACGTCATGGTTTTGTTGCCGCCGTGCGCTCCCGACCAGTGCGGGAAGGACTTTAGGAACTCGCTCAAGAAACCCAGCCCGAACTATCCTCATGGGCACAAGACGAAGAAGCTGCGGGTTGTGCCCGCCTTCACGATACAGGGTGAGTGAAGAATATTTTAATAATTGGATGCGCCTAATAATTGGATGTAGAGCTTTCCTAGTTGTTAGGCGATGCCCTCAGCGGCTTTACGAGGCAGGATAGCTGAGATGATGTTTGTGATTTAAAATTACCAAACATGAATGTAATGAATGGTAATGAACATGTATTGTCTAAGGAAGAACAAGGGGTCGCTAGTACCATCCCAACACAGGACAAATATTTGTGTGCATGAACATAACTGTTTGTTCTGAACTGAATAAGTATCTATTTAAGTATGTATATTCTGTAAATAAAAACAGTACATATAAGTATGTCTGTCTATCCGTTCCATAGCATCCATAGTACTTACAAGCTTCGAGCTTAGTTTGGGGTTAGGCGATAGGTGTGTTAATCCAAAGAAATAATTAAATAAATTATTTAATATCAATTACTTTGTTAATTGTAATGGTCTTACATTTTCTTTGTTTTGTTACCAGCTATGCAAAAGAACACAAGAGTGCTTCCGCCGCCAAAATGTGGTGTCTACGATCCCCTGCCTCCAAAGCCCACCATGTTCAGAAAGTGCTACCAGAGAGGAGAATTCCCAGTGACGATTGAGTTTACGAATTTTGGAAAGAAGCTCGGCTGGAGGGTAAGATATCTTTGGTTTTTATCCACCAGAAATTAATCTTATAAAGAACACTCTGATTTTTATAATAATACTGACTTATTTTATCTCATTAAGTACTGGTTCAAATTGAATTGAATTATTTTTGCTTTGGATAGACCAGTAGGCAAGGAATTCTTTAAGCAATAGTATAACACTAGTGTACGGAAACCGGATGCCACGCGGACGGAGTCGCGGGCGGCCGCTAGTAATCAATGAAGTCAATTCTACTTAACTTATGGAATTGCAACATTCTATTTAATTCTTAATTAAGTTATCATGTTATCTAAAGCGTGCATAAGCTACGTAATTTTTCGTGTTCAGGTGCCAATTGAAAAGCTGGACTTCCACCACTACCTGCCAATGTTCTTCGACGGCTTGTCCGAAGGCGCCTACCCCTTTAATTTCATCGTGGAAAGAGGCATCAACGACATGATCACGAAGGGCTCCTACAAGGTGCTGCCTGTGGTCCCGCAACTTATAATACCGATCAAAAGTGAGTTTACAACAATGTTTTTATAAAAATGGTTGTGAGATTTTGAAGTTTTTTTTGTTGAACATGTTTAGAACAACACTATTGTTAAAGTTACTGGTCACATTTTTAACAGCAATACTTTGTTTCCGCTTAACTAACACTATTGTTACATTATCGTCATTCCCATCGTTGGCCTAGTGGTCATAGACCCTGGCTACAAAACCAAGGGACGCGAATCCCGCTTGGGACATAATATGTTTGTTTGATGAACATCGACATTTATTATTGTACTCGAGTCCTGGATATTTACAAAAGTATTTAAGTATGTCTATTCGTTCCCTAGCATCCATAGTATAAGCTTTGAGCTTAGTTTAGTGCTTTAAACTAAGCCAAAAGTTTGTACTATCTATAGTAAGGGAATTCAGTAAAAAGTTATAAACTAAATTTCGAAAGACCTATAAGAGTACATATTTCGTAAATATATTTTTCTATTCCTATCTAAGTAAAATCACTCAAAATCAATTGCTTTCCTTCTATACCAGAAAAGTTCACCTTTATACTCCCTGATGACTTACACAACTCCCGCCTGTTGCTCGCCAACAAGTCACCGGATCCGTTCACAATCATCGCGCAACTCGATCCAATCTCGATTGAATTGGGCTCGGGACTTGTCAAAAATAATGAAATGCTCCGTGATTGCGCGATCTCTGTTTAGAGCGAATCGTATTAAGTTACGGATGGATCCTGTTCTGTCGTTTTGATGAGTATTCGAGTCCTTCCCGCCTACTCTCGACTTGACTCGATAATCAACAACATCTGATCTTTGATAAACGATACCCGGTGAGTGTTTATCACGGAATGCGGGATTGCTTTTAATATGGGTATTTTTAGGTTCTTATGTAAATAAGAAAGTGTCTGCCTCCGTGGTGTAGTAACTGGGTCCGTAATGTGGTGGTTATGGTGGTGTGCTCAAACCTCCCGTGTGCAAAAATCCCGTGGGGAATACTTTCACTTTGTTTTGGTTTTCCCAGTTTCGTTAGGACATTGCAGGCTTAAACCATCTCATGATGATACCGTGTTACGGATGGCATGTTATTCTGTGTATTATTTAGTTCACCAATTTGTAAATTATGACCATATAAGTGCCTTTTTTTATCAAATCCCCTTCTGTTACTATATAACTACGAGCATGTTATTAAAACACGTTATTTTAGAAAATATTTAACTTTCCACAAATTTATTATCTGAATCAGAATAGAACTATCTTAAACGGTGCGCGGCGGTACGTCCTACTTCACAGGAGCTTAAATAAAATTATCTTGTTTTAGATGCACTTGGAACCAAAAGTCCACGAGTGATCTGCCACGCATTGAAATGCATCCAGATGATCGTGACCGGCTGTGATCGTGTCGGTGAAGCCCTGGTACCGTACTACAGGCAGATTCTTCCGACCCTTAACCTTTTCAAAGATAGAAACCGTAAGTACAAGTGTTTATTGTTAGAACATCTAAGTATGGATAATATCCAAAACATTAACAATCGATTCAAGTTTTGAGAGATCTGAATTTGGCTAATGTTTACGCATTACGCTTTTGTAAACGTATCTAAAATATTTGAAATGGCAGAAAGAACCACCTATCTACACCACAGATTGTATATTTTCCTTCTTGTAAATATAATAATTATGTTACAAGAATTGATCCAAATATTCAACAAACAAAACAATGTGATTGTTGCTAGCATTACACTCACCGGATTAGCGTACATGCATATTTTTTAAAGCTCCAATATTACAGCTGATGTCATGCATTATGTAAATACAACTAAAATTTTTCTGAGTCAACTTTTTTTTTACTAAAGAGCTCTGATTTATATTCTAGACTAGCGTCTGCTCACGACCGTCCCCGTGGGTAGTATTATACAATAGCTTAAAACCTTTCTCGAGAAGTGCACTATCCAACACATTTTTTTTTAATTCGTAAATTTAGTTTCATGGATTAGCGCGTTCAAAGAAACAAACTCTTCACCTTTATTGCATTAGTGTAGATTTATGCATCTTATAATCAACTCATGCTATACCTACACATTCCACGTCATACCAAGGCACCACACAACGCGATCAAAGATCATCCACCTCGTCGCGTGTCGCTACATTGTAAACGTAATTAATCTGCTCGCTGACACGTCTATTGGGCCGGATACAATATTTGTTGACTGTCTGCGTTGTTTCTGTGTGACAACTGTTGGTGTGAAGTGGTGTTGTCGTGTGGGGAGTGGTGTAATGTTGGCTTTATTTTTTATGTTGTGTTTATGATGTGTGTTATTCTTTGTAGAATTGGGTAGGAATAAAAAAAAATAAAGCAATGTATATAAGGAGTTTTTATGTTTTGCTATGTAATTAAATACGTAGTTTGCTTTGATTTGATTTTAGCGACATTCGGTATTAACTAAAATACATCATTACATAAAACGATAGAAAAAATGTAATGACAATAAGATTAGGAATTTGGACTGGAATAAGTAGACTAGAAATTGAAAAACCAGAACCTATGCAAATTTAATAAAGCTTAGGAGTTTGTATTTTTGAATGCCCTTATATTAGGAACTACAAGATCGAATTAAAAAAAAATTGTCAGATAGTCCATTTATTAGGGAAGGGTTTAAGCTATAACGTAACAGTATATGTGCGGAAACCGAATGTGAAATCTACGGGGACGAGGTCGCAGGCGGCTGCTAGTAAAAAATAGTTTTAAGAGCCCCCTTTTGCAAATATCCATCAACCATTGTAAACACCTGGCCTTACCAGCTCGTCTCGTGTTCGTGTCAATTATGGCGCATGATCGATGCGCCAATCAAAGCGACCGGTACAAATGGCCGACTCTGGTTGCGCGCCCGACACGCTCGCGTTAGGGGATTTAACATAGTATGTTGGAGCGAAAGTGCAGTGGAGATAAGTTGTCATGTTTGTTTGGAATTTGATGGGTATGTTGGTCTAGTGGTAGGAGATCCTGGCTACAAAACCTAGGGTCGCGGTTTCGATCCCCGCAGAGGATATGTATTTGTGTGCATGAACATGTCTGTTACTCCCGGTCTGAGTGTTACACATATGTATCTATTTTAGTATATTTGTTATATCACTGTTGATTCAGATGTCTTTTATACAATTTGCTTACGCTACTAAACACGGAGTCTGTTCAATGTATGTGATGTTGTAAAGTATTTAATAATTTATTTCTTATTAGTGGCCACCCGCGACTTCGTCGCCGGACTTCAGACCCTTTTTTTGAAATGAAAGTCAGCCTACATATATTATTTCTCAGGGTTTAAAGACAACAATAGTTAATAATAGTATTATCTTTTTCCTAGGGAGCCTTGGAGCCGGCATCGACCACACCACGACGCGAGGGGAGAATGTTGCCGACCTGATCGAGGATACCCTTCAGATCCTGGAGCGCTACGGAGGACCAGACGCCTTCATCAACATCAAGTACATGATACCTACTTACGAGTCTTGTGTTCAGAATTAGGAGAAGGTTCGATGGAAACTTAGGATTAATAACACGAAAAGTTTTTTGAAATAACTACTCAGCATGTAAATTGCAAATTATTTTGAGTACGATGTGTTCAATGTATTGTTTATCTCTAATACTTGAGTTACGTACTTATGGACATTTTTAAATACGAAATTTACCAACGGAGCATCGAATGTTAAAAAAGTTAATTTATAAGCAAACCTAAAACGCCTTTTGAAATGTAAATGAGCAGATAATTTTAAATCAGAATCGTTTTCTTTTAGCCGCTTTTGAATATTCTTTATTGTGATAAGTAATTTGAAACTTTACTCAAAATTACTGTTTTAATTAATTGGTAGATATTGATACCACCATTAATTTTAGATTTATAAAAAATCATTATATTATGCACTAAATACTCATATTGAATAGATTTTATAATTAGTTATCTATTGTAGAATGCACTAGTGAAAAATCATGTGTCTAATTTGACTTTAGATTTATTTAAATGTGTCTTTAATTAAATGTTAACTAAATCATAATGAGCTTGACTTATTTCTTATGTGTTGTTTACATTCATGGAAATTAATTAATGTCACTTTCAAAACATTTTAAAATTAAGGGATATAGGGACTAAATTGAAATCGTGAAACTGTTTAAATTTTATAAGAGTTACAATAAATACTTTTCTCTATAGAGAAATCGAGCCAGGAACATTGAAGTCAGTATATATTTCTATCTCTGAAATTATAGTATGAAATATGGTATTAATGTGCAATATGCTACTTATGACAGTAGGTAAAACTATTTATGAACGTTAATACTAAAATTGTTATCTGCTGTACGATATTTTAATATGCAGATATAAAGAGAAAAGTATTGTTAGAAATTAATTCCTTCTGTCATCATTTAAACCATTAGGGTCTAGCTCAAAATGCCAAAATAACTGCCATTCTCGGTGATTGCTTCAAATTCTTGTTTTAAGAAAATGGGCATTCATACAAATTCCCGTACAAATTCCTCTACACAAGATGTATGTACTGCTTATCATGTTTATGTAAAACTAAGAGTACAATTTAATACTTTACTCAACCAATTATTTTTATTCTTAAAATACATACAATTTGGGTACATTACAAGTACCTGCACTTGTATGTATCCAAATTAATTAGTACCGCGGTGGATGTTTGTTAGTCATGATTTGTATTAATAAATTTTATAAGCTTTATATACAACAAATACATAACAAACACAAGGTATGTGAAAATAGGATTGAGTTCCTTTTCGTCACTACAAACCAGGTCAACAACCAACATAAATTGCGTCAATTTTACATCCAAATTAAATGTGAAGACAATCCCGCGCGGCAACCGCAACGATTCGTCCCGAGAATGGTGTGCGTGCGTTTTCCATCCAACACCCGCTCTGCGGTGGATGTTGATTAGTGAGGCCGCGCGGCGAAAAGACGGAGCGACCGCGTTCTAAATTTGAATGTTCAACACGAACCCAATGTTGGATGTTGTAATGTGGATGCGTCTAATTGAAGAACGTTTGTAAAGGTTGTAAGGAATTTTGAAAGAAAACCTTGAAGGTGCAAAGTGTTATTGGTCATTCACTTATTGGGTTCACAAACGAATTCAATAACAACAAATTCATTTGGGTATTTGTTATCAATTCATTGCATGACATTTTGTGTGCGATACGTATGTTAAGTTAAATTTAAATTGAAACGTGTTACTTGAAGAGTGCCATATTATGTATGTACTCATTACGTTTAGATATTTTACGTGATTGTTATTTTTTGTAGCTTTATTAGCGGGATTTCTTCAAATGAAGTTTGTTTTGTATGCTGTTAGCTATTTATTTAATAAATTATGTAAGTGTGATACATTTTTGTGTATTTTTTTTTGTCAACTTCCAGCTTCTTATCTGTCTATCGCTTAGTTTTTATCTTTCGGCATGTTAATGATTTTTTTTTATAATGCCTTCTTGGCATCAATTATCAAAAAATTTGCTAATCTAGGAGCAAAGCATGAAGAATGTAGGTACTCGTATCAAATTATGACATTTTGCTTCAACATTACCAACTTCATAGACAAAGCAAGTTCACAACAAAGAGACCCTGCACCTTGCAATATATTAGTCGACGCATCTCCCGGTGCGCTCGTTGCGTCAGAAATAAAGCGCAGTGATGGCTGCAACACTGCAGTCTTTGACGGCGTCACAAGTGTCTAGTAGGCGCCCTTTGCCAATATACGCCAGTTAGGGAAGTTCTTTGAATGTTTGTGCCATAGTTGTGGATGTCGTGATATAAAGGAGAAGTGTCATTGTGCAATGTGCATCGCAGGATGCGGTATTTATAAATCAAAGGGAGGTTCCATCGATTGTTTATCACTAATGACTAATCTTAGAACCATAAAATGATGATAGTACATATTCTAAGATCAAAAGGGAAAAAATTAAATTAAAATTAAGTGTATATTTTAACCTAATTTTTTTTCTGGAGTTTCTTGGAATTTGAGTCTGGAGTTTCTTGAAGTTTATTTAAATCTTTTGGGAAACTAATGTTTTTCTACATTTTTAGTATGATTACTTTTAAATCAGTTACTAAAACATTCTCTCATCTAGGTGTTCAACTAAACACATGAAAAATACCTTTCACAAAATTGTGTCATTTTGCTCGAACATAAAGTGTAAATTCAAAGCAACTTCACAACAAAGGGACCCCTGAACCTTGCAATATATTAGTCGACCCATCTCCTGGTGCGCTCGTTGCGTCAGAAATAAAGCGCAGTGATGGCTGCAACACTGCAGTGCAGCCTTTGACGGCGTCACAAGTGTCTAGTAGCCCCTTTGCCAATATATGCCAGTTAGGGAAGTTCTTTCAATGTTTCTGCCTTGGTTTCGGATGTCATGAAATAAAGGAGAAGTGTCGTTGGGCAATGTGCGTTGCAGGATGCGGTAGGTACTTATAAAATAAAGAGAGGATCCATCGTTTGATTATTACTAATGACTAATCTTAGAACCATAAAATTATAATAGTACATTTGTTTTCTAAGTTTAAAGGGAAAAATTGCAATGAAAATTATGTGTGATAAATGTTTGTATTTTTGAAACCTAAATTTTTTTCTGGAGTTTCTTGGAGTTTGAGTCTGGAGTTTCTTGAAGTTTTTTTAAATCTTTTGCAAACTAATGTTTTTCTACTTTTTTAGTCTGTTTACTTTTAAATCAATTACTATTTTTTTCTGATCTAGTACATGAAAAATACTTTTCACAATATAGTGACATTTTGCTTAAACATCAAGTGTAAATTCAAAGCAACTTCACAACAAAGAGACCTGCACCTTGCAATATATTAGTTGGACGCATCTCCCGGTGCGCTCGTTGCGTCAGAAATAAAGCGCAGTGATGGCTGCAACACTGCAGTGCAGCCTTTGACGGCGTCACAAGTGTCTAGTAGGCGCCCTTTGCCAATATATGCCTGTTAGGGAAGTTCTTTCAATGTTTGTGCCATAGTTCCCGATGTCATGATATAAAGGAGAAGTGTCATTGTGAATTTTGCATTTGGTAGTTTGTCAAAAATATTCCTATTGATCGGTAACGACTAAAAAGCTATAACTTTTACGGCTATTTCCACGTAGTCATAGTATTTGGAAAAAAAAATAGTGATAACACGAAAAAACGGCCGCTGCCACATGGTTCACCCAGATGAACTAACTAAGCGGCGTCCCAAGAGTAGAGTCAGACTTTTAAGATTATATTTATGTAAAATTAGTAACAGGTAATTAGTTAGGGACTTATAGGTTAAGGACAGTTGCAAGTCTCATTAACATTTCAATTTCGTACAATATTTGATGTAGTGTAATTAAGATTAAATAAATATATAGAGCACCTTGATAGATGTTCTTGATGGTACTGATACCCTGAACATAAAGGACTTCTAAGTATTGAAATTAACTTTTAAGTACCATGTGTTTCAGTCATATTTCAAGCTAAGAGGAAACTAACATTCATCAGATATTCAACACAGCAATCCAAGAAAAGCAATTAAAAACCAAATTAATACCGCGCCACAACCTCACACAAATTCATATGAAATTGGACTCAATTCGTTATGCATCACGACAAAATATCGGTTGGCCGGTCGTAAAACGATTTTACACTAGGCGAGGAGCAATCTTCAACATCAATTACTTGCATATGGTATATCAAAGGAGAAACGCAAACTGGGATGCAGTGGGAGTGTGGAGTGCGCTCCACAGATTGTAAATTGCCTTTGCCGATGCAAATGGAACGAAGGTCAGTGAGCCAGTAGATTGACAGCTAATATGAACTACTGTTTTCTTTATTGCTGAAGTATTGCGTATAGTCAGAGTCAGACCTTTGTAGATACTCCAGTCAAAATAGACAAAATTAAGACTCAAGTTTGCATTAATTCCCAACAAGCTGGATTTTTGTGCAGGACTTGTATACGTCATTACAAATGATATGTCAAAAGTCCCCATCGATCCCGCTTGTGCGTTGGTTTTTATTCGTGGTCAAAGGGCCCAAATTAGCGTTTTTTGCTTATATCTCTGAAACTAAGAGAGCTATCGAAAAATGCTTCAGGTAAAATTTGTAGATCGTAAAATTGTCTACCTAAAAGATCTCTACACTTTTCTTCTACAAGGCAGCGCTGTCGAGTTATCGTGACTTTAGTCCGCAGGAAAGTCGTTTTTTCGAGTAGCCTACACTATGCAATTACAATAAATTGTGTTGAGTAGTTTATCTGGAGCAGGTGGCAGTTAAGTATGGATTGGCTCTAAACTATTTTTTACCAATTTCCAGCCCCAATTTTCAGGATTTAGATCATTGAAGTCAAAAAAGACAAAATGCTGTATCAAGCTTGCATTCATTCCCAACAAGCGGGACTTTTGTGCAGGCCTTGAATACGTCATTACAAATGATATGTCAAAATTCCCCATCGATCCCACTTGTGCGTTGTTTTTTATCTGTACTGAAAATCTTCGGATCCTATTTCTAACCTTTCTGGTAGTCAAACCTCAATGGTCCCCATAGAGACTTTTACTCCTTACATGAAATATGATCGATTAGCGTGAAAAAAAATTTTAGAATTTTCAGTACAAAATGCTCAAATAGGCAAAATATTTTTTTCATGCCAATCGATCCTATTACATGTTACGATAAAAAAACTTTATGGGACCATTTGAGGTTTGAGTACTAGAAATGACGGAAATCGCAAAAAACTTTTCCCATACATTTTGTACTGAAAATTCAAAATTTTTTGTTTCGCACCAATCGATCCTATTTCATGTCAGGAGTAAAAGTCTCTATGGGGACCATTGAGGTTTGACTACCAGAAAGGTTAGAAATAGGATCCGAAGATTTTCAGTACAGATAAAAAACAACGTACAAGCGGGATCGATGGGGACTTTTGACATATCATTTGTAATGACGTATTCAAGGCCTGCACAAAAGTCCCGCTTGTTGGG